>CM012446.1:184720-528779 GCA_003999625.1 Oryzias javanicus
CTTAAACCCCACCCACCCATTTTCTAAAACTTAACCTTAGTTCCCCTTTTAAACGTTGTATTGCCTTTTTGTACAACCTTACCCAACCGGAGTCAAAACTTATCTTCACCCTAATCCCTCACCCACCATCTTCCCTAAACTTAACCAACCCAACCCCCACAAACACCCCCCCTCGCCTAACCCTAAGTCACCCCATTTTGGTTCCTTTTTATAAGCCATTATTATAATCCCTCCGCCACCAGTGTCCTAACCTTAACCAACCCCACCACCCCATCCCACCCCCCCTCGCTAACCCTAAAGTTTCCCAAAAACATATTTTATTTAGCAGACATATCTATAACCCCTCACCAACCAGTTTCCCTAAACCTAACCACCACCCCCCATCGCCTAACCCTAAGTTTCCCAAAAACATATTTTATTTAGCAGATATGTTTATAACCCCTCACCACCAAGTTTCCCTAAACCTAACCACCACCCCCCTCGCCTAACCCTAAGTTTCCCAAAAACATATTTTATTTAGCAGACATATCTATAACCCCTCACCAACCAGTTTCCCTAAACCTAACCACCACCCCCCTCGCCTAACCCTAAGTTTCCCAAAAACATATTTTATTTAGCAGATATGTTTAGAACCCCTCACCCACCAGTTTTCCCTAAACCTAACCACCACCCCCCTCGCCTAACCTAAGTTTCCAAAAACATATTTTATTTAGCAGACATGTTTATAACCCCTCACCCACCAGTTTTCCTAAACCTAACACACCCCACCCCTCGCCTAACCTAAGTTTCCCCAATTTTAGTTTCCTCTTATTAATTTATAAGCCTTTATTATAACCCCCCACCCAACCGGTTCTTCTAACCTTAACCACGCCCCTTCCTTGCCAAACCCAGCCTTTGAATCCGGAATAGACCCTTTCCCTTCTCTTTCTTATCTGTTTTCAACTTTATGACGAATCCACACACTAGACACTTCAAGGGATTTTCGAATCCCACTGCACTCATGCTAATAACAAGGGCCTCAAAAACCCATTGCACAACTCACCATCCTTAAAAACAAATAGGACTCCAGCACATACACTCAAAGTCATATCATATCCTACAACACTCACTGACATCTACAAGGGATATTTCATTCCCACCTGCACAACTTTACATACCACATTAGCTTCATTCGTCCTTTCTTATTTTATTTTTATTCCTTCTTACCAACTTACCTACAATATTTATTTCCTTTCTTCTCATGCACCCCCTTTTAACAATAGATACCTACGCAAACAAGGACATGTACAACGTGTCCACTACACACATATGGAAAGGCTACTTGGTTCACCTTGGCTCGCCTTGGTTTACCTTGGTTCCGATGCACCACAAACAGCACAACAAAACAAAACCACCATTACAATACATATATAAGTTTTGGTTGTCTATGACTATCCTAACTGATCATGTATGAAGAGTGCCTTCCCCGAGCTTCTGGAGACCGGCACACCGTGGTTCGCCATTGAGTGGAGTCCGAACCGAAGCACGGGTCCAGGTTGGGCCTTCGGCCCAACCTGAACAACTAACCTAACCCTAACCTAACCCTAACCCTAACCCTAACCCTAACCCTAACCCTAACCCTAACCCTAACCCTAACCCTAACCCTAACCCTAACCCTAACCCTGACCGACATATCCAAAGGAGGTCCGGCTGCAAAGCCCACAAGTGGTACCTCCAACTTCAAAAATTTGCACTCAAAAGTTACCCCAGTAGACTCCAAATGGTCCAAAACGTGCTCCTAAGTGGTTTCTGGGGGACCATTTTGGCTCAAAACACTTAGAACATTTTCCCGCCCGGCTCATCCTGGAATCCCATTGGTCGAGAGGTTTTTTCGCTTATAACTCCCGAACCGTAGCTCGTAGAGACTTGGAAACGCTCTCCGTCAGACATAATTCGGCCACGCTGAACACGCAGGAAGTGTCCCCGAGTCTCTACGACCTTCCGTTCAAAAGTTACGCCCAAAAGTACCCCAAAAGTGGGCGGAGCTCAGGAACCGTAGGTCCGAGAGGCGTGGGGACAGCGCCAATCGGTTTCTAACCCCCGTGTCGTGGGGGAAAAGTTTGGTTTCATCTCTCTACGACCTTCCGTTCAAAAGTTACTGGGGGGCGACAGACCAGCAAAAACCCTATATACCTAACCCTAACCCTAACCCTAACCCTAACCCTAACCCTAACCCTAACCCTAACCCTAACCCTAACCCTTAGAGGTGTCTTTAAAACTTTTCTGCAACCCAGACCCATCCAGATAACACCTGTCATCCCATTCGTGACCACTTATTCGGAATCATCAGTCAAATTAGTTCAAAAAATTAAAACTAATTTCAAAACCACAATAAATACTCACCTTGGACAGGACCTCAGACTTATTGCTGCATTTCGGAAAAACAAAAACCTAAAAGACCACCTTGTGAGGGCAAAACTCCCCCCTAATGAGAATCTGGAATCAAAAATGAAAACCCCTTATTTTAAACAATTACGTTGGATCCAAAATGAAAAAACTAAACAAATATTTAACTTACCCATCAGAGCATCGCCCCACTCCTCCAACTGTGTGTATGTCATCACCTGTAAGAAATGCAGCAAAAAGTATGTGGGTGAAACGGGGAGAACGTTATACGAGCGGTTCTACGGTCACAAACAGAACATTGTGACCAAACAAAGGACACACCAGGTGCTGGTCCAGCACTTTTTGGCCCATGGTTGGGAGTCGGTCCAGGCCTCAGTGTTGGAATGCAATCCACACTGGAGCCAGGCCCAGAGGAGGAGGGCTGAGAAGAGCTGGATCTCCAAGCTGGACACGCTGTCCCCACAGGGCCTCAACGAGCGCCTGCCCCTGGCTCCCTGGATCACCATCCCTCCTAGGGGGGGATCTTCTAACCCTCACCCGGTCCAGAACCCCTAAACCTAACCCCAGGGGGGTTGGGCCCTAAACCTAACCACTCCCCCCTGTGGACAGAACCCCTAAACCTAACCCCAGGGGATTGGGCCCTAAACCTAATCACTCCCCCCTGTGGACAAAAATTAAAATTAGATTATAGGAGGAGCCCCTCACCCAGCATAAGGAATAATTTAAAAATAATTCTACTTACCTTCTTGGGACGGGGTGCTCCTGGGACCCTGCTTCTGGGGGGACTGTATGGAGCGTGCATTGGTCCCGCCCTCTGATAGGAGGGTAGGATCAGAACACCTGTTCGCCTAACCCTAACCCTAACCCTGGGACCCTGCTCCTGGGGGGACTGGATGGAGCGTGCATTGGTCCCGCCCTCTGATAGGAGGGTAGGATCAGAACCCTGTTCTCCTAACCCTAACCCTAACTAACCCTAACCCTAACCCTAACCTAACCTGTGGACAGAACCCTAAACTTAACCCCAGGGGGATGGGCCCTAACCCTACCTCCCCCTGTGGACACTAATCACTTACCTTCTTGGGACGGGGTGCTCCTAGGACCCTGCTTCTGGGGGGACTGTATGGAGCGTGCATGGTCCCGCCCTCTGATAGGAGGGTAGGATCAGAACACCTGTTCTCCTAACCCTAACCCTAACCCTAACCCTAACCCCTAAACTTAACCCCAGGGGGATGGGCCCTAACCCTAACCACTCCCCCCTGTGGACATTAATTAAAATAAAAAAGTACTTCCTTCTTGGGACGGGGTGCTCCTGGGACTCTGCTCCTGGGGGGACTGTATGGAGCGTGCATTGGTCCCGCCCTCTGATAGGAGGGTAGGATCAGAACACCTGTTCTCTCTAACCTAACGTCAACAACCAGTCTGTCATGACTCAGGTTGCCATGTCCCTTTTGACCACCAGATGGAGCCATCACCTGAGTATTGACACTTTGGGCCTCTTTGCACTCAAGTTCCCATCAGCCTCTGCTGCTCTTTCTTCCTGTCTTGCCTTGCCCTTGCCTGTTTGTGTTTGCTATTAAAGAACCTTCTGCATATGGATCCAAACGCCCCCGCCTGTTCCTCACACTCATGTCTGTGTTATGACTTTAGAGGCGTTCAGCATTAATTAGAACTAATTGTGCTGTTCTGGATTCCGCCCGTCGGTGGTGCAGCGGTATAACAGGTGACTTCCAGTCAGAAGGTCTGAGGTTAATTCCTGCTCAGGAAATTGATATTTTTTTTAATTATTTATTTTTTAATTTGTGTCATCCATACAGATCAGTTTAGGTATGAGGCACATGAATAGTTATTACAAGCACAATAATGAAAAACTTGCTGCATGGGGGCTTTTTGCTTTGTATTTCAAATTTTTTTTAACGTCAACAACCAGTCCTGTCATGATCAGGTTGCCATGTCCCTTTTGACCACCAGATGGAGCCATCACGCTGAGTATTGGACACTTTGGGCCTCTTCTGCACTCAAGTTCCGCAATCAGCCTCTGCTGCTCCTTCTTCCTGTTTGCCTTGCCCTTGCCTGTTTTGTGTTGCTATTAAAGAACCTTTCTGCCATATGGATCCAAACGCCCCCGCCTGTTCCTAACACTCCATTCTGTGTTATGACTTTTAGAGGCCGTCAGCATTAAATAGAACTAAATGTGCTGTTCTGGATTCCGCCCGTCGGTGGTGCAGCGGTATACAGGTGACTTCCAGTCAGAAGGTCTGAGGTTCAATTCCAGCTCAGGAAAATTGATATTTATTTTTAATTATTTATTTTTTAATTTTTTTTATTTGTGTATCCATAAAGATCAGTTTAGGTATAGAGCACATGAATAGTTATTAAGCAAATAATGAAGTTGCTGATGGGGGTTTTTTGCTTTGTATTTCAAATTTTTTTACGTCAACAACTGTCATGATCAGGTTGCATGTCCTTTTGACACAGATGGAGCATCACTGAGTATTGACACTTTGGGCCTTTCTGCACTCAGTTCCATCAGCCTCTGCTGCTCTTCTTCTGTTTGCCTTGCCTTGCTGTTTGTGTTTGCTATTAAGAACTTCTGCATGGATAAACGCCGCTGTTCTCACACTATTCTGTGTTTATGACTTAGAGGGTCAGCATTAATAGAACTAATGTGCTGTTCTGGATTCGCGTCGTGGTGCAGCGGTATAAACAGGTGACTTCAGTAGAAGGTTGAGGTTCAATTCCTGTCAGGAAAATTGATATTTATTTTTAATTATTTTTTTTTAATTTGTGTATCCATAAAGATAGTTTAGGTATAGAGCACATGAATAGTTATTACAGCCATAATGAAAGACTTGCTGATGGGGGCTTTTTGCTTTGTATTTCAAATTTTTTTAACGTCACAACAGTCTGTCATGACTCAGGTTGCATGTCCTTTTGACACCAGATGGAGCATACTGAGTATTGAACTTTGGGCTCTGCACTCAAGTTCCATCAGCCTTGCTGCTCCTTTTCCTGTCTGCCTTGCCTTGCTGTTTGTGTTTGCTATTAAAGAACTTCTGCATATGGATAACGCCCGCTGTTCCTCACTCATTCTGCGTTCTGATTCAGAGGCGTCAGCATAAATAGAATAAATGTGCTGTTCTGGATTCCGCCGTGGTGTGCAGCGGATAACAGTGACTTCAGTCAGAAGGTCTGAGGTTCAATTCAGCTCAGGAAAATTGATATTTATTTTTATTATTTATTTTTAATTTGTGTCATCCATAAAAGATCAGTTTAGGTATAGAGACATGAATAGTTATTAAAGCAATAAATGAAAACTTGCTGCATGGGGGCTTTTTGCTTTGTATTTCAAATTTTTTTAAACGTCAACACAGTCTGTCATGATCAGGTTGCATGTCTTTTGACCACAGATGGAGCCATCACTGAGTATTGAATTTGGGCTCTTTGCACTCAAGTTCCATCAGCTCTGCTGCTCTTCTTCTGTCTTGCTTGCCTTGCTGTTTGTGTTTGCTATTAAGAACTTCTGCATATGGATCAAGCCCCGTGTTCTCCAACTCATTCTGTGTTATGATTTAGAGGCGTCAGCATTAAATAGAATAATGTGCTGTTCTGGATTCCGCCTCGGTGGTGCAGCGGTATAAACAGGTGACTTCCAGTCAGAAGGTTGAGGTTCATTCCTGTCAGGAAAATTGATATTTATTTTTAATTATTTATTTTTTAATTTGTGTATCCCATAACAGATAGTTTTAGGTATAGAGCAATGAATAGTTATTAAGCAGCAAATAATGAAAGACTTGCTGCATGGGGGTTTTTGCTTGTATTTCAAATTTTTTTAAACGTCAACAACAGTCTGTCATGATCAGGTTGCATGTCCCTTTTGACACAGATGGAGCATCACTGAGTATTGACACTTGGGCTCTTCTGCATCAGTTCATCAGCTCTGCTGCTCTTCTTCTGTTTGCTTGCCTTGCTGTTTGTGTTTGCTATTAAAGAACTTCTGCATATGGATCAAGCCCCGCTGTTCTCACACACTCATTCTGTGTTATGACTTTAGAGGCCGTCAGCATTAATAGAACTAATTGTGCTGTTCTGGATTCGCGTCGGTGGTGCAGCGGTAAACAGGTGATTCCAGTCAGAAGGTCTGAGGTTCAATTCCAGCTCAGGAAATTGATTTTTTTTTAATTATTTATTTTTTAATTTGTGTTATCATAACAGATATTTAGGTATAGAGCACATGAAATAGTTTATTACAAGCAAATAATGAAAGACTTGCTGCATGGGGGTTTTTGCTTTGTATTTCAAATTTTTTAAACGTACAACAGTCTGTATGACTCAGGTTGCCATGTCCTTTTGACACAGATGGAGCATCACTGAGTATTGACACTTTGGGCTCTTCTGCATCAAGTTCCATCAGCTCTGCTGCTCTTCTTCCTGTCTTGCTTGCCTTGCTGTTTGTGTTTGCTATTAAAGAACTTCTGCATATGGATCAAACGCCGCCTGTTCTCACATCATTTCTGTGTTATGACTTAGAGGCGTCAGCATTAAATAGAATAAATGTGCTGTTCTGGATTCGCCGTCGGTGGCAGCGTATAAACAGTGACTTCCAGTCAGAAGGTCTGAGGTTATTCTGCTCAGGAAAATTGATATTTATTTTTATTATTTATTTTTTAATTTGTGTTATCCATACAGATCAGTTTAGGTATAGAGCATGAATAGTTATTACAGCACAATAATGAAAGACTTGCTGCATGGGGGCTTTTTGCTTTGTATTTCAAATTTTTTTAAACGTCAACAACAGTCTGTCATGATCAGGTTGCATGTCCTTTTGACAACAGATGGAGCATCACTGAGTATTGACACTTTGGTTTCTGCACTCAGTTCCATCAGCTCTGGCTCCTTCTTCTGTCTTGCCTTGCCTTGCTGTTTGTGTTTGCTATTAAGAACCTCTGCATATGGATCCAAACGCCCCGCTGTTTCCACTCATTCTGTGTTATGATTTAGAGGCGTCAGCATTAATAGAATAATGTGCTGTTCTGGATTCGCCGTCGGTGGTGCAGCGGTATAAACAGTGACTTCCAGTCAGAAGGTTGAGGTTCATTCCAGCTCAGGAAAATTGATATTTATTTTTAATTATTTATTTTTTTATTTGTGTTATCCATAACAGATATTTTAGGTATAGAGCACATGAATAGTTATTACAAGCAATAAATGAAAGACTTGCTGCATGGGGGCTTTTTGCTTTGTATTTAAATTTTTTTAACGTCAAAAACAGTCTGTCATGATTCAGGTTGCATGTCCTTTTGACACAGATGGAGCATACTGAGTATTGACTTTGGGCTCTTCTGCACTCAAGTTCCATCAGCTCTGCTGCTCCTTCTTCTGTCTTGCTTGCCTTGCTGTTTGTGTTTGCTATTAAAGACCTTCTGCATATGGATCAAACGCCCGCTGTTCTCACACTCATTCTGTGTTATGACTTTAGAGGCGTCAGCATTAAATAGAATAAATGTGCTGTTCTGGATTCCGCCGTCGGTGGTGCAGCGGTAAAACAGGTGATTCCAGTCAGAAGGTCTGAGGTTCAATTCCTGCTCAGGAAATTGATATTTATTTTTAATTATTTATTTTTTAATTTGTGTATCCATAACAGATCATTTAGGTATAGAGCATGAAATAGTTATTACAAGCAATAAATGAAAAACTTGCTGCATGGGGGCTTTTTGCTTTGTATTTCAAATTTTTTTAAACGTCAACACCAGTCTGTCATGACTCAGGTTGCATGTCCCTTTTGACACAGATGGAGCCATCACTGAGTATTGACACTTTGGGCTCTCTGCACTCAAGTTCATCAGCCTCTGCTGCTCCTTCTTCTGTCTTGCTTGCCTTGCTGTTTGTGTTTGCTATTAAAGAACTTCTGCATATGGATCAACGCCGCTGTTCTCACACACATTCTGTGTTATGACTTTAGAGGCGTCAGCATTAAATAGAATAATTGTGCTGTTCTGGATTCGCCCGTCGGTGTGCAGCGGTATAAACAGGTGATTCAGTCAGAGGTCTGAGGTTCAATCCTGCTCAGGAAAATTGATATTTATTTTAATTATTTATTTAATTTCGTTGTTATCCCATAACAGATCAGTTTAGGTATAGAGCACATGAATAGTTATTACAAGCAAATAAATGGACTTGCTGCATGGGGGTTTTTTGCTTTGTATTTCAAATATTTTTTAAACGTCAACAACAGTCTGTCATGACTCAGGTTGCCATGTCCCCTTTTTGACCACCAGATGGAGCCATCACCTGAGTATTGACACTTTGGGCCTCTTCTGCACTCAAGTTCCCATCAGCCTCTGCTGCTCCTTCTTCCTGTCTTGCCTTGCCCTTGCCTGTTTGTGTTTGCTATTAAAGAACCTTCTGCATATGGATCCAAACGCCCCCGCCTGTTCCTCACACACTCATTCTGTGTTATGACTTTAGAGGCCGTCAGCATTAAATAGAACTAATTGTGCTGTTCTGGATTCCGCCCGTCGGTAGTGCAGCGGTATAAACAGGTGACTTCCAGTCAGAAGGTCTGAGGTTCAATTCCAGCTCAGGAAAATTGATATTTATTTTTAATTATTTATTTTTTAATTTGTGTATCCCATAACAGATCAGTTTAGGTATAGAGCACATGAAATAGTTATTACAAGCACAATAAATGAAAGACTTGCTGCATGGGGGCTTTTTGCTTTGTATTTCAAATTTTTTTAAACGTCAACAACCAGTCTGTCATGACTCAGGTTGCCATGTCCCCTTTTGACCACCAGATGGAGCCATCACCTGAGTATTGACACTTTGGGCCTCTTCTGCACTCAAGTTCCATCAGCCTCTGCTGCTCCTTCTTCCTGTCTTGCCTTGCCCTTGCCTGTTTGTGTTTGCTATTAAAGAACCTTCTGCATATGGATCCAAACGCCCCCGCCTGTTCCTCACACACTCATTCTGTGTTATGACTTTAGAGGCCGTCAGCATTAAATAGAACTAATTGTGCTGTTCTGGATTCCGCCCCTCGCTGGTGCAGCGGTATAAACAGGTGACTTCCAGTCAGAAGGTCTGAGGTTCAATTCCAGCTCAGGAAAATTGACTATTATTTTTAATTATTTATTTTTAATTTGTGTCATCCCATAACAGATCAGTTTAGGTATAGAGCACATGAAATAGTTATTACAAGCACAATAAATGAAAGACTTGCTGCATGGGGGCTTTTTGCTTTGTATTTCAAATTTTTTTAAACGTCAACAACCAGTCTGTCATGACTCAGGTTGCCATGTCCCCTTTTGACCACCAGATGGAGCCATCACCTGAGTATTGACACTGGGCCTCTTCTGCACTCAAGTTCCCATCAGCCTCTGCTGCTCCTTCTTCCTGTCTTGCCTTGCCCTTGCCTGTTTGTGTTTGCTATTAAAGAACCTTCTGCATATGGATCCAAACGCCCCCGCCTGTTCCTCACACACTCATTCTGTGTTATGACTTTAGAGGCCGTCAGCATTAAATAGAACTAAATGTGCTGTTCTGGATTCCGCCCGTCGGTAGTGCAGCGGTATAAACAGGTGACTTCCAGTCAGAAGGTCTGAGGTTCAATTCCAGCTCAGGAAAATTGACTTTTATTTTATTATTTTAATTTGTGTTATCCCATAACAGATCAGTTTAGGTATAGAGCACATGAAATAGTTATTACAAGCACAATAAATGAAAGACTTGCTGCATGGGGCTTTTTGCTTTGTATTTCAAATTTTTTAAACGTCAACAACCAGTCTGTCATGACTCAGGTTGCCATGTCCCCTTTTGACCACCAGATGGAGCCATCACCTGAGTATTGACACTTTGGGCCTCTTCTGCACTCAAGTTCCCATCAGCCTCTGCTGCTCCTTCTTCCTGTCTTGCCTTGCCCTTGCCTGTTTGTGTTTGCTATTAAAGAACCTTCTGCATATGGATCCAAACGCCCCCCGCCTGTTCCTCACACACTCATTCTGTGTTCTGACTTCAGAGGCCGTCAGCATTAAATAGAACTAAATGTGCTGTTCTGGATTCCGCCCGTCGGTAGTGCAGCGGCATAAACAAGTGACTTCCAGTCAGAAGGTCTGAGGTTCAATTCCAGCTCAGGAAAATTGATATTTATTTTTAATTATTTATTTTTTAATTTGTGTTATCCCATAACAGATCAGTTTAGGTATAGAGCACATGAAATAGTTATTACAAGCACAATAAATGAAAGACTTGCTGCATGGGGGCTTTTTGCTTTGTATTTCAAAATTTTTTAAACGTCAACAACCAGTCTGTCATGACTCAGGTTGCCATGTCCCCTTTTGACCACCAGATGGAGCCATCACCTGAGTATTGACACTTTGGGCCTCTTCTGCACTCAAGTTCCCATCAGCCTCTGCTGCTCCTTCTTCCTGTCTTGCCTTGCCCTTGCCTGTTTGTGTTTGCTATTAAAGAACCTTCTGCATATGGATCCAAACGCCCCCGCCTGTTCCTCACACACTCATTCTGTGTTATGACTTTAGAGGCCGTCAGCATTAAATAGAACTAATTGTGCTGTTCTGGATTCCGCCCGTCGCTGGTGCAGCGGTATAAACAGGTGACTTCCAGTCAGAAGGTCTGAGGTTCAATTCCAGCTCAGGAAAATTGATATTTATTTTTAATTATTTATTTTTTAATTTGTGTTATCCCATAACAGATCATTTTAGGTATAGAGCACATGAAATAGTTATTACAAGCACAATATGAAAGATTCTTGCTGCATGGGGGCTTTTTGCTTTGTATTCAAATAAACGTCAACAACCCAGTTCTGTCATGACTCAGGTTGCCATGTCCCCTTTTGACCACCAGATGGAGCCATCACCTGAGTATTGACACTTTGGGCCTCTTCTGCACTCAAGTTCCCATCAGCCTCTGCTGCTCCTTCTTCCTGTCTTGCCTTGCCCTTGCCTGTTTGTGTTTGCTATTAAAGAACCTTCTGCATATGGATCCAAACGCCCCCGCCTGTTCCTCACACACTCATTCTGTGTTATGACTTTAGAGGCCGTCAGCATTAAATAGAACTAATTGTGCTGTTCTGGATTCCGCCCGTCGGTAGTTGCAGCGGTATAAACAGGTGACTTCCAGTCAGAAGGTCTGAGGTTCAATTCCTGCTCAGGAAAATTGATATTTATTTTTAATTATTTATTTTTTTAATTTGTGTTCATCCCATAACAGATCAGTTTAGGTATAGAGCACATGAAATAGTTATTACAAGCACAATAAATGAAAGACTTGCTGCATGGGGGCTTTTTGCTTTGTATTTCAAATTTTTTTAAACGTCAACAACCAGTCTGTCATGACTCAGGTTGCCATGTCCCCTTTTGACCACAGATGGAGCCATCACCTGAGTATTGACACTTTGGGCCTCTTCTGCACTCAAGTTCCCATCAGCCTCTGCTGCTCTCCTTCTCCTGTCTTGCCTTGCCCTTGCCTGTTTGTGTTTGCTATTAAAGAACCTTCTGCATATGGATCCAAACGCCCCCGCCTGTTCCTCACACACTCATTCTGTGTTATGACTTTAGAGGCCGTCAGCATTAAATAGAACTAAATTGTGCTGTTCTGGATTCCGCCCCTCGTAGTGCAGCGGTATAAACAGGTGACTTCCAGTCAGAAGGTCTGAGTTCAATTCCAGCTCAGGAAATTGATATTTATTTTTAATTTATTTTTTAATTTGTGTTATCCCATAACAGATCAGTTTAGGTATAGAGCACATGAAATAGTTATTACCAAGCACAAATAAATGAAAAGACTTGCTGCATGGGGGCTTTTTGCTTTGTATTTCAAATTTTTTAAACGTCAACAACCAGTCTGTCATGACTCAGGTTGCCATGTCCCTTTTGACCACCAGATGGAGCCATCACCTGAGTATTGACACTTTGGGCCTCTTCTGCACTCAAGTTCCCATCAGCCTCTGCTGCTCCTTCTTCCTGTCTTGCCTTGCCCTTGCCTGTTTGTGTTTGCTATTAAAGACCTTCTGCATATGGATCCAAACGCCCCGCCGCCTGTTCCTCACACACTCATTCTGTGTTCTGACTTCAGAGGCCGTCAGCATTAAATAGAACTAAATGTGCTGTTCTGGATTCCGCCCGTCGGTAGTGCAGCGGCATAAACAGGTGACTTCCAGTCAGAAGGTCTGAGGTTCAATTCCAGCTCAGGAAAATTGATATTTATTTTTTATTATTTATTTTTTAATTTGTGTGATCCATAACAGATCATGTTTAGGTATAGAGCACATGAAATAGTTATTACAAGCACAAAAATGAAAGACTTGCTGCATGGGGCTTTTTGCTTTGTATTTCAAAATTTTTTTAAAACGTCAACAACCAGTCTGTCATGACTCAGGTTGCCATGTCCCCTTTTGACCACCAGATGGAGCCATCACCTGAGTATTGACACTTTGGGCCTCTTCTGCACTCAAGTTCCCATCAGCCTCTGCTGCTCCTTCTTCCTGTCTTGCCTTGCCCTTGCCTGTTTTTTGTTTGCTATTAAAGAACCTTCTGCATATGGATCCAAACGCCCCCGCCTGTTCCTCACACACTCATTCTGTGTTATGACTTTAGAGGCCGTCAGCATTAAATAGAACTAAATGTGCTGTTCTGGATTCCGCCCCTCGCTGATGCAGCGGTATAAACAGGTGACTTCAGTCAGAAGTTCTGATGTTCAATTCCTGCTCAGGAAAATTGATATTTATTTTTAATTATTTATTTTTTAATTTGTGTCATCCCATAACAGATCAGTTTAGGTATAGAGCACATGAAATAGTTATTACAAGCACAATAAATGAAAGACTTGCTGCATGGGGGCTTTTTGCTTTGTATTTCAAATTTTTTTAAACGTCAACAACCAGTCTGTCATGACTCAGGTTGCCATGTCCCCTTTTGACCACCAGATGGAGCCATCACCTGAGTATTGACACTTTGGGCCTCTTCTGCACTCAAGTTCCCATCAGCCTCTGCTGCTCCTTCTTCCTGTCTTGCCTTGCCCTTGCCTGTTTGTGTTTGCTATTAAAGAACCTTCTGCATATGGATCCAAACGCCCCCGCCTGTTCCTCACACACTCATTCTGTGTTATGACTTTAGAGGCCGTCAGCATTAAATAGAACTAAATGTGCTGTTCTGGATTCCGCCCGTCGGTAGTGCAGCGGCATAAACAGGTGACTTCCAGTCAGAAGGTCTGAGGTTCAATTCCAGCTCAGGAAAATTGATATTTATTTTTAATTATTTATTTTTTAATTTGTGTTATCCCATAACAGATCAGTTTAGGTATAGAGCACATGAAATAGTTATTACAAGCACAATAAATGAAAGACTTGCTGCATGGGGCTTTTTGCTTTGTATTTCAAATTTTTTTAAACGTCAACAACCAGTCTGTCATGACTCAGGTTGCCATGTCCCCTTTTGACCACCAGATGGAGCCATCACCTGAGTATTGACACTTTGGGCCTCTTCTGCACTCAAGTTCCCATCAGCCTCTGCTGCTCTTTCTTCCTGTCTTGCCTTGCCCTTGCCTGTTTGTGTTTGCTATTAAAGAACCTTCTGCATATGGATCCAAACGCCCCCGCCTGTTCCTCACACACTCATTCTGTGTTATGACTTTAGAGGCCGTCAGCATTAAATAGAACTAAATGTGCTGTTCTGGATTCCGCCCGTCGGTAGTGCAGCGGCATAAACAAGTGACTTCCAGTCAGAAGGTCTGAGGTTCAATTCCAGCTCAGGAAAATTGATATTTATTTTTAATTATTTATTTTTTAATTTGTGTTATCCCATAACAGATCAGTTTAGGTATAGAGCACATGAAATAGTTATTACAAGCACAATAAATGAAAGACTTGCTGCATGGGGGCTTTTTGCTTTGTATTTCAAATTTTTTAAACGTCAACAACCAGTCTGTCATGACTCAGGTTGCCATGTCCCCTTTTGACCACCAGATGGAGCCATCACCTGAGTATTGACACTTTGGGCCTCTTCTGCACTCAAGTTCCCATCAGCCTCTGCTGCTCCTTCTTCCTGTCTTGCCTTGCCCTTGCCTGTTTGTGTTTGCTATTAAAGAACCTTCTGCATATGGATCCAAACGCCCCCGCCTGTTCCTCACACACTCATTCTGTGTTATGACTTTAGAGGCCGTCAGCATTAAATAGAACTAATTGTGCTGTTCTGGATTCCGCCCGTCGGTAGTGCAGCGGCATAAACAAGTGACTTCCAGTCAGAAGGTCTGAGGTTCAATTCCAGCTCAGGAAAATTGATATTTATTTTTAATTATTTTTTAATTTGTGTTATCCCATAACAGATCAGTTTAGGTATAGAGCACATGAAATAGTTATTACAAGCACAATAAATGAAAGACTTGCTGCATGGGGGCTTTTTGCTTTGTATTTCAAAATTTTTTAAACGTCAACAACCAGTCTGTCATGACTCAGGTTGCCATGTCCCCTTTTGACCACCAGATGGAGCCATCACCTGAGTATTGACACTTTGGGCCTCTTCTGCACTCAAGTTCCCATCAGCCTCTGCTGCTCCTTCTTCCTGTCTTGCCTTGCCCTTGCCTGTTTGTGTTTGCTATTAAAGAACCTTCTGCATATGGATCCATGACTCAGGAAAATTGATATTAATTTTAATTATTTATTTTTTAATTTGTGTTATCCCATAACAGATCAGTTTAGGTATAGAGCACATGAAATAGTTATTACAAGCACAATAAATGAAAGACTTGCTGCATGGGGCTTTTTGCTTTGTATTTCAAATTTTTTTAAACGTCAACAACCAGTCTGTCATGACTCAGGTTGCCATGTCCCCTTTTGACCACCAGATGGAGCCATCACCTGAGTATTGACACTTTGGGCCTCTTCTGCACTCAAGTTCCCATCAGCCTCTGCTGCTCCTTCTTCCTGTCTTGCCTTGCCCTTGCCTGTTTGTGTTTGCTATTAAAGAACCTTCTGCATATGGATCCAAACGCCCCCGCCTGTTCCTCACACACTCATTCTGTGTTATGACTTTAGAGGCCGTCAGCATTAAATAGAACTAATTGTGCTGTTCTGGATTCCGCCCGTCGGTAGTGCAGCGGTATAAACAGGTGACTTCCAGTCAGAAGGTCTGAGGTTCAATTCCAGCTCAGGAAAATTGATATTTATTTTTAATTATTTATTTTTTAATTTGTGTCATCCCATAACAGATCAGTTTAGGTATAGAGCACATGAAATAGTTATTACAAGCACAATAAATGAAAGACTTGCTGCATGGGGGCTTTTTGCTTTGTATTTCAATTTTTTTTAAACGTCAACAACCAGTCTGTCATGACTCAGGTTGCCATGTCCCCTTTTGACCACCAGATGGAGCCATCACCTGAGTATTGACACTTTGGGCCTCTTCTGCACTCAAGTTCCCATCAGCCTCTGCTGCTCCTTCTTCCTGTCTTGCCTTGCCCTTGCCTGTTTGTGTTTGCTATTAAAGAACCTTCTGCATATGGATCCAAACGCCCCCGCCTGTTCCTCACACACTCATTCTGTGTTATGACTTTAGAGGCCGTCAGCATTAAATAGAACTAATTGTGCTGTTCTGGATTCCGCCCGTCGGTAGTGCAGCGGTATAAACAGGTGACTTCCAGTCAGAAGGTCTGATGTTCAATTCCTGCTCAGGAAAATTGATATTTATTTTTAATTATTTATTTTTTAATTTGTGTCATCCCATAACAGATCAGTTTAGGTATAGAGCACATGAAATAGTTATTACAAGCACAATAAATGAAAGACTTGCTGCATGGGGCTTTTTGCTTTGTATTTCAAATTTTTTTAAACGTCAACAACCAGTCTGTCATGACTCAGGTTGCCATGTCCCCTTTTGACCACCAGATGGAGCCATCACCTGAGTATTGACACTTTGGGCCTCTTCTGCACTCAAGTTCCCATCAGCCTCTGCTGCTCCTTCTTCCTGTCTTGCCTTGCCCTTGCCTGTTTGTGTTTGCTATTAAAGAACCTTCTGCATATGGATCCAAACGCCCCCGCCTGTTCCTCACACACTCATTCTGTGTTATGACTTTAGAGGCCGTCAGCATTAAATAGAACTAATTGTGCTGTTCTGGATTCCGCCCGTCGGTAGTGCAGCGGTATAAACAGGTGACTTCCAGTCAGAAGGTCTGAGGTTCAATTCCTGCTCAGGAAAATTGATATTTATTTTTAATTATTTATTTTTTAATTTGTGTCATCCCATAACAGATCAGTTTAGGTATAGAGCACATGAAATAGTTATTACAAGCACAATAAATGAAAGACTTGCTGCATGGGGGCTTTTTGCTGTGTATTTCAAATTTTTTTAAACGTCAACAACCATTCTGTCATGTCTCAGGCTGCCATGTCCCCTTTTGACCACCAGAGGGAGCCAACAGAGAGGGGGAAACGCTGAGCCACACCTGAAGCAAGCCCAGAAAGCCTCCTACTCCGGACCCCATTCTGGGTGAGCGTAAACCAGTGATTGTCCTAGCATGTCTTCTACCTCTCCGGCTCTCACTCCTCTTTCCTGCCCCACTTGTCACATGTTTAGTCGTGATCCCGCCTCATTTAGTGAGGATAATGGTAGCTGTGTAAACTGTAGCCTGATCTCAGACCTGCTATCCAGACTCGAACAGCTGGAAGCTCGTCTTAGCTCAATGGAAGCTAAACCCGCTAGCCAAGTCACTACCCGGAGCGCTAGCCGCGCTAGTAAAGCTAATCTAGCTAGCATCCCACCGCCCTCCCCGAAATCGGAGAACCCCGTGGATGAGTTTGTACCGGTGGGGAAAAAGCAGAGAGCGAAACAGAGGCACGTAGAGCGTCCGGAGCTCCCCGTGTCTAACAGGTTTACCCCTTAAGTGACGCACCGACTGAACCCAAAACCCTGGTGATCGGCTCCTCGGAGGTTAGACATGTAAAGCTCAGGGATCTACAGTTAGATGTTACCCGGGAGCTAGAGTTGGTGATATTGAGGGAAACCTCAGGATGTTAGCCCAGAGTAAGACCAAGTTCCGTCGGGTCATAATTCACGCCGGCGGCAACGACGCCCGACGAAGACAATCAGAGATTCTAAAATTAAACGTAGAATCGGTTTGTAAACTGGATCAATCTGTGTCAGACACAGTTATTTTCTCTGGCCCTCTACCAAACACAGTCAGTGATTGAAATGTACAGCCGCTTTTCATCATTTAACCGCTGGTTAGCTAAATGGTGTCCAGAAAACGGCGTTAGCTTTGTTCTGGGAAAGCCCGGCCTCATGCGGAGAGATGGATTCATCCCAGTTTGGACGGAGCGGATCTTCTTTCCAGAAACATTCTGCTAGCTTATCCATGTAGCCTGACAATCCAGAGAGGGAGACCCGGAGAGAGCAGAACCGTTAGCGCTGATGCTAACCCCAAACAGGGCTAGCCCAGCAGTTCCTAGCGTTAGCTTATGTGCTGGAAGGCAAATGAAAGAAATGAGTCATAGAAATAAATATGATGTCATTAAATGTGGGCTACTAAACATTAGATCACTCTAAGTGCCATTGCGGAAACAACAGTGGGAGTCTATGTTACCAGGGAGACACCAGGCAAGGACTTTCCTGATGTTGGCATCATCATCGAAGGTGTGGTGATACTTCAGGACCTGGATAATGTGGCCCTTGCAACAGCCATGCTGTTTGGACTTTTTTACTGCTTCAACATGAGTTACCCGGCACAGCTCCGCTACACTTTTGAGGTGATTCAAAAGGTGGTCATGGAATTGGATCCGACTGAACTCTCGAGAAAAGCCCAAAACTTAAAGACAAAACTTCAATAAGGAGAGATGATTGTTGTTGGTCACATGTTTTACTAAAGGTTAGAGGACATTTATAGTTCTATACGCCCTCTTGCATTTTGGACATTGAATTCTAGGTGAATGATCAGCAACCCAAAAAGGTTCAACATTTTTCTTTGTAGGCTAGTGTTTATTCTGTGGATGGTTATAACTGTCTACCTGCCATGGAAACGTAGTGCCATATTTCTTTCTGTTTGATTGGCATTGATCTTCAATTTTTGTTTTCCTAAGTGAGAAAGGATTATTGTACACAATCTGAAAAGCCTATAGTTTAAAAAAAAGTTGTAATACTTCTAAGGCTGTTTTGAATCAAGATGTCACAATACCAGTGTTAAAATTTTGGACACTCGCTGTATTTTTGACAGTATTTTTGTGTTGTGGCTTTTGAATAAAAGCTTTGACATGCAAGTGTTAATTTTTATTATTTATTTGAGTAAAAATGAGTAATGTTAACAATTCCAGTAGTTTAACAGAAAGGTATTTGCAGTTCTATAAATGATTTATTTTAATAAGTATTTTTTTTTACTGGTAGGACCTTTGTTTGGAAATATTAGTAGTTCTTACAGGCAGTTATCTTAGAAAAAAAATACATTTTTAATTTCAAGGTCTGATGTATTTAACATTAGAATATCATTCAAAATTTAAATATAAAAAATAAGTTGTATTTAAGTAAGCAAATAGTTTTGGAGTAAATAGTGTGAATAGTGTTGAAATAAAGTGATGAAATTAAACTGATCCTTGAGCGTTTAAGTTGCTGCGAAAGCTAAACATCTGTGTGCAACCAATGTCCACTATTGAATTAAGTAAATCGAACAGATTTTTTTTTTCAGTTTACCTGTTGGCATTACAGAACCTACAAACATATTGAGAGTGTTTAGATGGGGGGAGGGAGGAAGATAAGTGTAGGGACGGGAATGGCCTGTGCATCACGGGGCCCCATATTGCGTGGGGCCCTCAATCTATTCTAAACACCTAACCCTCCGAACGCCTGTTCTCCTAAACCTTAATCAGCCTGTCCTCACAACAAAAACAATTAATTTTTTGATTATTATTTCCCCTGACTAAAACTTTCCCCTTTGTGAGACCCTAAACGCTCCGAACAGACTCCAAACGCTTCTCCTTCTATCTATCTATCTATCTATCTATCTATCTATCTATCTATCTATCTATCTATCTATCTATCTATCTATCTATCTATCTATCTATCTATCTATCTATCTATCTATCTATCCCGATCATCTTCGTTTTCTCCACTAGAGGGAGACATTTAACCACCTAATCTGCTTCCAGATATGTCCAATAATTTGTCCAGCTTTTTGTCCAGCAGAGTCTCTGTTTTCTTTTTATTCAGGGTTTCGATGGCCCAGTCCATCCCCATTTTTGATAATCTTAATACATAACATAATTGCAATAAAAGCTTCTATGTTTTATGGGGAGGAGATAGGACAGAAATGACCCGTGTATTTTGCTAATTATCAAACCCCAACACCTAACCCATCTTCGAAGGCTCAAAGCCATTTACAATCATAGTCCTAAGAAAAAGAAAAAACAAACTGCATCGACACGATTCTCTCAATTATTTTGTATCTGTGCTCTTATGTTGTTTAAAAAAGTTTATTTTATTTAAATCTGTGGATTTGAGAAGGTCAGAAAGGAAACTTTTTTATTTTTTTATAATTTCAATCTTGATATTTCCTTCAGTCTTTCGCTGCTATCTGTCAAACACAATAAAATAACACAAATGCTCCCCTCTGCATTATGTATACATGTTTTGCTCATATGAAAATGGCAGTCTTTCCAGATCTGCTCTGACTTCAGCTTTCTGCCCCCCATGGAAATACATTCCCAGCTTCATTAAAGTTTAAATGGTGTTTTGTTGCAGTACCATTAAGTTTTGTCACTAAAGTGAGTAGTAGACCTCTCAGCACTCATCCTTTAAACACAAGCCAGTAAAGTCAAATTACAGTAAAATATTCATCATTCAAGATTCAAAAGGTTTTATTGTAATTGTCAGTAACAGTTAAATTGTGGGTGGTCCAGAAGCAGCAATGCACAGCGCAAAAAGACAGAGAAAAAATAAAAAATAAGATCAAATAAATAAAAGTAAAATATAACTAATAATTACAGAAGTAACAATAAGAAATTGTACATGGATAAGGCAGAAAGGAAAAATACAAAAGACATACTAATTTCAAATAGGAGGCACAATAATAAATACTGTTTAAATGTGATGTGCAGTTTGTGCAAAACTGACAATTTTACAACTTGTTTATTGGATGTTGTTCAGCATTTGTGGGAAGAAGCTGTTTGTGAGTCTGGTGGTATGTGACCTGATTGACCTGCAGCAGCGTCCTGATGGCAGCAGGTCAATCAGGTGGTGGGCGGGGTGGGTTGGGTCCCTCAGGAATGTTGTAGTTCCTTTTTGGCAGCGGGATCTCGATATGTTCGCAAGGGAAGGAGCAGCTGATGATTCTCTGTGCTGTGTTGATGACCCTCTGCACAGTCCGTCTGTCCAGTGATGTGGAGTACCACACATTCAGAGAGTGGGTTAGAAGTTCATTCAAATTTATGTGACAAATTGAGAAATAAAGTTTCTTGAATTAGCACAGTAACATGAGAGATCTACATTGCTTTCCAAAAACAACAGAAGTATCTGTCAGACATTATGTTTTCTGTTTATTAAAATCACTTAATGAATCACATCAGGTCTTATACCAAAGTTCAGCAACATTGTAAAACTGTCATATTTCATCATACGTTTTGTTCTAGAGATTTGTGTAACAATAAAGGTATTTTTAACTTTAATATTTTAAATTGTTCCTCTCTTTTCTGGATGAAAGAATGTCAGAACAAGTTCCTTTAATAAAAATATGACAGAATCCTGTCTGAACTTTATAAAGAAGCTGAGTTCTTGTTCACAGATTTTTTTGTTGTTCTGTTTTTTTTTTTTTCTACCCTTAAAACTACATTAAGACTGGTACTTTCTTTTTCTTTCATCCATTTTCTTGACCACTTTGTCCCTTTCAGGGCCGCAGGGTGCCAGAGCCTAAACTGGCGAAACGAGATATACTCTGGACAGGTCTCCAGTCTGTCACATGGCCTCAATCACACATATGTTCACTTTCACACCAAGAGTCAATTTAGAGAAACCAATTAACCTTTCACATACATATACTTTTTTGACTATTGTTGTCATGATTTGTGGTGAATGTTGCTTTGTAGGCTTTCCATTGTCCCCGTCTCCACCTGGTGTCCCATCACTGTCATTCATCTCACATGTGAGCCACAGTATTTATGACTGACAGTTCATCATACAGTCCACCTTCCCTCTTTCTGTCCCTAGTTAGGATCAAGTCTGCCCCATTTGTGTTTCAATATGCTTTTTCTGCCTCTTAGGTTTTTCCCATTTGATCCCAGATGTTGGATTTGATGGCCTCTCCTGACTGAATTTCTTCTCGTTCCTGGACATTTCCAGAGTTCTCCCACTCCAATGAGATCTCCATCGTCTTTTTTTTCTGAGAAATCTCTGCGCAAGAATAGAGTCTGAAATATATTTTACTTGGCTCTGGACATGGTTAGGGTTATGTTAACTGTCAGGTTCAAGCAACCTAAACACTTATAACATAAAAGGGAAAGAAGACACAGATAAATAAAAATCTGTTACTCTCGAGAGGAGAGCAGGCAGAGCCATGTTCAGTTACACGTCTTCTAGTCTACTCTTAAACCGTCTCAGCCTGGTCCTCCTATTTATCTAGATGTCCCTAGTTACACAATCTGCAGCAGCCTCTAAAGGAAGGGAGAAAAACACACAGCTGCAGCAACATTCTTTTATTTTATTACATAGTCAGCCAAAACATGTTTTAGGCCAAACGCTTCATCCACGTTGGAGTTCTGTGATTAGGTTTGTGCAAAGCCACTTCTTTTTAGGAAGTTGTTTAATTCAATTCCTCATTACTCTTGTACTTTAACAGGTCAAAAGGTCACCAAACCTTCTCTCTTCCATTTATCCTGATTGAAACATCCCTCCTTATCAGGGCAAGTCAGACTGTTGAACTGAAAAACAAACTTATGAAACATCTCTTACAACAAGCAGTCAAGGAATAAACAATGAATAAGCATCTGTGTGATAACTTATTTACATTAATTCAACTTTAACTCTGCTCTTTTCTGGTTTCTGGCTCCCCTGTGCAACAGGTGGTGCAGTTAACTCTTGGAGATCTCCTAGTAAATTAATATATTTATTCATGAGTGTGCTACTAGCTCAGGTTGTCCTAACACTACAACCATGTCATCACACCTCTTTCATAAAGTTTTCACAACACACGACCCAGATCCGGATGACCAAAAGAAGATGTAGTAATAGATAGGTTGTGTTTGCCCTTCAGTTACATCAGAAAGACATTTAACATAAAAATAAACTAAATTGGTCAACAGCTTTAATTCTAGGATAAAAGAGTTCTGAGGGGTCCAGGTTTTACCTAAAATAAACACTGCCCATTAAATGATTAATTCAAATTAAGTAAAATTCAGATTTGAGCTATTTCCGTTTAGTTTAGATTATTTAATTTCCCACACTTATCAAGACTAAATATGAGTCAAAGAATCTGTGGAGGAGGTCCATACCCAGTCCAAACCTGCACTCTCAGGTGATTTATTTATTTATTAATCGGGGGGGGGGGGGGGGTGCACAAAAGTTTGACAAATAACTGGGAGCTTCGGTTTTTTCCCATCAAGGCTGTGGACCTCTGATAGACTTCTAAACCTGAGGAGCGTTTATAGCTCCCAGTTTGGGTTTTGAATGGCTGTGCTCTAACTGCAGTCCGTTATTTGAATTGCTAATGGTGATGGAACAGATAAATAAAGCATGACCTTAGCTTGCCTTTATTTCACGTGATAAAAACTTTAGCAATCTATAAATCTGTAGGCTGATGACTTGCATGTTGCTGGGGAAATGTTCTAATACAACGGCGATTCATTTATGCTCTTAAATGATGAGCCAACAGCTTACATCTAAACATGTTTGATTTATCTGAAAAACTCATTCATCAATGTTTTTATTAGCAAAACTTAAATGGCCAAGAAAAGGCTAAAAATTTTGCAGATTTAAATAATCTTAAAATTATGGTGCTTAATTTAATGTGACCCATCATCTGGATTGTTCTGGATGATAGATGCACTCAGGAGACTTCCCCCTTTAAAAACTTACTTATCAGCTGCATGGGCTGAAAATTTTATTCATTTTATTTTGCCTAAGCACACAGGTGACTTCAAAATAATTTAACTAACCAGTAGAAGTACACGCTTGTATTGTGAGGATACAACACTCTACAGCAATCTAACCATCTCAGTTCTAATAAAGAAATAATAATTTGAACAAAGGTTTTAAATTTTTTTTGACGGTCACAATGTAGTGTAGAGATGTACAAGCAATCCACCTGGATCTGAATCAGAGAAGAACAACATGTGAATGGAACTGCACCAACAAAAGTGTGGAGAACTAAATCTATTAAAGAATAAAGAGTAGAAGAGAGGAGAAGAAATGAGAATAGAGGACAGAACACCAGAGATGATGTGGAGAAGAACATGATAGAAAATCTAGAAATGACATTTAAACGGATCAGGATTAATCTAGCCTCTCAAGAGCCACAGCAGAGGGAATCTTCTCTGATTACTAGCTAACCTGGCAGAACGCTAACCTGTCCAAAGAAGAATGTTTTAAAGAGGAATGTTTTAAGGCTTTGAAGGTAGAAACTGTGCTGGATCTCTGACATGAGCTGAGGCTTATTCCAGAGAACAGGGGCTTGATGGATAGGTTCTACCTCCAACTGGACTTTTAGAGATTCTAGGAACTACAAGCAGTCCTGCATTTAGTGAACCAAGTGTTCTGATTGGATAATCTTTAATATAGGATTCAGATCCTTCTAGGTTAACAGGAGGATTTAGAACTTGATCCTGGATTCAACTGGATCCAGTGGAGTGAAGCTAACACAGGAGTGATGTGTTCTCTTCTGCTAGTTCCTGCTAACAATCTGGCTGGTATTGGTCTATAGTTGGACAGAACATCAGGATCCAGGTTGGGCTTTTTGAAAAGAGATTTAATAACCGCATATGTAAAAGACTGAAGCACATAACCAGTTTCTAGAGAGGTATTTATTATGGTTAATATGGATTCCCTAATTTGGGGAAAGATTTATTTAAAGTGACCCTTCCATGATTTTTATCAACCTTTCAGAGTGAACTGTATCCATATATATGATCATAAATTACATTTGGACCACTAAAACAAATAATTTAAGAAATATTAGTTATACTTTGTCAGTCTTTTCCTACCTGGAAGTAAAACGACTCAATTCCTGAAGCTCCGCCTTCTGCTAATGTCCACTTTATCCCAGAGAAATCCTTGTCTCTGCATTTCACCCACAAAAATGATCCAAACTTCTTCAAAGATGGATGCACATACTATATCTGTTTTTAGTGTGCCCAGCCATTGCTTCACTGCTTCCCAACACATACGGCTTCTGCACTGGTGTTAGGGGGGGTCTTAAAGGTCCCCCACGTCTAAGGTAACAAACATCTGTTTGATCTGGAATTTATTGAAGACAGGGCACGACAGGAATATTTATGGTATTCTGAATCTAAAATGAAAGTTTTTTTTAAACTGATCATCACTAGCTCAGTAGAGAAATTCAGTGTCATGTTACACTGGGGGGGGAGCTGTCAGAGCAGATCGTCCTGGAGGGAGCTGCTCGATCTTACGTCAGCACGTTTCCAACCGCTCGTTTCTGTGGGTATGGGAGGGGCTGCTGCATGGTAGAGCCCCTTTATAAAGTTTCGTAGGGATTGAGTCTAAGAGACAAGTGGAAATTTTAGAGGACATAAAAACTGATGCTATTTTTGCTTGGTCCACAGCAGTGAAGCAGTCTGGTTACTGATGTTTCTATGGATGCCTTCATTTCTGCCATTTCAATTTGCTCAGAGCTGATAGTGGGAATAACTTTGCTCAATTTGTGTCCAATATTTGAGATTTTAATACAAAAAATGTAAGGAAGTCTTTAGAGCTAGGAGTAGCAAGAATATGACTTTTTACTTAATTGTGGCTGCTGGTCAGCCTGGCTATAGTACTAAAGAGAAATCTTGGAATATTTGCATTTTATGCGATTAAAGTTGAGTAGTATTGAGTTCTCGCTCTACGCAGGGATTTTTTATAACTTAAGAGACTACATTTCCCAGCATTCAGAGAGTCTCTGAGCCATTTTCTTTCTAACTTACGGGTTACTTGTTTTAGGGAACGAGTTTCAGCATTGAACCACGGTGCTGCTCTGTTCTGTCTAACAAGCTAGAGTTTCAGAGGGGCAACAACATCCAGTGTTCCCTTGAGGGCCCCATCTGGTGGGGGGGCTTTCCGTGGGGAGCAGGGGGTCCCATTTGGTACGGGGCCTGGGCGATCTTGCGTGTTGTGGTCTCCACTGAAAATTCTGTGGGGCCGCGGCTGGTCCGGCTGCCTCGGTCCTGTTAATGCAAGTGGCCCTCCCTCTGGTGCCCGCTGCATGAGTTTGCCCCTCCCCTTAGTTTTATTTGCGCCTTAGACATGTAGGACCTTGGTGGGGGGGTGCTTGGACATCACTGCCAGCAAGCAGTAGATGTCCTCTCAGTGCCCTTTCCTCCAATTTTAACAGCACCATAGACATGTAGGGCCGTTGGTGAGAGGGTGACGGGGCATCGCTGTGAGCGATCAGGAGATGTCCTGTCAAGGCCCTACTCACCAATTTTAACTCCTCCTTGTAGTACACACACCTCTAACACCTCAAAATATACACTCTAACAAACAAACACGCATGCATCACACAAAGAAGGTGGGACCTTCAACCCTCTGTCCCCTACCCCATCCCTGGCGGGGGGTAGGGGGGTTGGGGGAACCCTTGGCCTGGTGGTCCTGTCTCCTGGGTGCCGGTCTCCTGGGCTCTGTGACCTCCTCGCCACGCTGGAAGAGGGATCCCCAAGATCTAACAGGGGATCAAACTACATCGGAGCCGTGGGGTGTCCAGGTCTCTGTGGTTCGGGTTCCGGTCCCGGCTCTCGAGAAATGGGCCTCTCCAAAATTCCATCAGTGGGTGTGCCTGGCCAGGCCTTGTTAACATCATTCCTCTGGGACCCTCGTTCCTCTTGGGTGTGTCTCTGCTGGGCGGGGGTGGGCGGCTCCTTCCTGGCTCGCCCCTGGACCTCCCGCGGCGGGCGCGGGCGGACGTCTGGAGCATAGAAGCGGGTCATCCTGGGGGAGCTCTGGCTCGTGCCTGGGGTAGGGCGGGGGGATGCTCGGCGCTGCTGGGTGGTGGTGGGCTACTCCTCTGGGGTTGGGGGGCTCTCCGGGTGTGGGGCCTTGTGTTGGCCCTCTGGGCGTGGTGGGGGGATTGCTGCTCTGGCTGGGCGGGGGTCCGCGCTCTCTGTGCTCCCGTGCCTTCCGGCTCTCGGGCGTGGGGGCCTCTGCGGCGGTCCCGCATGCCCTGGTCTGGGTGTTTGGCGGGATTCTGCGGCTGACTGGTTCTCTCCATGGCTCCTTGATGGGTGTTGGGGGGCCCGTGCTGCTGCTGCCGCCCCGGTGGGGGGCCTTGGCGTGGGGATGGTCGGGCTCTCTGTCCCTCCATACATTCCATCCACATCAGCAAAACATAAACACTCACCTGAGCACAGGTGTCAGCTCACCTGAGCACTAACAGAATGTGTGATGGAATGAAAGGCTTTATTTGTGTCAGCTTCTATGATTGTGTGTGAGCTGCAGTGGTATTGTGGACATTTTTTGACGACTTTATAGGTAAAGATTATTTTAGCCAAAAGGTATGTGTGTAACTAATGAGTGTGTGTGTAGACAGGCCCCGCCCATTCCAGATTATTTAGACCTGGTTGTTATAGGATGTTACTACTCTGTGTTACCTCTTCTTCTCTTAACTCCACTCTTCTACCCCCCCCCCCCCCCTTTGTTTCTGTCCGGTCCAACAAAAAAGAAAAAGATACAACATAATTAAAATAAATAAAGTTTAGTATAAAATACAACAGGGGTTTATACTTAATAAACCCCTGTTGGGACATTAAAATCTTTCTCACGCAAGAGGCTCTCAGCCTGTATCTGTTTGCTCAGCTGTTGGACAGGACAAGTTAAAAAAGAAAAAAAAAAAAAAAAAAGGAAAAGTGTTTAAGTCTCAGGAATTTTTCTTTGACCTTCTCTGGTTTCAAACCCAAGGTGAACATAGCTAGATGGGCTCCACAGTCATGCTGGTCTATATGACATTTATGCAACATGACGTGAACTTAATCTGTTGCCATGCATGTCAAAAGAAGCCCTAATCAGAGCCATAACCCCCAGACTTTATTTTTATTGATGGTTTTTAGATTGCATCTCTTTATTCTTACTAGATATAAATATACAAAAATTGAAATAGAATCCTGTGTCAACCAAACAGTAGCAAAGAAGCAAATTATCAACTGTCTGAGCTCTACCTTGAATAAAGAGGAGAAATCCCTTCTGATGGAAAATGTATGAGATCTCGTTCTGGTCCTAACGACCTGCATTCATCCTCTTGTGTTCTATCAAATATTCACAAGGCACAGAGTCCCTTTGCCTTCCACTCCCAAATCCCATCATGCATCTGTAATCTTGCTTCATTTGAAGCATAATGAAGGACAGAATGACAGAGAGTAATGTAGTACCAACAGTTAGGCCATTCTGAAAGATAATCTGCTTCATAAAGTCAATTTATTTGGATTGTTATCCTTGTCGTTGGCAGTAATTATCACACAAAAATTAATTTAGTCCAGATGATGCTAAAATGATACATGTGCAAAAAGAGTCTTAGCAGCTAAAAACATGTCTCTGTATGATGAACTGCAGCTTAAAATATGTTTCTAGAAACTTTATCTTCCTAGCAGTCACCACATTTCATGATATTGTTAAACCCTATGCCTACTTGACGTATGAAACTACTTAGCTAAAAATAAAAAGGCTTAATATTTGTGGCTCCATTGGCCAGATGGGTTGCCTTATGTATCCCTGAACACATTGTTTTGTAGTTCAAACAGAAGAAAAAGGTTTCTGTTTTGGTTTATTTCACCTCATTTGCCACGCTTGCACTGATGCTAATCTGGATCTGTAGTTAGGGACAGGAGGGTCTGACAGAGGTGCTTTGAGGGGCACATGCTTCACACAGGAGGGAGCAGACCGGGTCCGGACACATGAAGCTATGGAGGGTTGATTGGCAAGCAAAAATGTTTACTACTGGTAGTAGCTTTTTTTTAAACATGGGTTAGAGTGAAAATAAACACTTTCACTTTTTTTCTGCCGCTTAAAATGACATGAAAGCCATGTCCTGCAGTGAAAAAGAAGCAAGCTGAAAATAACGAAGGACTGACAAGGTTATTTAGATAAACTGCACACCTTTGCACATGACTGACTGAATGAATGAAATTGTTTATTTCAAGCAATCAGGTAATAATACATGAAATAACATCACATAATAAATCACAAGTAGATCGCTTGAAAGGGAGTGGAAGGAAGCAAATTTACATAATCTCATCTCGGCTTGACCATACCATTTTTTCTACATGAATTATCAATATTCGGGTCAGGACTTAATATCAAATATTTATACCCTACAATCGTATATTCAGGTTATAAAGGATCATTAATCAGTAATAAAAATCTACATATACTGAGTTGACTATAATCAGGAAAAATATCCACATCAAACAATACCACAAGCCAAAGCATATTCAGACCATCATCACTGGAAAAAATCCCCACACCATCCAGCGCATGACAGACGATTATCTATAGTCATCAGAATATATTCCAGACCCCCGGCAACGATCAATACCAAAATGATCCCGGCGATGAAGATCAGAGCAGATCCCAGAGCTCCAGCACCGATCAATGCAAATGACTTTCCTAGAAGATCAGGTAGAAAAATCACTTACATTAGTCAATGCAAAAAATGTCAAAATATTCTCTTTAAAAAAGACTTTTTAACGGTTTTTATCAAGTTGCTGCACATCGCACAAATTCTTATCATTTCATTCTTTTCTTATGTTAAAACGAAATGAACAACCAATGCTGGAGATGTGGATGCTGATGACCACACATAACATAACCATTCCCTTCATGCACACAGTCTCTGCTCCAACTCCAATTAATGAGTAGTTGTAAGCTTGGCATTGAAAACTTAATTACAAACCTGTGCCTTTGCCAGCTCAAGCAGCCAACTCACTGTTTATGCATCTAAACATTGCAAACAGAGTCCAAAAGGCAGCCAATTTCCTGTTTGTGCTCCAGAGGCAGAACGACACTCCCAAGAGAACTTCTCCATTCATCATAATGGCGGTGGGGGAGCTTCAGAAGCCTTGGAGATGCTGCTATCTTTTAGGTTTATGGACACCAAGATGACACAATAAATGAATCCATGGGCAATGTCCAGTCTGATGTTCTGAACTGAGAGCTGAACACACATCTTATTAATTAAGCTGCTATCACAAAAATAAAGCAGCTTCTATGGAGACTGAAGAGATTTGTTGGGCTCAGATACATAGTAAATAGATCAAACACAGTCAAAGGCGTTACGGTTAACATGGGGTCTGCACAGTGGTGTAGAGGCTATTACTTTCACTTTACATTGAAAAGGGTCTGGTTCCGATCCTGACAGGGAGGGTTGTTTTTTTGTGGATTTTGCATGACCTTACTGGATGCCAAGGTTTTCTCCTGGAACTCTGGCTTCCTCCCACAGTCTGCATGTGAGTGTGTAGTGTTCTGGTTCTGTGATGAACTGGTGGCCCATTCAGGGTGTCCCGGGTCTTTGCTCAACAGTGGCTGGGTTTGGGATAGGCTCCAGCAACCTTATGACAGCATATGGGATAGAGCAGGTTTGGAAGATGAATGGTGGGTTACCAAAATTGTATTGACGCTAAAAAAATAGAGAGATGACAGTTTACTACTTTTCACACACTCAGAAAATTCACAGAGACTTAAAAGCTTTGACAACAAAAAGGCAGGTTCAATAAAAATCACAAAAAATAAACTAAATTTGGGTAAAATGTGAAGGCCATACGGTGGCGCAGTGGTTAACGCTCTTGCCTCACAGCAAGAAGGCCCCGGCTCAAATCCAGGCTGTGGGATCAGAATCACCAACTGGGTCGTTTCTGTATGGAGTTTGCATGTTCTCCATGTACATGCGTGGGTTTTCATCGGGGACTCCAGCTTCCTCTCACCATCAAAAACATGCTGAATAGGTTAATTGGTGCTTCTGAATTGCCCCTAGGTATGAATGTGAAAGTGAATGTGTGTGTGATTGAGGCCCTGCGACAGACTGGCAGCCTGTCCAGGGTGGGCCCTGCCTTTGCCCATCAGCAGCCAGGTTAGGCTCCGGCAAAGGGGGTCCCTTTTGGGCAACCCCAAAAGGGGCAAAGCAGTTAAGAAAATGAATGAATGGGTAAAATGTGTTCAGTTAAAGAATAAAGGTTTGGTTTACAGATATCCTAATAAAGAGCACACAATTGTTTGTTTTGGATTTGGATTTACTGAGACTGGTTGCCGTGGTGCAGAGGTAGAGCGGTTGGTCTCTGATCTTAAGATTGCAGGTTATTTTCCCGCCTTGCCCCTCCCATATTTTATAGTGTATTTAAGTAAGAAACTGAACCCTACATTTCTCTTGGTGGTTCAAAGTTGTTGCAAGCGTTTGGCGCAACACCTGCCATCGGTGTGCAGGTATGGGTGCAAAAGAATGTGACTGTGAAGTGTTACCTAAGCATATGTTAATCATTTTGTTGCAGCTGCAGAACTGTTGCAGTTTCTTTAAAAATCAAAGTGAATCAACTTTATTCATAAAATGTACTTCTCATTGGTGATGTGACGTTCTGTATCGAGGTTTTGAGGAAAATGCCAAGTAGTAGAGGAGTCTCCCTGAAGCTCGCATCAAGGCTTGCTTCATCTAAGGGAGGAGCCGAAAATGATGTTTGTCCGAAGCTTTGCTGCCTGGATGATTAAGGAAGTTGTTCAGGTTGTGTTTTGACAGCATCATTAAGCCTTCAGGCTCCATTCAGTGAGAAGCAGTAGATTTAGGTGGAACTGTTGTTTTTAAATACCATAAACCATTGTGTCTCATAAACAATGATCACTCGCCATATCTCAGTGTTACAAAAGTGCGATCATTATCCACAGCTGTCCTTAATTAATCGTCAGAGTTACATTCTAAAAAAAGAAACACAGAGGATTGACAATATCCGTGATAGATTCATCTTTAATTTTTATTTAGAATACCGAAATGTTATGACTATAACTTCTGTTCCCTGAAGGAGAGGAACGAGGTACAACACATGTACTATGGGAAACCACGCCCTCGCGTGCCTGGCTGAAGACACCTCTATTCACGCCTTTAGGCAGATGACGTCCAATGACAGGTGGGCGGACCCGCCCTCTGCTTATAAGCCCTGTCGTTGACGTCTCACCTCAGTTCGGAAGCCGCTCTTCACCGAGCACTGCGTAGCGGGGCAAAAATGTGTTGTACCTCGTTCCTCTCCTTCAGGGAACAGAAGTTATAGTCATAACATTTCGTTCCCTTTCAGTCGATTTCACTCGTACACAACACATGTACTATGGGACATATATACACGCCCTGCGAGCAGCAACCAAACTACAACACCTTTAGAGCTTATTAGGTCCAGATGTTGCAAGGAGGACATTGTGAGCCACCGTAGGGGCTGTCACGTCCAAACGATAAAATCGTATAAAAGTATGAGGCGATGACCAGCTAGCTGCAGCACAGATGTCACTCACACGGGATCCCGAAACAGAGCCCAGGAAGTGGCCACGCCCCTGGTCGAGTGGGCTCTCACACCTTGAGGCAAAGGCAGACCTCTGCTGTCGTAAGCTAATCGAATAGCTTCGACAATCCAATGTGAAAGCCTCTGCTTGGACAAAGCCTTGCTCTGGCAGGATTAGCAAAGCACACAAACAATTGGTCCGACAAGCGCGTTGTTTGAGTGCGGTCAATGTATGTGCGTAATGCACGCACAGGACACAACAAATGCATCCGCCTCTGCTCCTCCGATGTGAACGGAGGAGGATGGAAGCCCAAAAGTTCAATCACCATAGAGTTGTACTCTAATGGGATTATTTTCGGTAAATATGCAGGATTTGGGTGCAAAGTGACTCTGGACCCATCCGCTGAAAATTGCGTGCACGAAGGGTGCACAGAAAGCGCGTGGAGGTCACCAACGCGCTTTGCAGAAGTGAGAGCCAAGAGCAAAGCTGTTTTATATGAAAGAAATTTCATATCAACTTCCTCTAGTGGCTCAAACGGGGGACCACTAAGGGTTTCCAACACCAAAGGTAGATCCCATGATGGCACACCAGACTTGATAGGGGGCCTTAGTCTGCGTACCCCCTTCAGAAACTGCACAGTCAGTGGATGGGAACCAGGGGACATTCCATCAAACCCAACGTGACAAGCTGAAACTGCAGCCAAATATACCTTGATTGTGGAAAAGGAAAGACCCTTATCCAGCAGGTCCTGGAGAAAAGTCAGGATGTCCACTACAGAACACTGAAAAGGGATGATGTTCCGCTCCTGACACCAGTGTTCAAAGGCTTTCCATTTATAGGTATAAAGACCCTGAGTGGAAGACGCTCTTGCACTCTGCATGGTTGCAACCACTGCAGGAGGCAGCCCTTTAGCAATCAGGTTGGACCTTTCAACAGGTAGGCATGCAGTTGCCAAAGTTCTGGGCGTGGGTGAAGTATTTCCCCGCCTGCTTGGGAGAGGAGATTCCTGCAGACAGGAAGCCGGAATGGGCATGCCGCCAACAGACTGATCACCTCTGCATACCAGGGTTTCGCTGGCCACCTGGGGGCTACCAGGATCAGGGTCAGGCCCTGCCTGCGTACCCGTTCTGTCACTGGTAGTATCAATTCCACTGGGGGAAACGCATACAGTGGCAGAGGAGGCCAAGGGTGAGCCAGAGCATCTGTCCCCAGAGGGGCGTTCAAGTCCTTCATGGAAAAGAACAGCGGGCAGTGGGTGTTCTCTTTGCTGGCAAACAGATCCACCGCTGCTTTCCCAAAGCGGTCCCATATAAGAGACACCACGTCTGGGTGAAGCCTCCATTCTCTCACAAGAGGGCCTCCCCTGGAGAGCAGGTCCGCCCCCAGATTCAGACGTCCCGGGATGTGAGCTGCTCTTAGCGACAGGACATGTGCGCTGCTCCACACCAACAGAGAGCGGGTAATCTTTAACAGAGGAAGGGAACGGATCCCTCCTTGTCTGTTTATGTAGGAGACCACTGTGGTGTTGTCTGTTCTGATCAGAACGTGATGGCCGCTCAGAATTTGACAGAAGTGCTGCAGAGCAAGAAACGCTGCTAACAGCTCCAGCTGATTGATGTGGAGTCTGGACTGCGCGGGAGTCCAGTTTCCCCTCACTGTCATGTGATCGCACAGAGCCCCCCATCCTTTCAGGGAGGCATCCGTCGACACCACCTTGCGGAAAGACACCCGTCCTATCGGTGAACCCTGACGAAGCAGGTTGGGTTCCCTCCAAGGTCGGAGTGCAAGCATGCACTGTGCGTCTATCAGAATTTTCCTGTTGCGGTGACGTAACACATTCAGTCGGTGAGAACGAACCCAGCGCTGAAAGGGTCGCATCTCGAGTAGACCGAGGGGAACTACAGCGATCATAGAGGCCATCATGCCCATCAGCTGTAAAATTTTTTGGAACCGCAGTTTGCGTCCCAACTGAAAAAGTGCGAGGCAGTGGTGGAACGCGGCCATTCTGCGCTGCGACAGACGTGCCAGTCCTGAAGTGGAACAAATCTCCAGCCCCAAGAAAGAAATCTGCTGGCTGGGGTCTAACACACTTTTTCGGACATTCACAGAGAAACCCAGGGACTGAATGTGAGACAGTACCAAAGACAGGTGCGTCGCTGCCTGCTCTCTGGAGCTTGCTATCAAAGCCCAGTCGTCCAGATAAGTCAGAATGCGAATGCCTTTTTCTCTGAGAGGAGAGAGCGCTGCCTCTACACATTTCGTGAAGGTGCGAGGGGCGAGTGACAGACCGAAGGGCAGCACGAGGTACTCGTAAGCTGTGCCCTCGAAAGAAACCTCAGAAATTGTCTGTGGTCTCGGTGAATGGCGACGTGAAAGTAAGCGTCTGTGAGATCGATCAGAGCGAACCAATCTCCTGGACTGATCGTATTCAAAAGCTGTTTCAACGTTAGCATTTTGAACTTGAAGGAGCGAAGGTACGTGTTCAAAACCGTAGATCCAAGATCGGACGGAGCCCGCCGTCTTTCTTCGGGACAACAAAGTAGCGGCTGTACCAACCTTTGTTCATTTCGGCAGACGGGACCACTCGAATCGCGCTTCCTCAACAGTGAACATATTTCCTCCCTCAGGACGGGTGCTGCTAACTTTCCCACTGTTGTGTTTACAACTGAGCGGAAGTGCGGGGGTCTGACCCGGAACTGCAGCCGTAACCCATAGCAACCGTTTTCTCGACCCAAGGGGAGGGGCGCATGCACGCCACCGGGGTAGGCATAGCGCCAGGCGCCCGACCCGCTGCACTGACAGAGAGGAGCTGTCGCCCTCTAGCGTGCTGGCGGGGCACGGCGTTAAGCCGCCCCTGTCGAGATTGACAGGGGGCGCCGTCACTGTTGATTGATATGGGTTTTTTTGAACACAAAACGCCTTTATTTGAACACTTGTGGCACAAACAGAATGCAGACATGTCATGTGTGCGGGGAGATTGTTGTGCTTGGGAGACTGTGTAGTGGGAACGCAGCGCCGTTTGGGGCTGGGCCCTGAAAACGTTGAGCAGCGACTTTTCCGCGGCAAATGAGGAGCTGTCTTGTCTCCCGTCTGACAGCTCAGAGCCTCCGGACCAGCTAGGAGGACTGGGGCTTCTTCCTTCGAGGCGTTGGGCCCTTCTGGGAGCTCACTGGAGGTCCTTTATTCCAGGACGAGAGCCGGACCCTTCGCTGGGGAGGAGGAGGGTTGACCGTCGGTCCCTGAACCGGAACTTGGGTTCTGGGATGTGGCGGCTGCGCAGACGGTTTCCGACCGCTGGCGCTAACCTTGGATCTCCATCACGTCGGGGAATGATGTACCGCAGTGCCTCAGTCTGCTTCTTCCGCACATCAAATTTGGCTTGAATCGCGTCAAGCGATTGGCCAAACAGTCCCTGCGCAGACACCGGTTCATCCAGGTAAGCCACCCTCTCCTTTTCGGGAACATCGGACAAAGTTAGCCACAAGTGCCGCTGTGCCACAACTGTGAAGGCCATCCCTCTGCCGACGGAAAGTGCAACGCCGCGGGACATCCGAAGAATGTAGTCCGTGGCGAGTCTGACCTCGTTCAGAAGTGGGGTTAGGGGGCTGCCGGCAGGCAGCTGTGCGCCGAGCTCCACCAGGCACATCGCCTGATATGTTTGAAGCATCGTCACCGAGCTCAGGGTTCGCGCTGCACATCCCTGCGCTCGTAAATTTTCTCCAACTGACCGGCGGAAAATCGACAATGCTTGGAAGGCAGCGTAGCGGGCCCAATCACGCCGTGATTTTGAGATGGTGCGAGATAGGCTGCCAAAGACGGCTCCATGGGTGGAGGGTGGACCAGGCCAGCAGACTCGGCTCCCTCCAGGTCGCAGTACTGTCCAAAGCCGGGCACAGTCACGCGTGTGGACAGGGGTTTGCTCCATGAGGATGTAAGCTCGGATACAAAGTCCGGGTACATGGGCAAACGGTTCTTCACCGTCGTAGGTTCGGGCGGGAGAAAAAATCCGGCGAACCGAGACCGTTTCTGGGCGGGAGGGGAGGAGGGCCACTCCACGTCCAGCTTTCCCGCCGCTCGGCGGTACAGAGACAGAAATGACGCGTCATCCTGTGAAGCTGGCACAGCAGTGGCAGCATGGTCGCTCGACGGGAAGAGTTCCTGGTCCTCGTCAGAGGAACCGGGCAAGTCGAGGCCACGTCCAGAACGTCGTCATCCTCGTAGGGTGCACTGAGCTGGGACAGCGGCTGCTCGTAATCCACGTGCTGCACCTGTTCCTCAGCTAGCTCCTCCATTAGCTCCATGTGGTCCGCCCAGCTCGTAGCGGGGACTTCGGGCTGGAGCTCGTCGTCGGACCCGGACGAAACCTGGTCCTTCAGTTGCGACAACAGGGGTTCCTGCTGCGCCACAAATGTTTTTCCCAGCGCCTTTTCCACAAATTTTACGCGCCTTTCCAAAGTCGAGCGTCGTAACACGCTACACGACTCGCAGGCGTGGGGCTCCGTCAACGCTCTCCGAGCGTGGACAATCCCCAGGCAGACAGGACAGGCTTCGTGCTGGTCTTTTTCGTGCAAAGAGAAGCCGCACTCCTGAGGACAGGGGCGGACGGAAGACTTCTGCTTCGCTTTCTTTGGCCGCGCGCTCATGACGAGACGCTCGGGCGAACAGCACAGTTACTCGGGTTAGCGCTCCGCGGGCAGACAGTGTGGCCGAAGGGGCGACAGTGACTAACACCAACAGGAGCCGTTAAACTAACACCGAGACAGCTGCGGAGGGTCTGTAGCACTAGCTAGCAGCAGCGTAGCTGGCTTTGACCGGGAGAGGTGTTCTTAGCGAGGTGAAGAGCATAAGAACTGAGGTGAGACGTCAACGACAGGGCTTATAAGCAGAGGGCGGGTCCGCCCACCTGTCATTGGACGTCATCTGCCTAAAGGCGTGAATAGAGGTGTCTTCAGCCAGGCACGCGAGGGCGTGGTTTCCCATAGTACATGTGTTGTACCGAGTGAATCGACTGAAAGGGAACTGTAATTATGGATGTCTTGTGGGTGTAAAGCCCCAGTTTAATGTAGTGATGAGACGCTTGTATTGAAGCTTCACTGCTGGTGCTGGAGCAGAGCGGGGGAGGAGGAGTTTCCCGGTGTGCAGGCTCCATTCAGAGTTACGGTCGGTGAGTTTGGAGATAGTTCGGTGAGAGACAGAGACAGTCTGGAGATTTAGAGAAATATTAATTCTAAAACATATATTCTGTCCCATAAACAACTGATCTGATCTCAATGGTATTCAAGTAGGATCATTGTCCAAAGCCTTTGCCCTGAGACCAGAACTGTTTGAACCAATCATCAATATTTATTTATATCTCACTCTTTTGTTCTTGGTGACCAAAGGAAGTTCTGTAAACCAAGAAAAAAATATTAAAAAAGCAAAATAGTTTATTGGTTCAGACATGCGAAAGCTAGCCTAAGGTATGTGGTTGATGTGTGCTTGTCCTCCACTGAAACAACACCGTTCTGATGATTTGACTCCATGCACAGCAGTGGCGGCTGCATTCATGTCTCTGTGTGCAGCAGCAAATGGGCAAAGGCCAGTCTAGCAATATACTGTATATCAGGGGTCACCAACCTTTTTGAACCTGAGGGCTAATACATGGGTACTGAGTCATACAAAGGGCTACCACTTTGAAATTACAAATTTTGCTTAGTTATAGTAAATTATACATTATTAAGAATAAAAATGATACTCCTCAATGTGAAGACACTGATTTCTCACCATAATTATTAACAATGACAGTAAGCTAGGAAATAGATATCAATATTCAGCACTTAATTAATCTCAGTAATTGTTACATTTTCAGATGATCACTTAAATTACTTTATTTCATAGGGAAAATGTCTCATTTTCACTATGTTGAACCTTGCTTATCAATTATGTAATGTTAAAGAAAAATCAACTTACATATTTTTAAACAAATCGTTTCACATTTTGAACAAAATGAATGATCTTTGAACTGGCGTAGGTCAGAGGTCACCTAAATGTATCTAAAGTTCATATATCATCAACATATTTTTAAGACGTCTTAATGTTTAAATCCATGTAAATGCAAGTGTAATTTTAAAAAATAGCAACTAAATAAAATTTTATTTTAGATGCAGCTTACAAGTGAGTTGTGTTATTTTCAGAAGAGACCTGAGGGCACCTTGTGGGGTCCTTGAGGGCTACCTGGTGCCCGTGGGCACCACATTGGTGACCCCTGCTGTATATCAACAGTCTCAACAATTTTAACCATTATGTATTGATTGTAAAGGAAGACTAAGCTTTTATAATTTCCATTTTTGTTGCCATGGTCCTTCTGAATCTTAATAAATGCCTGTTTCTTCCTGTGCCTCAGAGCCGGGTAGGCCTCTCTGTGATTGAGCCTCTTTGAAAGAATAAAGGTGTGTCAGAATGTGTAAAGAAGTAAACAAGTGTTAAACCTTGGAACATTTTTAATCTACAGCATTTATTGATCTTCCTTTTAAGGTTCCATCTGTGAACATGGTGCAGTCTGCCACCTGAAGACTCCCTCCTCCAGACTGTGGATGAAACAAATGAGTCATTGAAACCACCATCCCAGGAGCTCGACTAATTCTGCTCAATTGTGGGAGTTTTTATTATTGTGGTGAAAGAAAATGTGTCATCATGGGACTTGCTTGGCTTTTCATGGGTCTGTCCTTTCCTTGTTTCTTTTCCTCGCTCTCCCACACAGACTAAGCGGCACAAATCCAGAACAGAACTTCCTCATTGTATACTTAAGTTTCAAAAGTAGCTCTTGTCTTTGGGCGGTCTCACAGGAAGCCTCCAAACAGCTCAGGGAATATTATGAGATGTCTTTATTTTGCACAATATATGTTTAATTCTCTTTTCATCTTCAAAACTAGTTTAATGGTAACAGTGGTACAGAAGAACTTGTGGAAGCAGAAGACAAAATACAAGAATCTAAAATCTTTCCTGTAAACCGTATCTGTTGATATAGAGATTCATATTCCAATGAAAACCAATGACTATATTTAAAATAATTTAAAAAATGAGATAAAAGCAATAAGAACCAACTAATATCATACTGTATTTTCCGCACTTGGGGATATTTCTGCAAGCATCTACAGTGCTCACATGGGCAATGGCGGTAAAATCTAAAGGATGGCCTCCCTTTAGGTGCTCTGTCATTTGTCAATAATGAGCTGCTTGTGAAGGAAGCGCTTTAGTAAACCTGGCATCAGGACGCAGCTCAATAACTCTCTTTAATCTTCATTTCATTTGCAGCATTATGCTCTAGGCATTTTGGGGAGGAAAGAGGGTCAATGGTCAGCTGATCACCATCGAGTGGTAAGTTGGATCTGAAGACAGGAGTAAACAGAATTTACCACATTGACCCAACAAGTAGTGATCCTCTGCTCTGTCAGAACCTCTGGCAGAATTTAAATATTACCACCTCTTTTCTAAAATACTACCATTTATTACCACCTCTGCTAGAGATGGTAATAAAAGATCCCGGAGAAGTGTCCTTACAAATACTGAGCCTGAACGATCTTAAATTCAGATTTTTGTGTGACAAGAATCGCGTATGGTGCAGGTGGGGTTTGTTAGGCTTGACTGAAGATGTTGTCAAGATGTTGGAAGCAGTACTCCAAAAACAGAACTCTCCTTCCTGGAGGAATTGCTTGCAGAAAGAATCTGGCTCTGGATTTGTGATGCTTCCTGTGGTCTTTGCGTTTGCTCCGTTTGTCTTCAGCAAACATCACATGTAACAAAACTAGAAGACAAATGAAAGCATAATTTTTTTAAGAAGATGAGAGATGGTGATCCATGCTGACAGTAGCTGCTAATTGGGGTAAATTCATTTACCACAAATGCAGTGAATGCACACAGAACCGCTCACCGTCTGAATAAGTGATGATCGACTGCAGCCAGATGAGCTCTGACATTTTGAATCATTTAATGCTGCAATCTGCTAATTAGCTGAGAGAGAATCCAGCTTTCAGCCACAATTAAGATGGGTCTCTGTCAGAGGGGGGTGATTCATCTATTCATCCTCTGAGCAGATGCGGAGTGAGGTGGGGATATGGATCACAGATGCACAGATAGAGAAAGACAGCCATGGGATTTGGGGTAGGAGTGGAAGGGGGAGTTATTCAGTCCCACTATACAGCAGACCGGTTCCACAAACTCCAACAACATCCACACCTTTACAGTCGTTGCATACACATGCCTGTCTGAGCATGCACAGCAGGAATCCAAACATGCTAGTGTTAAGTTCTGACTTTTGGATAGAAAGATTCATTCAGTTGTTGAACTAGTGAAAAGCCGATGCTTTTGAGTCAACCCCAGAAAAATAATTGGTCCTATCAACTCTCAAGTCAAAATTCTTTAAAAAGGACATTTGCTGGTGTTTATTTAACTGCAACCTTGCAAAAAATTATGATTTGCATGTTATTAGATGCTTTAAAGCACCCTATGACATGTTTCCTTACTTTCTCAGGAGTGTTTCATTCATGATTATGAAGTTTGTAACAAAATCCCACAACCAAAATGTCTTCAAGCTATTTCTCATGTTGATTTCAAGCCCTCCTCTGAAAAAAATCCTCTGTGGGGGCGTGGCTATTGGAGCTGAAGTGAGCTGCGGTATCCCAGACCCCCACCTCATCTGATTATAGTAGCTCCGTGTCTTGCTAGCGTAAATCACAAAAATGTCTAGTAGTTTCGTTTTGAGCTGGTTGTCAGCTCAGATGAGGAAGTTGAGAGCTTCAGAGACCTAAATTTCACTGATCCTGTACAACTATGTTGAAATGGGGCATTTCCATGGTCCATTCTACAGTCCATGGTCCAAACGCGATTTCCATGAGATCGCATTTCTATGGTCAAATCAGGAAGCACCGTGGTGTCTAAAGGAGAATTTCCACACTACATCGGAGCCAGGGGGTGTATCTGGTCAAGGCTTGTTTACATCACTCCTCCCCTGGGCTGGGGTGGCGGCCACTGCCCTGCTCCCTCCTGGACCTCTCGCGGTGGGGGCGGGTGGTTGTCTGGAGCCTGGGAGTGGGTGTCCCTTGGGGGACCCTGGCTCATACCCAGGGTAGGACGGGGGGGATGCTTGGCACTCTGGATGGTGGTGGGCTGCTCTTCTGGGTTGGGGGGGCTCTCTGTGGGTGGGGCCTCACGTTGGGCCTCCTTGCGCGGTGCGAGCTGCAGTTGTATTGTGTACATTTTGACTAGTTAAAATGTGGAGACTATTTCAACCAACAGGTATGTGTGAAACTTCAGAGTGTGTGTGTAGGCAGGCCCCGCCCATTGTAGTTTAGTATTTAGACCTGGTAGTTTTATGATGTTGATGATTGTATTTTTTTTTCTCTAACCCCCAACCTCCCTCTTCTTCTTTTCCATCCGGTCCAAAAAAAAACTTTTCCACATAAATAAAGTTTCGTATGAAATACAACAGAGGTTTATAGTCAATAAACCCCTGTTGGGACATTTCAATATGCCCAACACGAGAGGCTCTCAGCCCGTATCTGTTTGCTCAGCTGTTGGACATCCAGAAGCTGAACTAGACACGCTAGCCGGACCAGATGAGGGTTTAGTGCATGTGCAGTACAGAAATCATGATGTATTAACTGCTCATTAAATCAAACAGAGATTTTCTGATACAGTTTGATTGAAAGAGATTTAAAAGGAGAAATGCTTGAAAATGCAAAAACGAAATGATTTCTTACTACATTTGTTCTTTTTCACAATAAAAATGCCACACAGATATCTGAAAATTAAAAAAATATATATATTTTCATTGTATTTTCATTCATTGGACTAAAGTGTGTGTTGTATTCGGCAGAAGTCTTAGAATTGCCTAATATGCTCCACTTATTCTATAATGAGCCACTATTTTATTTAAACATTTTTGCATCTTAAAGTAAATAAATAAAATAAAGATCTAAAAAACCAACTTCAAAGATTAACAATTATAATGCTTGCAATCCCAAGAAGGGGAAAAGAACAGAATAATATAATCTTTTTTCTTATTGTCTAGAAGAAAGTAAGAAAAATATCAAATTAAAGACACTTGAGCAGGCTGCCTCCTCATGCTGCAGCAGCTCTCTGCCTGCCCTCTGGTCAGTCTCCTGGGGGCTGACGTAGTGAGCATGATCGCTCCAGCACCATGGACCTCACAACAGACTGGTGACCTGTCCAGGTGCAGGACTTAATATCAAATATTTATACTCTACAATCATAGATTCAGGTTATGAAGGACCATTAATATCAGTGATATAATCAAATTTTAAAACATCCACAGACATATCATTTATATTAATCAGTAACGATAATCTAAATATTCTTATTAATTGTTCTCAATAAAAAAAGACAATTTGTGCAGATTGTGTTTATCAAAGAATAATTATAATTGTACAAAAAGTAATAAGCTGAAAAACAGATCAAGAATTTGTGTGGAATCAGAGCTACATCCCAGTTTAGGAACAAGTTTGAGGCCACGTAAATGTTCTTCAGTGTTCTGACTGAGAGACTGAAGGTCTCATTTCAAGGGAATTCTGCTGGAGTTCTGCATCTCAGAACCGGGTCAGAGTTCACTTTCAACGGTTTCATGAGTTCACATTTAACATTCTGCTTGAATTAAAGGTTCAAACATCCGTAATCCCACAGTTCTCAAAGTCTTTCATGGATTTTATCTCCAGAGTCTTCATCAGGTCCGGTGGTCCGAGAGGTTTGACAAAGATTCTGGAGTTCTGGACCCATGTAGAATGGATCTGTTTCCTCTGGTGTAGGAGCCTCGCGTGGTTCACCAGATCACCATGATATTTGGATGAATGATCATTACCGTACACAGCTGAACCCTTCAGATGTTTACGTTGTTTCATCAGAGCTTTCTTCATCTTTCGATTCACAAACTGGATCAGGATCTGGTTTATCCGTGTTCTTTCTCCGAGGAAGCAGATGACAGACCTCAACATGTCATGGCTCCTGTAGGCCACGCCCTGTCACAGCAGTTCATCTGGCTGATCATCTCCACCTGTGTACCTCTCTATATATATCCACCTCCACTCACTGCTGGGATGGACGGCCGGCCGTCATATTACTTTTCCTGTCTGAAATCTTCCACGAGTCATAGCAGTTTTGATATCTTAGTCTCAAGTTCCATCAGTGCGGTTATCTTGGCATCCATTCACATCAGCAGGGTTAGCTTATCTTTCAACAGCACTGCTGCGGTACTCTCCAACCTTGTAGCAAACTTTGTGAATTTGATTAGGGGGTTACTTGTGTGAAGCGGTCCCTAAAATAAAATATTGTTTCCTCACTCCAGTACAAGCCAGATGTTTACTTTCTTTTATTCTTTTTAGTATTTATTTTATTTTATTTGTCTAATTATTATTATTTATAAATATATATATATAGATTTATTTTTTTCCCAAACCTTGGATGTCACAATATGTTGAACAGTGTTTGTGTGTGTGTGTGTGTGTGTGTGTGGAGGGGGGTGGGGGGTTGTTCCTTGAAAAATCTTTTGTTTTTTGTTTTTAAACTTGATTGTTTTATTAAAGCACCTTGAGTGGAATTGATTTTTTTTTTAAAGGTGCTTTACAAATAAAGTTTGATTTGATTTATTATGATCAACCACTGGTGGCAGTCTGTCAACTTTGGTCTGCTAAACATCGGCTCTCTCACAAGCAACGGGCAGCTCGTTTAGGATCTCCTCCTTGATCACAAGTTGGATTTCCTGTGTCTGACTGAGACGTGGTTGCAGCCTAAAGGCTTCTCTTCGCTGAATGACATGACCCCCTCCGTGGTTGTCCTACATTGTGTAACCCCGGGTTTCCAGCCTGGAGGAGTCTCGCGACGATCCACCGTGAGACCTGGAGGATAGGGTCCATCACTGCACCTGCATTCCTATCATTCTAAGCAGCAGTTTGCCAACTGACTGGATCAACTCCTACTATAATTGCAACTGTATAGAAATCTACCACGCCAAACCAGAACTTTTAAATGAACATTTCCGCTTTTTTAAGAATAAAAACAGTAAGCAATTGAAAGCATATTAACTCTTCAAAAGATTCTATCAAATTGCCACCAAGAATAGCAAAAATAATTTACAGAAACATTGTGAATTATTGAACTCTTTTATAAAAGAGTTCAATAATTCAATAATTTTTTAATGAAAAACAAAAATGTTGACATGCAAGGCCTGACAGACAAACTGGGTTTTTCTTACACACGACCCCCCTGCATTTATGCAATTTTAAAGCTGGCCTTTGAACTTCAACAATTTGACATTTAAAGGCTTATTTATGGTTCATATTCACCCTCTCATTGTTGTTTTATGATTTCAAATCTAAGTTCTAAGAAAAATAACCGGCTTGCAATCATTTGTCCACCAAACAACGACAAAGACCAGTCACCAGAGAGAATTAGTGAAATAGTTGTACTTTTAAACTGCAGAGTGGTGTTCTTTTGAGGTTTCCTCTGGACCGTCCCACATGATTCGGCCCCCACCCCCTATCTCCTCTGCCAGCTGAAGTCTTTCACTTTGATCTGAAAGTCTTTGCAGCCTCATTGACTGTAATGAGATCTGGAGAATCCATGAAGACGGCAGGGATTTGAGGCAGAGCCGAAAACTTTCAGCAGGGGAATCAGTGGCGGGCACAAACAAAATCAGAAAAGGAGAGAGGAGGAGGAAGATCTCAGATGGCTTGGCAAGCAGTTTGCCTTCAACCCCTCCTTCTCCTCCCCCATCCCAGCATTAATTTCCCCAACGTCTGAGATTCCAGTGTAGGTTGTTTGGAGGGGGCTTGGCGCTAGCACATGTGCTGCTCCATGATTCTTCTGCTGAAACATCCCCAGACTGGGATGGAGCATTCGTCTAATCTCACCTTCTAACTGCCATCCGGTCCATTAATCAGTCAGTCAAGGTCTGATCTGAACAGCAAACACACCCTGAGTGGTGAAGGCCTTTGCTATCACTTGGTTAAGCAGAAACAAGCACAACACTGATTACAAAATATTACAGTTTCTTCTAAATGCTAAAACACATTTTCTGAAACATTTAACCAAACTTCAAACACAATTTTCAAAATAAGAGCTAAATGTACAAAATTCTTGACTCTTCAGTCAAAATCTCACTTTGAAAACTCAGTCCTCAAAACTAACAAACCTGCAGCAATCACAACACAACATAACAAAACACTTGACACTGTTCACAAAATAGTTTTAAAAACTCCCCCAAATATTCAGGATTTTATTTTATTTTGTTAATCTTACAGTAAATCCAGGTTGACATTCATTTCACTGTCATGTTTCCTCTGTGGGTCAGACCAGAACACTTCATCCACATCACATCCTTCACACAGGAAATAATGATCTTGATCTGATCTAGTCCTGACTAGACCCACCTGAGATGTCATCACAAGTCATGTCTCAGGTCTGCAGCAGCTTCTGTCGAGTGTATGCTTCTCTCCCTCTAATGCCAAATCAAAAATAAAAATCTTCATTGGGTTATGAGAACAAGATGGAAGAGAACTGATATAAATCTGGGATTAGTGTAGAACTAGAGCCTGATGGGTAATCTCTGTGAAAACTGATATTTATATGAATGATCCAGTTCTAGTCACAACTTGAACCTGCTGAGTTGACCTTTTGACCTTTTCCCCTCATGGTCATTCCATAAACCAACATATGGTCAATAACTATGACCTGGATCTCATCAGAACCTTGTTCTTCATCTGGGTCCAGGTTCAGGTCTTTCTCTGTTCTCCATCATTGAAAAGCTTCTCAGATGTTCCAGAACTTTCTTTAGATTCTCTGCAGTGGATTAACAACAAGTGTCTCAGTTTAGACCAGTTGTGTGTTGATGATGTTGTGTTGGAACAGAGTTTTGACTCTTTGTGTTGAGTTTTAAAGTCAGAATGTTTCATGTGTTCCAACAGTGAATCAGAGGTTTTCAACTTGTGAGTTAAATGCAGATTCTGTCGGAGGTTTTGACCAAAGAGAGATGTTGGTGATGTAAGCCAGTCAATATGAAAAGAAAATCTGACAAAGTAAACATTATTTTGAAGCATACACCCCTCTGTCGACGCCCTGATCCAGTGTGTGGACTCGGACCCCCACCTCAGATACCAAAGGTCTAAAAGAACATCCAAACACACACAACACAGATTCTCTTCAACTGTGGGGAGTGGGATCAGGGGTGTGGTCGTGTTTACGTTTTTTGTCTTCTCTATCTTTCTCCCACCTGGTTCTCCTTCCTCTTAATGGATGCACCTGTGCATTATTGTCACGCCCTCCTATTTTAGTCTGTGTTCTGCTGCCAACTGTTGCCAGATTTTCTTGTGAGCTTTAAGATGGTCACGAGCCCTCAAGCTTTCCTGGTTGTTTTGGAGCTGTATTAAACAAAGACTTTATTGGAACCTTTCTGTGTCCTGCATGTGTCCACGCCCACATCCAGACCCCAACGTCTTCCCAGCTGCAGTCAAAGCGGTGGACTTAAGAGAGGGAAGATGACTATCAACAAGACAAAGGAAACACAATTTATCGATCCATACACACTAAAATGTTGATCAGATAGGACACTGTATAATGATAACAGATACAGTATAGATACATAACTATACTGAACAATAATGGAGGTTAGCTAGTAATCAGAGGAGATTCCCTCTGCTGTGGCTCTTGAGAGGCTAGATTAATCCTGATCCGTTTAAATGTCTTTTAGAGATTTTCTAACATGTTCTTCTCCACATCATCTCTGAGGTTCTGTCCTCTATTCTCATTTCTTCTCCTCTCTTCTACTCTTTATTCTTTATTGTATTAAGTTCTCCATGTTTTTGTTGGTGCAGTTCCATTCACATGTTGTTCTTCTCTCTCTCCCTTCTGGGGAGCAGGAGTGATTTCAGATCCAGGTGGATCTCCCACGCTCCTGCTCCTGGTCGTGGACTGACTGAGGACTTCATCTCCACTCGTCCCTCAGCTCTATCTGAATGAACTCTATTGTAGAAGCTCATTCTTCTTCACCAGTTCTGGTATCTCCTGTCCGTCCTGGGATAGGATCTCTCCCTCATGTGGGAATCTCTAAGGTTTCTTCTTTTTTCCTGTTTTTTAGGAGTTTTTCCTTCCAGAGAGGGAGGGTCTAAGAGCAGATAACCAGATTATTTAGTCTGTTTAGTCTTTTTTCTTTCATGTTTCATGAATATTTTCTGCATCTGTAGAATTACCTGCATGAAGCTCAATGAAGGAAATTCTTTGTGATTTTGGGCTGTAGAAATAAAATGGAATTGAATTGAGTTGAATAATGTTATGTGCAATGATGAACAGTTGGAAAACTGCTGTAACTTGTGGGACAGAATGCATCATCCCAACCTTTTCACAATCTAGCATTTATTGTTTAATTGTTTGAGTCTTCATTTTTTCTTGTTCTCTTCATTTTAAGTTAACTTTTTTCCTGCTATTCCCTTTAAGATAAGTTAAGATAAGATAGTCATTTATCCGTCCAACGGTGGGGAAATTCCAGTATTACGGCAGTATTGTAGATAAAAAATGGGGGACAGGAATAAAAAAAATGTGAAAAATTTAGTCAATTTACATATTTACGAAGAAAACAAAGTTAAAGTGCTTTGAGTTGAATTGAATGGAGGTGGCTTCTCCTCTTAGCTCAGGTCCTCTACCAGAGTCCTGGGAGCTTGAGAGTATCTTCTCTCTTCTGGACTGAGATGTCTGAGATCTTTCCAGGATCTGCTGTAGCCCCTCCTCTTGTTTGGAGGTTCCAGCCCCGAGTGCTCCAATGACCATGACCACTGTCACTTTCACCTTCCAAGCTTTCTCCAGTTTCTCTGAGTTCCTGGTATTTCTCCAGTTTCTCATGTTCCTTCTTCTTGATGTTACCATCTCTTGGTTCTGCCACATCCACCACAACAGCTTTCCTCTGCTCTTTACCCACCACCACAATGTCTGGTTGGTTCTCCATTACCACCCTGTCTTTCTGGATCTAGAAGTCCCACATGATCTTTGCTCTCTCATCCTCTACAACTTTCTGAGGTGTTTCCCATTTTGATTTTGGGGTTTCCAGTCCATATTCTGGACATGTTTCTGTATATTATTCCATACACTTGGTTATGGTGTTCCATGGATGCTTTTCCAGCCAGCATCTTCCACCCTGCAGTTATGTGCTGGATTGTTTCCTCTGTACAGCCTAGACCTTGGGTCTTGTCTGGTGTGGTAGATCTGAGCCTCTATCGCTCTGGTGTCCAGGGCTTGTTCCTGTGCTGACAGGATCAGAGCTTCTGTGCTACACTCAGGCACTTCTAAGACTTTTCTTTCACGTGTACCTTCCCTGAATGTTCACAGATGAGGAAAAATAATACTAATCATTTCTCACAGCTTTTTTGTGAGAAATGAAAAAGATCCAATTAGTCAGGTCATAGTCCATGTCAGCTCTTTCATGGTGGTCCTTTAGTGACTAGTTTCTATAACTGTACAGAGTGTTGGAGAAACAGAAACATTTGAGTCTTGCGGCGCTGTGTTGCTTCTCAAGTGTAGAGATAATGTGTCACTTCTGTAGGCAAACTCTTACAGCTCCATCGCCAAGCTGTTACGGCCCTGGGCCGTTTGGGTCCATGTCTGCTGCCTGTCCCTTTGCTCCGCCTCTCGCACAGGTGCAGCTGTTTTCCACCCAGAGAGGATGGAGATAAAAGGATCCACCTTAGAAGTGCTGGAGAGAGACCCTCCTACGTTTGCTGGCCAGATCCATTGGTTGCAGCTCTGGTTCTGTTGGTCCTCCCTGTTCTGTTGGGTTTTCATATGCACATTAAAAATACTTAGTGCTGTAAACCGGTCTCGTCTCCCCTTTATTTGTTACGGTTCAGAGCCAGCCGTAACAAAGCTCATAACATGATGTCGATGATCAAGAGTCACTCTTAGTGAAAGTCTTCATGAGGTGAGACGTGACACCCCGAAGTCCTTTGAACCTTTATAAATGAATAGCAGTCGTCCTCCATCTTCACCCCCCCCCATTACTTTGTTCTCCTTCCTGCAGAGCTGGCTCAGGCCTGCCCGTGATCACACAGTCAAGTGTTAAGCTGACAGCCCACATCCTGGTCTCATCCTCCTGCTCAATGTCCCGCAGTCATGAACTCCTCCTGCATTACTAGGAAGGACACCATACAGAGATTAGAAGCTGCTGGAAATGAGACAAGAGGTCAAGACTAGGGTCAAGGCACCCCCTGTTCATCCAATACTCATCTCTGACATTCATCTTTTATGAAAAACATCTCTGGCTGGTCTTGTGGTGGGGGCACCTCATGCTGATCATTAGCTGGGGGTCAACTTTTTTTTTTTTTTTTTTTTTAATAAGCAGAGTTGGACTGAGGCACGGGGACACTTTTCATTTGCATCACTGCATGTAAATGCTGCTCCAGCCTCCGATACAGGTCAGCTCATCAAAGAAATCACTGGTGAGACCGTCAGCTCCAATCAACTGTGTGCAATACCAAACGTGGTAGATAGGGGGCAGCTGAGAGTCCTTTCTCTGCTGAAAATGTTAGCAAAGGCATGAAGTCTGCTTGTTATGAGCAGAGCTAGAGTTAGCAGCTAGCACCTGTGTGCAGCCATCTATACATCAGCCTGAAACGTTAACAGTATCCATGCTGCAGCCTCAGCGTCAGTGTTTGTGACTTGAGGATCTTTTCACAACACCTGAGGCAGAAATCACCTCCACCGTCTTCCTCTCAGTGAAAGCCTCATGGTCTCTGCTGGACTGCAGAGCAAGGTTCCAAGGGATGCAAGATTCCCTGATCTAGTTTAGGTCAGAGATTCATTTCTAATCAGGTCAAAATGAACTGATTTGGACTATGAATTCAATCATCAATGATATTGTTTTATTGATTGAATCACTATTAAAGCAAATCACATCAGTTTCTAATGAGGTGTTTTAAAGTGTCTCTAGTCTTCCTGGTGTAAAAGTCTCTGAGATTAATCATTTTTACACAGATTTTCATCAAATTGGGATTTTTTATTTGTCCGTAAACCAGCAGTTCAACTCTAAACTATGTTTCATCTGTCAGACACCATCCTTCTGTTAAGGAGTTGGTGAATTTGGTGCTGCAGATGCAATGTTCTGAATCCACAATTTCCATTCACCGTTGCATTTACAGCATCAGTGCAAATGAACATCAACAAGCGCTGAAGCCACCGTCGGCCCTAACCTGAATCTGAACAGATCCAGCTCTATTTCTGACACACCGCAGACACATTCTTTACAGAGCCTCTGGATAGGAACTGTCTTTATTTTCCATTAGCATGAATTGGTTGATGATGGTGCACCTGCAGATAAGAAATGGAGACTATATGTAATTTGTGGCTTTCCTGACATAACCTGAAAGCTACCATGCTTCCTCACAACAGAGTAAAAATTCTACATATATTTTTGTTTTCCATAAAACATCTGTGTTATAGTTTTGCTCATTTCCTCTTTTATTGTGAAAGGATGCACGAGCTGATGATTTTTCTTTAGCGTTGAAGATCCATCAAATCCCTGATTTGTTCACTGAATGCGCTCAAAAGAAGCTGCATTTCTATTTTCATCTAACAAAGGTTTCATATACATGTTTACGCAGATGTTTCTGTTTGCATAAAAGTTGCTGACAAAGATGGCAGTGATGAACTTTCAGGCTCCAGAGCTCCGTGCACAGCTGGTCTGCTGAGAACAGGAGGACTATTTCACCCAAAGAGACGGAGGAAGAGTAGAAGGTGCAACACATCCCCTTTCACACATCCTCCTGGTTTAATGTCATGCTCTTTATGGTCTTAATGGGAGCCGGCGTTGCAGTGGCGCCCTCGCCCTCCCTCATAGTATTCATGTCGCCAGTTGGCCTCCTCTTTTATGCACGAGCTGAAAGATTTGTGAGGCTCTTGTTTGCATCTGAGGGTTAAGCAGAGCTTTGTTGAATTCAGAAGAGGTGACAGGAAGACGAGGAGTTAATGACAGATTTTACTGAGATGTCGTTTCATTTAGGTTTTCATTGTGTCATGTCAGAGAGCAAACATCCATGCCTTGCTCAATGGCACAAAGAGAAACATGAAGTTGATAAAAATCAATACAAACTATGGTTGAATGTAGATGAGCACATGGAGAACAGAGATTTCAGCTTTTAAATAAACATTTGCTGAGACAAAGAGTGGAAGAAAGCTGGACGCGTCAGTTAAACTCCAGATTGTCTCCAAGATAAAAAGATTTCCTGAAATTAGAGATTCTGCTGATTGAAGGATCAGGTCACTCATGAGTCCACATGACTCTTTTTGATTAAGGTTGATGACATCTTTTTACATTTTGTTTCCCAAAAGCCTGAAACGCTTAAAAACTGCAGGAGTGACTGCTGTAAACAAACAGCCAGCAGTCTTTCTGAGACTATCCGTTAGATGAAGAGGTCAAGCTGTGGTCCTCTGGGGCTTGACTCTTTGTTCCTCACTGAAAAGGAGAGTAACCAGTTTAGTGATCAGCTATCATTTATATTTTATGACCAGCTTTCTGCTTCTGTACGATTAGCGGTATGAAGTCCAAAAAGACAACCGTTTGTGAAATTGGACTATATACATAAAATTGAATTGGACTGGAGCTGGGGGGAGCTCTCCAGCAGGTGAGGACTTGTGTTCGGCTCCTGGGAACAGTTTTGTGGATGGGCTGAGGCTGGTGGTCTCCATGCTGCTGGGATGGTGAGCCTCCACCACATGAGGCAGACCCTCAGGTCCTGGTCTGGGACTGACTCGGGCCGTCGGGGGAAGATTCCCTCAACCTGCTGCTTTGACGTGAATATCTGGGGATCCCTCACCACCACCTCACCTTCGATGGGCGTCTTGGTGTAGGAGTGACCAGGCACTCCCCCTCTTTTGTCTCACTTTTTGCATTCCATCATTGTCCACAGTGGAACACATATGAGCACAGGTGCTGCTCACCTTTACACAAACAGGATATCTGTATTGCAGGAATGATATTTGCTGGACACATTTGTTTGTATCATAAAATATTAGAATTGCATACGTGGACAGGCCCCTCCCTTTTGACTAACCTCTACATTTGACTGTAATGATGACAATCCCATTTTTTTGATTCTATGCCTGCCCATTCCTTCTGATTCATCCCCTATTCTCTCCTTTTTTTATATCTCTCTTCTTCTCTTCTATCCAGTTTAGCAAACAAAAACGGTTACACATATTCATTCATTTTCTAGCCTGTCCTGTCTCTTTAGGGGTCGCGTAGCCCAACCTGACCTATTGTGGGTAAAGGCAGGATACACCTGGACAGGTGTCCAGTCTGTGCAGGGCCTCAATCACACACCCATTCACCCCTAGGGGAAATTTGGAGTAACCAATGATGTTTTTGAATGGTGGGAGGAAGCTGGAGTCCCCAGTGAAAACTCCACATGGACAGGGAGAACATCCAAACTCCACAGTGAAAGCTCCCCCATTGGTGGTTCTGGTTCAGATCCCCCAGCTGTGACTTGAACCTGAGGCTTCTTGCTATGAGGCAAGAGTGCTAACCACTGCACCACTGTGCAGCCCCTAAGTCACAAATATAATCAATACAAATGAAGCTTGGCCTCAAATACAAATAAACACCATCCATAACCTCCTGCTCCTGCTGAACCTTCAGTTCTGACCTGCTGGACAAGTTAAAAACATCCAAGAGGTTTGGACCTATCAGACTCAACACTGTCAACAATTCTCTTTTTTTTTCACTATTTCAGTTAAAATGCTTTGGGTTACCCTCTCTCCAGCCTACAGTCATGTTCATCAGCATCAACCCTTTCCTCCACTTTTCATCTTTTTCTATTCTCTGCGTTAATTTCCCCCTGGCTGAGTCCACTCTCTTTACAAAGCCCCGGAGCATGATGGGAGCATTAGCATGCACAGCATGTGTTTGATTAAAAAAAGGGTAAAGTTACAAATTACTTAATAAAATCATTTAGAGCCATCGCTACAAATGGTGATGAATGTCTTCCATATGTTCCCAATAAAGCTGCAGAGTGCCATGTTTCCATCCCCTCTGTCTTTGCCATAAACAAATAAATTAAAAGAATTAACTCACAGCGCGCCATCGTTTTTAATGAGAGAATGGCCTGGGTAACATGTGACAGCTCTCATTTGCCCAGAAGAACAGCATTCCCCTACAGATCTTCAAATCGTTCTCCTAAACACCTAAATTTGACCTCCTGTTCGACATGAGGAGGACTTCTTTGGTGGAACACATCAGAACAGAAGCTTCCTGATTCCATTCTACCTCCTTATCTGTTACAACTCTCCAGTCCAGTTTCCATATGTACCTGCTCGCAGTCCCACTAAGATGCTTCACCTGTATGGATGTGTTCATAGTTCTGTCGGCTCCACAGAAAACTGCAGGTGATCTGTAGTTCTCTGCTCAATCCAGCCTTCTACTCCTGAATCGCTGCCCGGTAGGGAGTCGAAAGAGTCGATTCTCAAATAATTGGAGCCGATTATTGTTATTCCTGTAGATTCAACGCCTCTGGGACTCTTTCTTGCCCCCCACCGTCCCGTAAAGCGCTGTGGAGGAGTCATGTCTGCCGCCAGGCTGGACATGTGGTAGTCCGTTTGTGTGGACCGTTTTATGTTACTCAAATGTGTTTCTTTGTTGATATATCAATCTATGGAGTTCTGCTGCAACACAGATGGAAGATGCTTAATTTTTGACAACATTCCTGTACCCTCCTTGTGTCTCGCCACAGATTTGTAAGGCTGCTGTCCACCATTGGACAATAGTCTTGTATGTATTGTCCAGCAGTTTCCCCTGAGATTAATCAAGTTTGATTGATTGATTGATTGATTGATTGATTGATTGATTGATTGATAACTTCCTGCCTTTGTAAAATATTTGAACCTGAGGAAGATCACTGACTTGTTTTCTGGGACTGTTTTTTTATTTTTCATGTTTCATATTTTTAATAAATTTGCAACAATTCCAAGATAACCTTTTTCACACTGTCATTATGGGGTTTTTAAAGATTTTTCAGGAAGAAATCTGATTTAATCAATTTAAAGTTAAGGCTGTGACAATAAAATTGGGAGGGATTGAGGTGCTGCGAGTACTTTCCAGATGAACTGTATAATCAGGGTTCCTACACGTTTATTCAAGTTAGATTTAAGAGTTTTTTAGACCTTTCATAGGAAAAATTAAAACTAATTTCTCTGCCTAATTCTCAGCCCTACGGAGGAAGAAAAACTGAAATCCTTGTTGGTAATTCTGTTACAATGTGTGGTCATTCATATTACCCATCATATTGGAGTGGTTGAGGACTTTGTTGAAGGGAGATGGTAGGGTTTGAAGCCAAATTAAATTGAATAGCATCAGAGTTGTCACAAAATGAAGAGAGTAAAAACTACCACTGTGTTTCTACACAGTAGTACCAAGTCAGATCGTTTCATTAGATCTGCAGTTTTTGCTCTTTGTTCTGTTTTATTGAAAGGGTCTTATTTGGGGGACCTGGGGGGTGGGATGGGGAGACTAGGTGATTTAGGGATGTTCATTTTGTGTCTTTAAGTACATTTGTTTTTAAACACTGTGTTTTGTAATATGTATTTTATTTGCTTTTATGTTAAACGCCTTGTGTTTCGGCCGAAGAAAAGGCGCTATACAAATAAATAAAGTTTGAGTAAATATAGTGGCAAATATTTCATCATGTTGTAGAGTACGGTGGCTCTAATGCTTCATCGGGTTAAGCATGGTTAATATTTGCTCTGACTGTCACATCCAAACATTATAGCGATAAACATTTGTGTCTGACATTCTAATTTCAAGACTGAAAAATGGCAATTATTCCAAGGTGACTTGACAAGTGGTGAGAGTCTGTTTGAGTCCTATTGAGTCACTTAAGCCATCTCCCAGCAGCAGTGGATAGAGCCAGGTACCTCACTGTAACAGGTACATCATGGTCACCTGTCTGAAGCTACAGTGTGGAGCCATCGACAGTCAAGACCGAGACGGAGATTTATTTGCACACAGAGCTTGACAAAGTGCTGCACTGAGGCGCCAGCTGCTGATGCTCGGCCCACAAGACAGAGCGCCACGGTGGGATGAGGAGGGTGGTACCAGTAAGAGGAAGCGGGGTCGGCCACGCTCCCCGCGCCGCTTCAGTATTAATGAGGTGACAGCTTGGCTTGCTTCTGTATTCATTAGGCATCTGCGGCGACAGATGTGAGGAGCCACCGCAAGACGAATAAAAAATTACTTCCCATCTGGATGCCCCAAACTGGAGAAGACAAGTGGCTGTTTCCTCTGACTTTCCACACAGCATTTCCCCTCATCCACCCAAAACCCTCCCTGCTCACACATGCAGAATCACTGAGCATTGACTGCATCAGAAGACCATCAGTAGATTGGTAATTAGCTGTATGAGTTAAAGTTTCTCTCTTTTTATCAGGAAACAAAGGCTGAGACCTCTCATTTTCGTATTTAAAATGAAGTTTCTGCTCTGGATTCCATTGACAAACTGGATGTATAATTCTATAAACCCACTTAGACATTAATGACCAGCTTTGTTTTGTTTTTAAAGTTCAGCTGATAAAGAAGAAAGGGAGTAAGAAGGAGAGCAGTGGAGAGAACAGAGACAGAAACATGGATGGTAAAAATGACCATTATTTATATGATGATTTTCTACCATCTTTGAAAGGCCCAATATGCTCTACAGTCACAAAACAGATGACACGAATATGCTCCCTCCCTCCTGGTTTCCATGCTGATTTTACATATATTGTGTATATTTTATTATTGGTTGAGAAGAAAATCATAACTGACGATTGGAAGAATGTTCCATCACCATCTGTAACTGAATATTTGTTCTGAATAATGTTACGTTTCTTTTATCTTGTAGAACACTGATAATGTTATATTGTTCACTTATTCTGCCTTATTTAATTTATTGTGTAGAAGTATGGGTAACACATATAAAACCAATTTAATGCCATTATGTTTAATGCAGAAAGAAATTATTAGAATAAAACAAAGTTGGCTATAGAAAAGCACACATATATTATTTATTAAGTCTGGTCTTTTAAAATTTGAAGACATAATAGAACAACAAATTCTGTTAGGAATGTTTAAAGTTAAAAACAGAGAATTGCCAGAGAGTTTGCTCAAGATGTTTGTTTTTAGTTGTGAAGATTTAAATCATAGAAGGAGATTTGATTTCAAGTACCCAGTAGTTCGCACCACTTTAAAACAAATGTGTTTTTCTTTTATTGGTGTTAAACTTTGGAACTTACAAAAATTGATTTGAAAAGTTGTACAAATATTCTTCAGTTTAGAAATATGTTTAGGAGAATGAAATTGGAAGTTATGTTAAAAGTAGTTAACTTCATCTTCTGATTTAATTTTCTTTTTGTATCATTATATTGTTTGGCTTGTTAATGGCCAACGGTGGGGCCATCTAAAACTGTATATTTGTTTATACATATGAGTATTTTTGATTTAGCAGGGGCAGACACAAAATAAGAACATTGTTCTTCCATCTGCTCCTTTCATTCATGAAGTTTTAGGACTGTGTTGTATTTTGTATTTGATTTTGTGTTTTCTTGATGCTTCATGAAAGGAAATAAATAAAAGAAAGAAAGAAGAAAGAAAGAAAGAAATGGAGACAGCAAGTTTCTATGAAAGAAAAATGACAGCATCTATGAAACAAACAATAGATGTTTCTGATCAAAAATGACACCTGTTTAAAATCTAGTTAGAGTTGTGACTAGCTTTGTGTTTTTTATCATTTATTTTTTTGGAGCCTAGTCCTGCTACTGGGGGGGGTGTCAGGTCAGCAGTGTGTTGCTAGGTAATATCCACACTCACATATACAGTCAGCAGAGGGCAGTCTTAGCGCTATACAAGAGCAGAAGAAGAGTTGGTTATTTATTGGAGATGGGGGCAATAAAAGCTGTAGAGGTTAGGAGAGGGTAGGAGAGGAGGGTAAGTGTTCCTGAGAAACAGCTCGGTAGAAGAAGATCTACAAGAAGTCTGACAAGATTTCCAAAGAAAGCCCAACGCATGTGTTTGGACCCCGCCCCCCAGTAAAAGTTGGAGGGCAGAGTACAGTGCACACTCCGTACGGTCAACCCATGAGCAGAGCTTCCCTCCAAAAAATTATTTCAGATAAAAAAAGTAAGTAAATTAAATTACGGGCTATCAGATAGGGTTAGCACAGAAAACGAGGTCCAGCCACAGTAAAATGTTCTTTTTTCTGAGTTTTTGCCCTCACTGGATTCAGATAAACTCTTCTTTCTCTTCTCCCATGGTTCCTGCCCTGTTTTACCTTAAGAGTTAGAATCTCCCAGATTTATTCTCCACCTTTTTCCTCTAAAAATGGATCTGATCACTTGGTCTTTGAGTTAGACCAGCAAAACTGTTTCCATATTAAAGATTGAAGACGTCTTCCTGCCTGCACAGATCTTTAGTGGAATGGAGGTGAGGGTTTCAATCCCAACTGTCTGTGGGTGTTATCTTCGTTTGAACTTGTCCTGTCCAGCAGCTGAGCAAACAGTTTAGAGCGGACGGCGTCTCGTGTTGGACAGATTTTACTGCTTCAATAGAAGCTTCTGGATTTTCTGACACAACATGTTTATTTGTATCAACCGCTTTTAGATTTGAGGTTAAGTTTATTTATATTTATTCTTAATTCTCGTTTGACCGAACAAAATACTGGTGGATCATTATCACTACTGTCAGGTATAGATGTAAGTAAAAAGGGGCGGGGCCTGTCCACCCACACTCAGATGTTACAAACATTCCTGTTGGCTCCAGAAATCTTTACATATGAAGACGTCACTCAGTCCACTTTTATGGACTGTTGCTGCATAATAACTGAAAATGTCCTGATCCAACACATTTGTTCTCTCTTAATCCATCAGATTCATAATTTATGAGAGAAATAAAAACATGAAAGTGCATCAGAGCTAGGGCTGTAACGAGTGTCCAGGTGCTCCAGAACTCTCGATCTGCTCCCTAAAATTCAAGGACAAATATTCAAGACATCCAAGATTGCTGATTCTGAGATCTTCATAAATATAGTAGAGTGTAGTAAAATGTGATCTATGTTTCCTCTGAAATGCAGATTAATGTTGGATTTTAAGTTTACAGCCTAAAACAAATCTGAAAAAGCTTCTGTAATGTCAATGGACTAAAACACATCTTTGTGACGGTGAACTTCCGGTTTTCAAAATAAAACTAGTGAGAGTTTTTTTTTCCATTCAAAAACTGAGACTGAAGTTCTGTTCACTGACATAAAGTTTGATTAAATGGATTAGCTTTAACAGCTTTAGCTCCAGTGTTTACATTCTTTTGGTTATAGTAACTCTTCAACAGTTGATGCAATTAACGAAACTCCATCTTATTCTGAAGAAACGCAGCCTCACGCTGCTGAAAGGAGGATGGAATCAACTTGAATCAGCTGATTCTGCTGCAGAAAAAAAAGACCTTTTTCACTGATATATCAAGCTTAGAAAGTAAAATGTTAAAGAACTTTGAGGATGGAAAACTTGAGATCATTTTCAGGTTTTGCTGTTAAATGATCCAAAACAGAAGTGATTTAAAAATATATATATGTTTTTTATGTTGTGTTTGTTACTACTGAGCTTCACCGGAAGATTGACAAACAAAAGTTTAAAATGACAAAAAAATTCTTTCTATCTGAATCTTTGTGTTTTTTTTAATCACTTTTGTTGATTCTGATCTCCTGTTCTAAATAAAGGTATAAATGATCCTTTAACACAAATAATTTCAATGTTCATCCAACAAGTAAAAAGAAATAGCAATAAACATTAAATTAAAAAGTAAGAATTGTGGTTTGATTCGTGAATGGAATCGGATCTCCACCTGAGCATCAGGGAAATGACTGTCATGGATCAACCTGCTGCTTCCCTCTCCAACCACCAGAGGGAGCGCTCACCTGAGTTCTGACCCTGCACTCTCTCTCCCCTGTCAGCAGTCACTCCCTCTGCCAGGATCTTCTCAGCTGTTTCCATTGACTGTATAAGGGAGAACTGGACTGAGCATGCTGCCCCCCCCCCCCCCCGTAGCTGTACTTTAATTATTTTCCACTCGTATACAAATGATCAAGGGTAAAACAGTTTAGCACAAACAGGATTCTCTCGTCTTTCATTTAATGTTTTTAAAGCAACAACCTGGTGTAAAGTATGAGCCCGGTTCCAGACATGACCATGCTTTATAAATCTACAACATGTGATCATTCCAGCTTACAGTCAGAGGTACTCCTGTATCTGTGAAGTTATGTCCATCAGATCTGAAACTCAGCCAGTCTTGAAAACACAGAACTATAGAATGTTCGTGTTGGCTTTAGATATTCCATTACTGTCAGTTGCACCCCTGTTCTGTGCTGCAGTGGAACCATGCAGCTCTACTCAGACTGAGCAGACAGTCACCTGCAGCTCAGAGAGGATAGGAATGAAAGAATCTGGAGTCGTTTCATCCGTTCAGGGGGGCGTGTCTCTGGAGTCGTTTCATCCGTTCAGGGGGCGTGTCTCTGGAGTCGTTTCATCCGTTCAGGGGGGCGTGTCTCTGGAGTCGTTTCATCCGTTCAGGGGGGCGTGTCTCTGCTCCGGCGCTCACCTGGGATGAGAAGCCTTCTGCTGCATCTTTTTATGCGTCGTCTTTCAGTCCGTGTGGAAAGTAACATGACTGCAGCCATGAGGCCATGCCTGTACTTTTACCAATCTCTGTCTCTTAACATACATGAGTTCAGTTACTCTGTTCTTTATAATTAATCTCTGTTTTGTTTCATTTGACTGAGAAAAGCTTAGTAATGATGGTTTCTATAGTTCAGTAATTGTAATTTATCACCAAAATTTATAATGTAATACATTATATTATTCTGTTACTGACAAATATAATTAAATTACAGTAATGTATTACTTTGTAATCCATTACCCAACACTGTACAGCAGACTGAGAACAGCCATCATTCGTTCAGATTTCCTTCGGTTTGGAAATGAGGACCTCTGACTTGTGGTCTCATTAGATCATGTAAATAATTCTAGTTTTCAGAAGTGAAGTGATTCACCGTATCAAGACATCGTTTTAGTTTAGCTCTGAGGTTTTCCTGCAGAGGTTACACCTCTTTGTGTTGATGGATTTATTGTTTATCAGTAACACTTCTAACCTCTAAAAAATGAGAAGAAAAAGCTGATGAGGATGTGGTTCATCTCTGGACCTTCAGAGTGTTTCAGTGACAAGTCCACAAGTCGGTTATCAATGTAGAGAAAAAACAACTTTTCATGTCGATTAATATAATCTGCAGTTCGTTTAAGGACATCATAACTAATCCTAACTTAACCATAATGTCCCTCCCTTGATGCACATGCGTGACATAAGCGTGTTTCCTTGTAAACAGCATCACAGCAGAACTGAAAACACGAGTATGAAATCAGTGATATGAGCTCCTGCTGTGAGTATTTCTTTGACCGTTGGGATTCTTAGAGATGAGGCAGAGCAATCAAACAATTTCACAGGTCATTTCTCACACATGGTGCAGTGGGATTTCACCAAGGACAAGACATGGAAGGGTGAAGGCGTCCCTGCAGGACTTGAGACCTCCTGAGTTTAGAAGAAAAGAAAAGATAAAAGCAGCCCTGACGGTCACCAGATTAAAAAACAATCGCGGAACTGCTTTTAAAGCCTCCTGCATGACAGTTGAACACAAGTTTAAATTGTAAAACACTGTCTTTATACTTTCCTTATATAGTGTTTATTTAATTCATTTCAGTTTTTGGTTTGGAGAGGATATTAATCCCACTTTTCTATCAAACTATATTTGACTGGACACAAAATTTGACTAATTTTAAAGTTGGTTACTTTCATTCAAAGACTGTAAAAAGCTTAAAGAACTTGAACCTAACAAACTTTTCAATTAAAGAAACAATACATATATAAAAAACAGTTTGTCTGTTTGTGGGTCATTAAGCTCCTGTCTCTGGTGATTAAATTAATCAGATTTTATCCTGGAAGAGCATGTTAAATACTATAAATATATAACTAATACCTATATATTTTTAAATGTACATTTAAAATAACTTGTTAGTTACAGTAACCTGAATCTACATTCTAAATAAAACATTATTAAATCAAACTAATTTTATTCTGGTTTGATCAGCTTTTTCTTTAGTTTTGTTGTGTACTTTTGCCTTTTGCTTTTGTTAATTGTTTTAAAAAACATCATAAAAAACATTAGTTTTAAGATTTCAAAGATAATGAAGTTATTAGCACAAAATGCATAAAAAAGAGAAAGTAGGTTATAGCAAAAGACAAAAAAACCCACAAAAAATGAAGAAAGTCAGGCTTAAAGCTGCAGAATCTTCAACGTCTTTCTTTAGTTCTGTTGGTGAAATATAACAAGACTAACAACACATCATATTTTGTTCTTTTTTTCTTTTAAAGATTTTATTAGGTTTTCCCATCTATCAGCCAATAGTTCTGCCAATCAAAAACTTGCAAATACAATTTTATATAATCTGGATTAGTGTAGATAAAAAAAAACTGTTAAAGAATAAGAAAAAGAGACGAAGAGACGGTGACCTTTGATCGACCAGCAGGAGCAGAACGTGAAGCCAACGCAGAGAGGAATTCAGAAGAGACTGCTGAGGAAATGAAAGGAAAGGAAAAGAACCTCAGATTATTCAGTTATTGCTCTTCAAACAGAAAATAACCCTAACATATATATAATATAGAAAAAACAGTAATAAAAAAGCTAAACAAGCATCAATAATCTAGTCCAGATGACGGTTTTTATTCCTATTACTTTGATTCTGTTCATCTGGATGAATGAGTGTGTGTCTATTGCTAATGTGTGGTCTGGTAAACATATTAAAACGTTTCAGAGACTGTTTTTGGTTTTTTTTATTGTGTTTTAAATGGAATGGTATGTAATGTTATGAATATGTTATTTTGAGCTTGTAAATAATTGCTAAATGCTTTACTCAAAAATAAAATAGTTAGCTTAAAATCTCTATCAATTACATTATTTAATATTTTCTGCATTTGAATATGTCTGCATCACTAAGTGTTGTAAAATACAGTGTACGTTGATAAATCATATTTTACAGATAAACATGCAGAAAACAAGACTTAAATTAATATTAATAAATAAAGAACACCACTTTTGTTGTTCGTGACACCAACAAAACCTCAAAATTCATGAAATCTGGATTTCAGTTTCTGTCCATATCCTAATGAAAGGAGATAAAACAGTCTTCTCTCTAATCTTTGTGTCCTTGCAAAACTCCTCAGAACATCCGTCAGTAAAAGTATTTTACATTGTTTTCAATCAGGTCTTAAATGAACCACACTTCTGTTGCTGCTGCTACCAGTAATCCTATTCAAGCTCAATTTGTGTTTATTTATTGAACTTGTTCTGTCCATCAGATGACTTCACAGCCGAGAGTTGCTGTTGTAATAGAGGTTATGTAGATTCAGACACACTTTGATCTATACTGTCAACCACTTTGTGTATTAAAGGAAAAATGTTTTTATCGAGTTTAGAAACAGGGAAGACAGAAAGAGAATGGGGTATTAGAAATGGGGCAAGGGGTCACATGACAGAAAAAAGGGGTAAAACGTTGTAGAATGATTAATGAATCACATGGAAAGAGGAATAATTATAAAAAGAGTCAACAAGTTGATCATTCAAACTTTGACCAGTACATGTAGTGATTGGTTCATTTCAACAATAAAATAAAACAATGACTAACAGGTTTTTTTTACATGATTTGTATCATATTATAGGATCTAAGAGTATATATAAGACAAGCATTAGGACACTCACCTTGTTTCCACTGAGCGGTACGGTTCAGTTCCTGTTCCTAGTTGGGCTGTAGCTTTACATGATGGTAGTGCAGACACTAACAGCATGGAGGTCATCCAGCAGATCTTTTTTAGCTTGGATTTTGTCCTACATAAACTCAAGTCCCATCAGTTGTCAAACATCTAGGTGAGTGAAGATGTTCTCCACATTAGATCCCTCCACTGGGGGAGCGGTGAGCTGCAGACACGGCTGCGCTCGGAACCATTTAGTGGTTTAACCCCTTAAATCCAACCCCTTAATGCTGAGGGTCAAGCAGGGAGGTACACAGAGTCTTTGTATGATCGGCCTGGAACCCACAACCTGCCAATCTTAGGGCAGACACTCTACCACAAGGCCACTGAGCAGTGATGAGGAACACAACTTCCTTTTGTCATAATGACCTTCCATCAGCCAATAGGTGTTTAGTTGCTCCGCCTCTACTGGTCCTTTCCAGTTTTCTATGGATCCACAGCAAACGGGCCTCTTTTAGATATTATGGGCCTCGTCTGTGGAACAGCCTGAGGACGTGATCCACTCTGGAGGTTTTTAAAAAGAAACTAAAAACATGTGTATTTAATTAAGCTTTTACATTGGTAGTATTTTACACATATATTTTATTATATCTTCCCATGTATTTATTTGTTTTGTGCCAGTTGCTCAAGTTTTCCTTTTTATGCATTAATTTATTCTATTTAAATTATATTATGCACTTTTTTAAACTTAAAATTTTTTATACTTTTATTCTATTTGATCTTTTATTTCTACATTTCATACGTGTCTACGAGCGTCTTCTCCCTCTCGGATGGAGTCATGGTCCTGCTTCTCCTCTGACCTTTCTTGTTCCGGGTTCTCTGAGCTGCCTAGCACTGGGTCGGGGGGCTTTGGACTGGAGGGGGCTGGGAATAAGCAGGATGTGCTCGTGTTGTTGAGATACTAACACCTCAGCCAATAGGAGGACAGGATGGACAGCGCCTTCAGGTTACTCCTCTGTGTACTGCTTGCTTTGGGTTTTCTGTTAATCTATTATATTTCATCTATTTGTTTCTTATTTTTATTATTATGAGGTGCTTACCTTATCATACTATTGCATGTATGTGGTATAGTTTTTCTTATATTCTTATTTGTTTTATGTACAGCACTTTGAGCTGTTCAATAATATAAATAAAATGTATTTGAGTCGTACACTTCCAGTTCTTGACACACATATTTTACTGGAGTACATTGAAAATCTCCAAACAAGCTTCAGCAGAACTATTGACATTACCAAGAATGATGGTTTTAGTTACAGAGTAAAACTCTTCTTCAACTCTCAGAGGATGTTGAGATCATGCAGCAGCTTGTTGAGTTGGTTCTTCTGTCCACATTCATGGGTTGCAGCTGTGTTTTGTAAAGCCCACTCTGTCATGTTTTCTGACCCTTGAATGGATCTCAGTATGAACTCTGGACCTGAGCCTTCAGCACCACGATATCTGAGAAAACAGACTCTTCTTTAGACCAAACCATTGAGAACGTTCAAGTTCCAGAGGAAGTCTTTCTTCTTTACAGCCAAATGTTTCCGTGACACCCTCAGTGCTGTGCTGTGCTGGGCTGGGCTGGGCTGGGCTGAAGCTGTCCAGACTGTCCCCACCTGTTTCCGATGACTAAAGAAGGGGAGGGGAGTTTGGAGAGTCCCGGCTGCTCCTTCAGCCCAGGAATCAAACAAAGAGGGACTTTCAGCCCACGCTCCATCGGGGGGGGGGGCATCAGAGCATCTCAGTCCATTTCCTGTAGAACAGCTCATCCCAGCAGATCACACACGTTTCTAATGAATCCTCTAAAAATCATACATTTTTTTATCAAAAAGTGGATTTTTTTTTCCCTTAATGAAAATCTGTTTTTATCCATCCATCCTCTTCCGCTCATCTGGGACCGCGTTGACCGGGTTGACCGGGTTGACCGGGTTGACCGGGTTGACCGGGTTGTGGGGGCAGCAGTCTGATCTCTAACAGATCTGAGCTGGAGATCTCTGGTGTTGGAGATGTTCTACTGTTACAACAGGCTCTGGATCTTCTGACACCAGGAGGATGTTTGTCTAAACCCCCTTTTGTGAGTGATTCTAAACTTTATTTATATTATGTTTGTATTCCTTTTTTGGTCCAGGTGGAAAAGAAGAATAGAGACGGATTGGGGGGGGGGTGATAGATCAACAAGCAATAAAATGCTTATCATCATCACTTTCAGGTGTGAATATGTTAATCTAAAGGGGGCGGGGCCTGTTCACAAACAGAAATCTTCACATCCTTAAACATTCAGAGTTTCAGCATGTCCCGCTGGGCTGTTGGATTCTGTTCCTCCAACGTTGACGGTGAGGAAACAAAGAGAGCCATGTGTGACAGCAGCCAGTAAACAGCAGCAATTTGCATTTCAATTTCAAGACAGTCTGGGAGACGCTGGAGGCATTTCCTGCTCAGTGTGCTGGCTCCGCCCACAGCCATTAGCTATGGAAGGAGTAATTGGGCAGAATGAGGTTTGCTAAATGATTTTCTCAGCATCACATGAGTCAGATTAGTACGAGTGATGCTTTTCATGTAGTTAGCTTCAGACAGATCTTCCACTTGGCCTCCATATGGACCATCTGATGTGGTACTGGCCATTAAACCCCCATCTCCAGATGTTCCCTCCCCAGTGCTCATGTAGTCCCTCTCTTAGTGATTGACAGGTGTGCGGCTGCGATGCAGGAACTTTTTGATATGATTGGTTTGCAGTTCGTGACCTTTTCTCAGTTTTGGTTGATAAAGTAAAGAGTTAAGGATTCCGGTTCCTTCCTGACTTATTCTGAAGTCTGAAGGATTACTTATTATATCAGACCACCTGCCTCAAACAGTTAGATCAACCAAAGAACAAAGCAGCTCAGCTTTAAAATGTCCTCTTAAAGTCCCCCTATGACGATTTCATTTCCTTAAATGTTCCCAGTGAGGTTTTAATTAGGACTGTGAAGTTTTTAACAAAAATTCCATCCGAAATGTCTTCAAAAGCCATTTTTACTGTACTAAAAATCCCTCTGTGTGGGCGTGGCTTATGATGCTGAGCTGTGTAACCCCGCCCCGTATCCCCCCAGAAATGCTCGTGAGATACACACTTTGATAAACCATGAAAAAATAAACTCAAACATTTCCATTCAGGCTGCATTGCAGCAGCAGCAGCGGCGCTCCTTATAGCCGCTCGCAGCTATAAGGAGCGCCGCTGCTGCTGCTGCAGCTCGCCGCTCCTAGGTGGATCAAACACGGACAGCAGATTCGTGACAGCTAATGGGATTTTACCTTCAGCTTCATTTTAACTAAGTGAGGCCAGCTAAAAATAATCTCATCTAAACGCACTGAAAATACAAGCAGATAATGCAATCAAGTGCAACTTTTCTTCACTTTTCTCCTCGTCACATTTAAATATGTGCAAAAAATATCATCTTAAAATAATGTCCATTTGATGATGTTTTGATACTGGGTACCACATCCTTCTTCAAAAATAACTTCTTACAAAACTCTGATTCTTTGTCTGTCCAGTTGAAAAAAATGTCTCTTTTTCCATAAATGATGGAATAATTATTACCGTTGCTGTGACCAATAAATCCAATTTTTCCTTAGATTCCTTGTTAAAATAATGAAAGCTAACATCAGAATGGCCTTTCACTGAATTACAATCCTCTACAGCACAGAAGTGGGACGTTCTATTCTCTTCTCCTACAGCTCTATCCAGGTTAGTTAGCTGCTGTGATAAATGAAAGTTTCAGGAATTCAAACTGAGTTTTTCTCGGGCACTTTGATTGACAGCGACTTAAAAGGAGAAATACTCGGAAAACACAAACACAAAATGATTTCTTATTGTACTGTTTCTCTTTCAGAAGAAAAATGCCACCCATGTTAAAAACTCAAAAACAGGATGTTCATTGGAGGCAGACTTTAAACAGATCCACTGTAAGACGAGCGATTACTTTAAGGTCATGATTCCAGTCGGGCTGGGGAACAAAAAAAAACATTCAATCATTTCAAGACAAAAATAATCTCGGAGGATCTCGTTTCACTGGGAGGTTAGGAGATGGACTGGTTGCAGGAGAATCTGGAGCCAATCACAACCTCTTAGTGATTTTATTCATGTTACCACCAACTGAATTATCTTGTTATTATGATTCAAATGTTTCCAGTCAAAACACGTTTTAATTTATAAATGTGGACTGTTATTTGTTCAATTAATTAAATTTTATGTAAATACCCCAACATCACAGAGAAAAGCGATATGTTCCCTGTGAGCTACCGTAGGAGTCAGCCAGGCTAGGCTGGACTCAGTCTTCAGCTTTACTGCATCCCTGACTTCCACTGCAGGTTCACGGATGGCCAGAAACCACACAGACAAGAGGAGAACACGGTCCTTTTGGACTCAGTGATGCGTGAAAGTATCGATTCTAACTATCGCTGCCTGGTAGGGAGTCGAAAGAGTCGACTCAAATGATGGGATGCATGAAACGACACAAACTTACATTTCTAAAAAAGAAGACGTATATAATAAAGAAAACCTATGTTTTATTTCCCATCATTCAATTCTATAAAGCAATAAATGAAAATCTTCAATTTTAAAAAGTCATTTTAACAGAAGAGATAGCATGCTAACATTTGATTAAAATAGGACATATGAGTCGAGAATCGAGTCGAAAGAGCCGATTCTTTCCAGGAGTTGAATCAAAGTGTCCATCACTAGTTCAGTTCTACTGGATGTTAGAGTTGAAGACCTCCCCGACAGACGTCTCAGCCGAGAAAAACCTCACAGACAGCTTGGAATATTGGATCGCTCCAATATTACTCCCCAATTTTGTTGCAGCATAAAGTAAAGTCTTGGGTGTGAGGGTCTGTAAGCTAGTGGGAGAGCGTGTAACCAGAGGAATGATAGTTCCTCTGTGGAGAAGTGCCTTTTCTGTAACAGCTGCACAGTAGTGGAACTCTGTCCCTTCCAGCATTAGGTCAGAATATACAGTCATTGTAAAAGGTATATAAAGAACTGGCTTGTAACACAACAAACTTGTCAACATTCATTGTTTTATTCAACTGTACATTTGACCACATTTTTGTATCAACTTTATCGACTCATAATGTGTCATAATGGACTCTGATTGTTGAGTATTTTATGGTGCTTTTTATTGTTGATTTAATGTTTAGGTTGACATTTTAAACATCTGTCCAGGGACTACAGATGTAAAATAGCCTCTATGATAATTCTGGTTTTAATGTGTACAGTACTGAGAAATAAACAGTAAATAACTGGTAAACAGGGTCAGGATTCTCCACCATGAATTTGATATGCTGATGAAGAGAAATGGGTCTCTGAAGAGACCCACTGGTAAGGACCAGAACCACGAGGGACATGGACACCCCAGACTCAGATGTGACCCCTGGCTCATGGTCTCATCAGAGAACTTGGGGATCCCTCTACCTGTGTGGAGAGGAGGCCGCCGGGTCCAGGAGGCCAAAAGATATGGCCGCCATTCCTGATGGTTATTCCCTCACCAGGGATGGGACAGGGGACAGAAGATCAAAGATTCCACCTTCCTTGTGTGATGTATGTTTGTTTGTCTGTGCATGTGTTGAAGTGTTTGTTGTTGTGTGTAATAAAAGCGGCAGTAAACATGGGTGAGTGTGGCTGAGAGGATGTCTCGTGCTGTCCCACACTGATGTCAAAGCATCCTCTCACCAACAGGCCAGGAATGTCTGAGGTGAAATTAAAAATGAGAGGGGCGGGACAGATCCATGCAATAACCCTAAAGGTCACACCACTGCCAAGTAGCTCCACCCCCCCACCCCAAAACACAGTAACAAGTGGTCTTATGAGGAGGGATGGTAGGCCGGGGCCAGCGTTGGGCCTCAGTCGCACAAGCCCAGAACCCCCCCCCCCCCCCCCCCCACACACACACACACACACTCCACAGCCCTACCCCACACACACACACACTCCACAGCCCTACCCCACACAAAGAGAGGAGCCAAGACAGAGCCGGTTCCAGGGGCAAACCCAGGCCTCCGTCCCATAACACTACCCTATGGACAGAGGCAGCTGATCAGTCAGGTCCACCACCAGCTGCCTCAGTGGACACCTGAGCCTGGAAATCCTCCAAGGTACTGTACTGATGGTGCCCCCCTCCCCTTCTGGGACAGGGGACTACCCTCCCCTCCCCTCAGATCCCACGACCACCTCTCCCAGAGCCATACAGTGATGTTTACTCTCATGTTTGATATGGAGTCTCTCTTCACAAAGCTCAATGGTAACAGACGAGCACACCGTCTCTAGCCTCTGTAAGCAATTGATAGGAACCAAACATAGTTTCACATATTCATGCAGAAAAACAGAAGTTACCTGAACTGTACGTAATCTTTTTGTTTCTTATATCCTAACATCCTTCTATTCACTACCTTCCATCCACCTTGTTTGATCTCTCCTTAATCCTTATTTCTTCTGTTCTTTTATATTTTCCTGCTCTTGTCTTCCTCTAATCCTCCCATCGCTAAGTTTTTCTTCCTCTTTATCGCTAGTTTTATTCCCCCCTCTGCCTTAACCCCCCCACCACCACCACCACCACCACACACACACACATCCCACAGATTTCCCACCTTCCACATTTTTTATTTAATTTTTTTATTTCTCTGTATTTTGCCCCCCATCCTCAGATTTATATTTCCCCCACCCCTCTTCATAAACATGCCTGTAACCATGCCCTTTCCCTCTTCAAACTAATTACCTTGGCTACCTTGTACCCGCCGCCCCCCAGGGCTCCAACAACTGTCAGGCCAGTATTATTTTTGAAATTTAAACAATCATCTTGCGTGCACTGCTGCTAAGATCCTGGCCTTTTCGGCAGCTTCGACCTTCAGTAATTAATACCCCAGGGCCCATTATTGGCAAAGCCTTTATCCTCTGGGCCGAGAAGCCTCTAACCCGCTAATTACAGCCAAGCAGCTAATCTTCCAGTCAGCTGATTGACAGCTACACCTATTCTACTAATTGCCTGTTGCAGACAACACCTGGTGAACCGCAGTACCAAGGGACATAGCTGGGCTTCGACAACGTCTGCAAGTCCTAGGGGAGGCCAAACAAGTGAGGGGGGCTCAGTTAGGGATGCTTTGTGTTGTGTTTGTGTGCACGAGTGGGAAGGGCTTGTTAAATATGAGAAGCTTAGTGGAGGCTGTGTGCTTGCAACATGTTTGTGATAAAACAAGGAAACACAGCAGATCTTCAGATGTGAGAACTGAAGATTCAGAGTATTTCAGACATGAAAACTGGAGGTGGCAGGTCCTTTATTTGCCAAGTCTTAGGACCCAGAGTGCTTTAGGGGCTGGGCTCTTTGGATGTAAGACCTGAAGACCACAAGTACTTAAGCAAAAATGGCATTTAGGGATAAGGAGTAAAGACAGAGTCTGTCAGAACCTGAATGCTTCAGACATGAGGACTGAAGATCTCCAGATCATGAAACATCCAGAGTTCAGATCCATGTTCACTGAAGACTCAGAGTCCTTCAGAAACTGACTCTTTACAACTCTAGTCCTTCGCTATCCAAATACTTGATGTTCTTAATGTACTACATGGTCTACATTTACTGAGTACTTTAGACATCGAGTCCATCAGAAACTTCAGACAAGTCTCCAAGTTGACACATGAAACTACTGGGAGAAGTTGCATGTCAGCTTATGAAATTCTTTACATGTGTTAGTTTGTTATCATAAGTGTGTGTGACGTGTACTTTTGTACATGTTGACATGTTTTGGAGCCACTAGGTACATTTGTAGTGTTTTTCTGTAAAGTTTTCACAAACTCTTTAAGGACCAGGACATTACATTTTCAATTCCCAAACTGATCCAGGTTTTTCATGACGTATGAACTCTATGATTAGAAAAAACCCGACAAATGCAGTCTTACGGTGGTCTGGATGGCTGTTCACACCAGGCTTTCTGTGCATCAAAGGTCACTCGTTTGTAAATGTTAATGTTGTGGTTTGCAGAATGATTCTCGCTAATGCATGAGCATCTGCCAGCGTCTGTCAGCTGCACTCTGGGGTTTGGGATGTGCTTCACTCTGAAGACTTCCCAAAGAAAGCGCCGGTTCTACGCGGGGCCACGATCCAGAGGACGTGAAGCTGCCACCCGCTTGACGGGACACAAATGTGACCAGCCACCCCTGCAGCTTCTGACCTCATTCCGCCTGTGCTCTGATCGACTGATCCAGATAACATTATGACAAGATTACCATAAACAGGCCCCCACTGATAGGCCCACACAGCAGGCTGCAGTGGCATGAGCCAGAAGGTCAGACATCCATCTGCAGAAACAAACGTGCTGAAACACTCCAGGGAGAAGAAAAAACAAACTATTCATTCAGATTGAGAATAAAAGACATGATAGGATTGTTGACTTCATATTAGGCTGTGCAGCACGACTGCATTGTGACTTTTATCAGTAATAATCTGAATTAAAAGTCGCTTTTGCTTTTGCTTTTCAGTTTGAAAGATGTTTTTTCTCTGAAGTTCATTTGTTGCTCATAAATAAAGTTTAGTTTGGTTTGATAAATGCTCAAACATGTTGAAACAGATTCACATACACAACACCACAATCACAAGGATACACAAATACAAATCCACACACTGACAAGCCAAACATGCATCAACCCATTTATATACTTTCACAATCAATCAATGAATTTATTGAGGCTACACTTACACTCACGTGCACGCAAACACAATGATATTCAAGCATTCACATGCATTTGCTTACGCACACACATGCACACAGCTTCATGAGTCGTCATGAGTATGGAGGCTTTCTTTTCCTGTGAGGACTCACTGTGTCATAGATATTTCAGGTTATGAAGTTTGAATGCTGACCTGCAGCTGATTGGTTGTTGAGGGGTTGGTATGGGGGCACAAAGTCTTTCTCCGACGAAGAACTGACCAGCTCCTTTTGGGCAAAGCGGTTTCCATCGGGACATTGGAAATGGACTGAGAAGATGCAGGATTCTGGTCCTCATTGAAGGATCTGTTTGTGTCCATAGAGAGGAGAGGCTTACTGTCCTCACATGTGTTGTTTGAAGCACTTCTGACATCACAGTTTATTGTTGTCAAGGATACGCAGATCTCAAAGGGGTTCTACTGTTTTAAGACAGAATTACCCTGACTGAATATTTGACAATTTAATTTTAGAATGTTTTCTTTTTTTCAGAAAAGATTTAAAGTCTTTTAATACTCACAGCATTGTGTTGTACTTTCTCAGTGGCCCTGAAACTGTTCTCAATCTTGAAAGATTTCCTCTTGTTCTTAAATCTAAAGATGAGGCTCTACAGGGAATTCCATCCCTGTTTCTCCAGCTGTCAGAGCCCTTCCTCAGAGATATTCGACTGTTTGGTGTATAAATCATGGCATTGTAGAAAACTCTACAGTGAAGCTCCTCCATGATTCCCAAACTTCTATGGGACCTTTACTGGGGATGTCCTGTTAAAGAATGAAACTGAGCAGGAAAAGACTGAACGATGTCATTACCATTTGTTAACAGAGCAGTGGTTACATCAAGATACATCAAAACTGTTTGACTTGTTTTTATTGTTTGAAAACAATCAGTTGCTTCATAGAAGCTGCGTGTTAGTTTTACTTTGAATTTTCTAAGATGGCAATTCCCTGTGTGGTTTTGGAGAGAACGCCAGGTACTGTCAGGTGAGGTCATGGTGGATACGTCAGATGGAATCCCAGATCATCACTGGACCACAAAGAGACAGACCCCCAGATTCATGGACATCAACCAACCTGTGAAACTGGGAGAAAGATAACACACACATGCATGAACACAATAATCAAACTCCACATGGGAAGGTTCCAGCTGGGATTTGAACCTCAGTTTTCTCAGTGTGAGTGCTAACCACTACACCACCATGCAGCCTACTATTAAGTTGCTTCCTTGATATTTCCTGAATGATGAATTGTGAAATAAAAAGTTCTTGAAAGTGTTTCTCATTGCTGAGTTTGTGGAGCATTTCAGTTCATAAAGAGAGAATTCTGATTGTTTTGGACCGTTGACGTGGTAGAGTGTCTGGTTTCTGTCTGTTTTTGCTGCTGAGGACATTCTTTCTGGAGGACCCTTCTCTGTTTGTTTTTTTCTGTCAGAACTTTTGGTTTGTTACATTACATTTGTTCTAGGGCTGTCAACATGTTAACACACTTGATTAATAAAAACATATTAACGCATTAATATTTATTAACCCAAATGAATCACACTTCATGAAGCAGCGGACAGTTCAGGCTTCCAATCCACACTTCATCAGATTGTATCCCAGTAACCATGATTACTCACAAAAGAAACACATATTCAACCGATTTTTAGTTCTTTCTTCTAGCTATTTGATTCTGTTTAGATCACTTTTCCTCTTTGTGGTCCGGCCTGTCGTCACGGTAACAGCAATGCGTCGCTTAACCAGTACAGACAGGAAACGCAGCGCCAAAGGAAAGTGATCTATAAGCTGATCATACGGCATCAGTTCAGAGAGAAAGTTCTCCTCGCTTGTTCTGTCCGGATGATGAAGGAAAAGTTTGTTTTAACGCAGTGAGAAGTTTCAGAAGAAGAACAAACGGTCAAGCCAGGCCAGGAGGATTCTGACTGACCTCAATGACCCCTTCCTCCCAGCCCACTGCAGATCAGAGGGGTGGTCCGGCATGTGGACACCCCAGCAGAAGATATTAAAAAAGAATTCATTTGTCAATTGTTTTCATTAGAGTGAATAGCATGATCCATTTGGGTTTGCAACAGAACCCAGACTCCTCTGGTCTCTGAGGGAAACCCTGAGCTGTGAATCACTGTCACGTTTCCTTCTGGCAGTATTTTCAGAGGTTGTTTGTCCTCACCTGCTCTGTTGCACCTGCATGTCATCAGTCAGCGCTCACTCTGCTTCATGTTGTCCTGACGCGTTCATGCGTCCTCACTGATCTAATCGCCTGATCTATTTTTGTTTTTCTAGTTTTCTTTGAATTATTTCTGAACATCTGTAACTTCATGACGTGAACTTGGTTGAGTGATCGCCGTATTTTATTTATTTATTTAAAACCTTTTTCAGCTGCATCAGTCTTTAACTACTTTGCAGAATTTATTCAGTTTATTTGTTTTTAGGATTTTTAAAGTTTAATTTGACATGCTTTTAAATTCTAAAACATTTATCAACTTTTATTTGATTTAGCCGTTTTTATTATTTCAGCTTTTTTAGTTTGTCAAAGGTTAAGTTGGTTTTTGTTTTGATCAGCATTTTCATCTTTATTTTTACTATTTAGAGATTTTCTTCTTTTGCAAAGTTTTTATTGGCTTTTTGGGGAAAATTCATGTAAATGAAATGCATCTATTTTAAAGATTTTTTTAAACCTCTTGAATTTTGGGGGTTTGTTTGGGGTCCTTGAAGACCCACTCCAATGAAAATGGTGCTTTGGTGTTTTAAGCTGCTCTCACTATAATCTCCTCGTCATAGAGGATATGGACAAAATCATTTAAGATCAAATCTGCTTTTCTGAGTTTTTCTTTATTTTTGAGCAAAAAGGAAAAAAAAAAGTCCAGTTTTGTGATGAACCAATTGCCATGGGCGGAGCCAAAGTCTCCCTGCCCCGCCCCATTCTTAAGCGTCCTCTTGCAGACAAATAGATCCATAAACGTCTTCGATCTCCTGGTCTGATCTGGAATCTGGATCAGAACTGTATGACTGCATAGATCCAACATTGCTGCACTGTTTGGCTGGTTTGTGAGGGGCTGTAAGCTAGTGGGGGAGAGTGTAAACAAAAAGGATGCTGGGATATCATTGTAGGATAACTTCAATGGCACAAGTCTCACTAACAACCCAGAGGTGATTTTCTGACGAGCTCTTGCTGCTCTGCAGGAAACAAAAACAAAAGTTTTTTGTTTTTTGGTTAAAATGCCATCATCATAATTAAAAGCAGACTGGGAATGCTTTGAAAACGATTCAAAATTATTTTGGAGTCCAACACTAAACTTCTTTTGAACTCTCTTTTTCTGCAGACTGACTGATTGATAGAACAGATCGATACCGTGTTTATCAGAATCAGCTTCATTGTCATGGTGACACGTTAGCATGCACAAACGAAATTCCAGAGTGAATGGTCACTGTAAAGAGATCATGCAGATATCTCTTCTGTAAAGAGATCATCCAGATACCGGATCTCTTCTGTAAAGAGATCATCCAGATACCGGATCTCTTCTGTAAAGAGATCATCCAGATACCGGATCTCTTCTGTAAAGAGATCATCCAGATACTGGATCTCTTCTGTAAAGAGATCATCCAGATACCGGATCTCTTCTGTAAAGAGATCATCCAGATACTGGATCTCTTCTGTAAAGAGATCATCCAGATACCGGATCTCTTCTGTAAAGAGATCATCCAGATACCGGATCTCTTCTGTAAAGAGAACATCCAGATACTGGATCTCTTCTGTAAAGAGATCATCCAGATACTGGATCTCTTCTGTAAAGAGATCATCCAGATACTGGATCTCTTCTGTAAAGAGATCATGCAGATACAAGATCTCTTCTGTAAAGAGATCATCCAGATACCGGATCTCTTCTGTAAAGAGATCATCCAGATACTGGATCTGTTCTGTAAAGAGATCATCCAGATACTGGATCTCTTCTGTAAAGAGATCATGCAGATACCGGATCTCTTCTGTAAAGAGATCATCCAGATACCGGATCTCTTCTGTAAAGAGATCATCCAGATACCGGATCTCTTTTCTGTAAAGAGATCATCCAGATACCGGATCTCTTCTGTAAAGAGATCATCCAGATACCGGATCTCTTTTCTGTAAAGAGATCATCCAGATACCGGATCTCTTCTGTAAAGAGATCATCCAGATACCGGATCTCTTTTCTGTAAAGAGATCATGCAGATACCAGATCTCTTCTGTAAAGACATCATCCAGATACCGGATCTCTTCTGTAAAGAGATCATCCAGATACTGGATCTCTTCTGTAAAGAGATCATCCAGATACTGGATCTCTTCTGTAAAGAGATCATCCAGATACCAGATCTCTTCTGTAAAGACATCATCCAGATACCAGATCTCTTCTGTAAAGAGATCATCCAGATACTGGATCTCTTCTGTAAAGAGATCATGCAGATACAAGATCTCTTCTGTAAAGAGATCATGCAGATACCGGATCTCTTCTGTAAAGAGATCATCCAGATACAAGATCTCTTCTGTAAAGAGATCATGCAGATACCGGATCTCTTCTGTAAAGAGATCATCCAGATACAAGATCTCTTCTGTAAAGAGATCATGCAGATACCGGATCTCTTCTGTAGAGAGATCATCCAGATACTGGATCTCTTCTGTAAAGAGATCATGCAGATACCGGATCTCTTCTGTAAAGAGAACATCCAGATACCGGATCTCTTCTGTAAAGAGATCATCCAGATACTGGATCTCTTCTGTAAAGAGATCATCCAGATACCGGATCTCTTCTGTAAAGAGATCATGCAGATACAGGATCTCTTCTGTAAAGAGATCATGCAGATACCGGATCTCTTTTCTGTAGAGATCCGGTTCTGCATGAAGGCTGAACCGGTCAATGTGCCGCTCTCGTCTGACGCCTCAGCTGCTGTCAATGAAGGTGATCCTTTCTGTCTTCCTCCAATCTCCTCCTGAAACATTTCTAACTGAAGGACCCCCCCACCCCCCCCCCCACCCCCCCATTTTAACACAGATGAGCCCCATGATTTATTCAAAGACTAAAGTCTTTTTATTCCTGAAGTATTATTCACACAGTGCTAATGTCACATGACTTTACAGGCCATTCCGCTTTGATAAACGACCAACATGAGCAGTAAAAAATAGATCTGAACCTCTGGGATGAGAACGAGGAAGTTAATGCGTGTCCCCCCTCCACCCAAAAAGCTCCCACACGCCCCGCCCGCTGTTGTTGAAGGCTTGATAACCACTGCCGGAGGTGATTAGATAGCAGCGCCGCTTTTTCAGCTTTATAAGATTCTACGGAGATCCAACTGTGGAGCGCTGCGGCGTCACGCCTGAAGACCGGCCGGGCGCCGTTCTGACCCACAAACACCCCGTGCACCTCAGGACTGTCAGTTTACTTCATATATTTGTCAGACGTCAAAATATCAATTATTTTAGGGACATAAAATGAACATTTTCCAAGACAAAAGTGTGCATAATAAAATAAAAAATATGAATTTTAGCTCAAATTTGACTTTAAATCCAAAACAGAAAAATGAAAGTTTCTAAATGAAATTGTAATGTTAAATGTTTTTATGTGAACAGACACTGCACTTACCGGACTACAGATGACACATGCAGATGAGGAGGCGGAGCCTATTCCTCAGACAGATCTGCAGTGAAAATCCCGTTTAAAATTCATTCAAGGATCAGAAGTGATTGTGACTGCAGCTTTGACAGGAATCTCACTCTTAAGCTGAAACGTTTCCGCTCATTACTGGTGATGTGATGATAGAAAACTCAGCCAGAGAATGTGCTGGATTATTAGCACCAGGAGAGACCACAGAGATGCCTCTCGCTTCCCCCTTGATGGCAATTAGGAGAGTGTGATGGGATGAAGCTCACTGTTTTAGCCAGGAGCAAAAAACTTTGCTGTCAGGCTGCAGCTGACAATAAATCTGCTGCTGCATGTAATCTAGCCTGAGAGCAGAGGCTGTGCTGCAGGATATGAAGCTCTGCTGCAGTTCCGTGGAACGTTTCCACATGAACATCACGGAAATGTCCAGAGCAACGTGAGAAAGAGCAGAAACTAACAATCCAAAGGGTTAATGTGAGAAACACTCTGGATTGTTTGAAAATGAACATTCACTCTTCTGTTATTCTTCATCATCCATGTCAATAAAACAGTTAGCCTCGCTGACCTTTGACCTTCAGCAGCTACTTCTGTGAATGAACTTTTCATCTTTAACCTGATGACTTCCAGTTTCTTAAACATTCTTTATTTGTTCTGTAATGTTTTCATTGATCGATTTGAAGTGTTTGCAGATAAACAGGATAGTTGTTCTTTTAGGTTTTCAGATTGCAGCAGCAAATGAACGAAGTGATTTACACCCAAAAGAAGTGGAGTCCTTGAAACAATCAGAGAACACGACTGAGGCTTCAGTCTATCTGTTTATTGATCGAACAGGTCGATCCCAGCAGAGAAGATCTCAGCCTTGAAGATGACAGACACAGACTCTTCCAGCTCTCCTCCTTCTTCTCCTCTGTTTTCTAACATGACGTTCAGCTGAAACACTTGATTTTCCTCCAAATAGATCATTTTATACTTTTTAAACTGATTTGTCCTGCTTGACCACTGATCTGCTGGAGGCTGACAGGAGTTGATGCGACTCACTCCGACCATCTTCTGATAAAGTGTTTCCTCTTTATTATGACGATAAATCTGTAGTTTTCTGTTGGATCATCTCTGCAGGAGTTCAGCAGAAATTCACCTCTGAGTTCTGGGTGGAACCGTTGGTGCAGAAGCAAGCCCGCCAGCACTTCCCATCATCCATCTGTTTACTCTCTCTCCCCCCTCACACTCCCAGCCTGACATCAGGGGTGCAACAAAAATGATGAACAAAATTGTTTCTACTCAGAATTACAATTTAGATTCAGATCAGAGCAGAAAACAAAGACGTTCATGGATCTATTTGTCTACAGGTAGATGCATCAGATGAGGCCCCGCCCACTGTAGCACCTATGTCACTGATGCAAACGTTTTTAAATGGCATGTTTTGGTCTGGTTCTGATTCACCAGAATTTGAACAAAGAAATACTCTGAAAGCGTTTTAATCTTCCTTCTCTCCTCCTGATGAGATTCATGATTCAAGGTCTTGAAAACCCTAAAAACACCATTTTCACTGAAGCGGGTCTTTAAAATTCATATGTTTATGCCATAAAGCGACACTGGTTTGTATTGCAAACTAAAGTTGACCATAGATTTCTAGGAGAAATGTTTTTGTTCTGTTCAGCCCGTCCACTTTCCAGAAACGCTTTACCTCTTCCAGGGTCACTGGGTTGCTGGAGCCCGTCCTGCCTACTGCTGGGTGAAGGTGGGGTCCAGCCTGGACCGGTCGGTCGCAGGGCGATCAGAATCACTGGATAGAAGAAAGATGATGAAAAAACTCAGGAGTTTCTCCAGGAATGAGATGAAAACATGAATTTGTAGGATTTATAATAGATGCGACTTTTATCAGAGGAACATTATGTTGGCGCAGGTCTTCACAAACAAGCAGACAGTCGTCTACAGATCTGCCTGGACGGACATGGGTTGTTCCTTCACTGTTTGTGGAGTCAGAGTCTTCTAATTTGGTCTGGAAGATGTTCCTGTAATGATGGATGTGGTTGTAGAAAAAAGGCAGGAATCTAAGAGAAGAATGTTGGAGAATTATATTTATCGTTTTTCTCTAATTTAAGCGAGCAGGCTGTCATTAAACAGCAGAAAGTCTCTTTCTACTCAAACCGTTCTTTTTTTTTTGGTTTCTGGCTCCACACAATTTATCTTTTTGGCTGCTTTACGCCTTCAATTTGTAATGAGTTATTGGGCTGTTCCCCAATATTCCCCCGTGATCCAGCAGGAAGTATTCGGGACGTGATTTATAGATGTTAATTGTGGTGTTCAGAAATTCACAATGGAAAAGAAGTGAGGTGCACATCTGGAGAAGTCATCATCTCTGCAGCCAAGTTTCTCCTCCTGGGAGGGGAGTAAATGCAGAGCTGAATGTGAACTAAGCTGCCCCCAGGAGAATTCCAAATAGTTTCCTCCATCAGCCGGGGCCCCATCCCCTTTAGCCTGGCCCCGGGCCCCGAAGCCTCCGCTGAACCGGGCCGGCCCAAAGAAGACGTGTTTGATACTGGAGTATTATCAGGCAGGACAGCTATTACCATGGAGGGGGGGGGTTGTTTTTCAAACCTCATCAGACTGACGGAGGTTCTTAGATGAGCAGCGAAACATTCCAGGAACAAAAAATGGTAAATGAGGATGAGGAGGGTGAGCCGGAAGTCTAAGACGACATGGAAACTGAAGAATGCTTCAGGAAACATCCTTTCCTGGAGCAGAACCCACCTGAGTGTAGGGGGGGGGGGGGTAGTGTGTGAAGCACAACATGGGAGGAGAGCTCTCTCAGCAGCACCTTCATGCATCTGCAAACATGGTTCTCACTTTGAAAAACAGAAATAGCTGATATTCAAACAGATTCCAAAAAGAGATTATGAGGTGCAAACGGATCAGAGGAGATCCACTTCCTGTGACACGAGTCTTCTTTTCCTGCAGAGGAAACAGGAGGAACCTGGAGGAGGAGCAGGAGATCAGTGGAGGTCTTCTTCACACATCAGCAGAGTCTGAAACTGACCTCCTCAGAGACGAGGAAGATCCAGAGAATCTGGAGGTCTTCCCGTTGAATACTTGCTGGATTCCCAATGGTCAGTGAAGAACAATGTAGAGATGACAAAACAAAAAAAGAAAGTCCACATTCTGCTGGGAAACAGGTGTTGAAACGATTAGAAGAGCTCGTGTTCCAACTCCCAGTTAGTAAAAGTCTGCATTAACAACAACAACAAACAGGCTGCCAGTGATTTGCTAAGCAGATAAAATGAGAAAAACAGAACTTTTACTGTTTTCAGGTTTTCCTCCAATAAAATGAAATGTGAGCATTTCATCCTGTAAAAAACTGGGAGTTTAAGATAAGATAAGATAGTCCTTTATTCGTCCCACGGGGGGGAAATTTCAGGGTTACAGCAGCATTACAAAGAGAAAAATTAGAAAAATGAGACAATTTACAAATTTACAAAGAGAACAAAGTTCTAGTGCGGAAGCAATTGCACTGTGGATATGATTAATGTTACAGACATTGCACAGTATATTTTTAAAGTGACTTGGATTGAGTATAAAATAAAGTAAAGTGACTGATGGCATAACTGGATCACTAGGAGCAGCTCCAGTTATACAGTCTCACTGCAGCAGGTAGGAACGACCTGCCTCCTTCAGACACCTGTGGTGGATCAGTCTGTGGCTGAAGGAGCTGCTCAGAGCTAGCACCGCGTCACAAAGAGGATGTGCGTCGTTTCTCATCAAGGATGATAGCTGGGCTACCATCCTCATTTCTCCCACCTCCTGAACAGACTGAAGCAGCAGCCCCAGAACAGAGCTGGCCTTCCTCACCAGCTTCTCCAGCTTCTCCATGTCTGCTGTGGACATGCTGCTGCACCAGCAGACCACTCCATAGAAGATGGCTGATGCCACTATGGAGTCATAGAAGGTCTTTAGGAGTGGTCCCTGGACTCCAAAAGACCTCAGTCTCCTCAGAAGGAAAAGTCTGCTCTGCCTTTTTTCTAGAGTGTGTTGGTGTTGGTGGACCAGTCCAGCTTATTGTTTAGGTGGACACCCAGGTACTTGTAGGACTCCACTCTCTCAATGTGCCTTCCCTGGATGTTCACCGCCATTAGTGCGGTGTGGGAGTGCCTCTGGAAGTCCACCACCAGCTCCTTTGTTTTCCCTGCATTGGGCCCTGTCCACACGTAGCCGGGTATCTGCTAAAACGCATATCTTTTTATCCGTTTCAGCCTATCGTCCACACGTAACCGAAGATTTAAGTCACTGAAAACTGAGCTTTAGGAAAACTCCGGCTAAAGTGAAGATTTTGGAAAACTCCGTTTTCGCGTCTGCGTGTGGACATGCATAACCAGAGATCTACGTTTTTAAACGTCACTCTAGTGCATACTCGTCATAGATGCGCCGCTGTTTACAGTCAGCGTGGACCGGAGGAGTGTGTGTAATTATTACGCTGGTACAGGATGCTTCATACTGCTTTTTTTTTTACAAACACAATTACTGCTTCTTGTCGAGGAACAAAGGAGAATAAGCGCTTTGCAGTCGGCTATTTTACACAAATATCCCTTCCTCCTGCCCTCGAGGCATCCTACTTCGTGAAAGATGCCTGGAGATGCGTCGGAGATTTTCACTGACTTTTAGGAAAACACTGCCCAACTACTGTTCTGGCATGCTCATTACATCGCCCACACAGTGCAAGTATGCGGGGGACGTGTGGACGGAATTATTTTGAAAACGATCACGTGTGGACGCACAACCGTTTTTATAAAACGGAGGTCAGCAGATGTGCGTTTGTAGAAAGGAACCCGCGATGACTAGTGGTGCCTTAGACTGCAGGTGGTTCTGCTGGCACCAGTCTACAAAGCTCTGGATCACAGCTCTGTCATTGTCATCGTCATCCCGGATCAGTCCGACAATGGCAGAGTCATCCGAGAACTTCATATGTCCATATAGATCATAGATCAACCGCAGTGAGATTCATCAAAAGTGATTTATGACTACAGTTAGCATGGCAGCTAACTGAACTTTATGCACAAATGTTTGTAGTCCTCGTTGGAGGAGGCGGGGCCAGCAGAGGGTGGAGTTTAAACCACAAAGACTTTATGATCTTAAAACTGCTGATGAGTGAAGTGCTGTTGGACCCGCTCATGGAAACTAAAGGTCGTGGTTACGTCTTTACTTTTTGTTTTCTATTCTTGCCTCTGCACATCCACCCTTCCCTCCTCCAGGCATCAGTTGGATATGTGTCAGTCACATACTAGCTGTAGCTTTAAATGATGATCATGTCTGGCGTTCAATTTTTCTTGTTATATGTAAGAAACTATCATGTATGCTTTAATGCAGATTGTTAGTGGAAATAAATATCTTGGGTATATGATGGCTAAAAGCTCATGTTGACAAAATGTAGAAATTATTCAACTTATATTTCATAAATAGTCCCCAACCAGAAGAAAGTCTTTTAAACAATGACTTTAGCCATACCTAACATGGCTGATCTTTTAGGAATAAGGACATCAAAAATTCCAAAGATCAGTCATTGTGATCTGTAGGAGATTCCAGAAACAGTGAGTCTGGTCTCTAAAAGATTCCAGAGATCAGTCAGTCTGGTCCATCCCTTCTGCTCTCTTTATGGTCCAGATGACTCCAACCATATATTGATGTGTGATTCCTTCCATGACAAATGTGGACAGGATTTTATATCTGCCATGGACATTAGTGAAACTCAAAAATAAAAGACAAAAAAAGTCTTGTGGGGTCCAGATGACCCAAATTTTAATGTAAACAAGCCAAGGAGAGCAGAAGGAGTTTCACTGATGTCCATGGTAGACATAAAATCCTGTCCACCTTTGTCATGGAAGGAATCACACACCAATATGTGGCTGGACTCATCTGGACCCCAAAGAAAGCAGACGGGTTAAAAGACTGAGGCACATAACCAGTTTCTAGAGAGGGATTTATTATGGTTAATATGGAGTCACTAATTAAGGGGAAAATTTCTTTAAAAAGTTTAGTGGGGATTGGATCTAAAAGACAAGTGGAAGTTTTAGAAGACATAATAACTGATGTTATTTCTGTTTGGTCCACAGCAGTGAAGCAGTCAAAGGTTACAGACGTTTCTATGATGCCTTTGTTTCTACGACTTCAGCTTTGGGCTGATGGTGGGAAGAACCACATTTAGCTTGTGTCTAATATTTGAGATTTTACTATCAAAGAATTGAAGGAAATCTTCAGAGCTGATAGTAGCAGGAATATGTGGTTCAACCGAGCTGTGGCTGCTGGTCAGCCTGGCTATAGTAGGAAAGAGAAATCTGGGATTATTTGCATTTTCTGCTATTAAAGTTGAATAGTATTGAGTTCTCGCTCTACGCAGGGATTTTTTATAACTTAAGAGGCTACTTGCACTTCTGTACTTCAAACGTTTTACATACCAGGAGTAAAACATCCACTACTTACCGATAATGATCCTTGATGTGATCATTTGTCCACCGCTGTGTTGCCTTGCTGGACACTTTAGCTAAGGCGGTTAGGTGTGTTAGCATGGAGGGGCAGCGTGGGCGGGGACCAAAACAAAAACTCAATGCGGTCCAGACTTTCTCCCCCATATTTGAAATGTTGGAGTAAACTCCAGCCGAGATGATGATGTCTGAGAGCTGAAAATCTGGGCTTCAAGTAGAAGTTAATGGGTGGCGTTGGAGAGGGTCCATCTACTGTTTTATGTCTATGTTCTAGTACATGTCCACCACCCTCCTGAGTGTCATTTATTATAGGAACCACCCCCCCAACAATCCTTCAGAAAAATACCAGTTCAATAGTAATTACTGAACATTCATCTGCACAAAACATTTTAGACCAAAAAATTTTAAACTATATATATTTTTTTTATTTCAAACTAATCAAAACATGATTTCATGATTTAAATAATTAGTAGGTAAACATTAAAGGTTCCACTAGATTGTACCTGTTCTTATACACTCAGTTTTTCTAACCCCCCAAAAGCAAAAACCTGAAGAATTGTCCTCAGGTGAAGTGGTGTCAGATAAACAGGACCTGTGGTTCCCAGGTGTTACAGCAGCTTAGTGTGTAGTTAAGCAGGTATGTTTTTTCTTTCTTTTTCTTTTTTTTTTTGGGCTGGGGGGGTGCTCTCTCAGGTCCCACGGGATCACTTTGAGATATGTAACCTGATGTAATGGTAAGCATTAAGTGCAGTGTGGGCCCCAGGCGAGCCCGTCCTTCACAAAATGAATTAGGAAATATTAGCCGTAGCCGTTGCTCCTGCTAATGGACAGAAAATTGATGGTAAGTATCTGGGGGGGAGGGGGCTAATTCCCACTCATAGCTGGTGTTAAAAGGGGGCTTGTTGCTGTGTCAAATCATTCCTGAACTGTGAGTCTGTTCTGTGAATCTCGTAGATAAAAGATGTCAAGAGATTTCTTCACATCCACATACATGTGGACCCCTCTCAAAACACTCCCCATCTTAGCAACACTGTTGTCACGGCTTCAATCAACACTTTCAACCAGAACCACAGATCTCTGGAATCTCCTGTATTTATTTATTTAACATTTCAAAAACAATAAAAGGATCAGCCCTTGAGATGTCACATCTCGTTTTCGAGGGGTTGCGCCATAAAACAGATAACTTAAATAAGGACGGAGTACAGTGTAATCAACAAACAAAAGTACAATTACAAAACATATAAAGTATATAACCAATATACAAATCCACATTCACACACTCATACACCCGTTCAACAAAATGCAATTTAACAGAACAAATTCAGTCAAAGCAGAAAGAATAAACCCTACGAAGGACAAAAAAAAGAATATACATAAAAAGTTAAAGAATTAAGTGAAATAATAAGAACAAGTACAAATTTTGTTAAACCTCTTTAGAAAAAGCCCAGCCTGGATCCTGACATTCTGGCCAACTATAGACCAATATCTAATCTCCCATTTATTTCTAAAATCTTAGAAAGAGTTGTAGTTAAGCAGCTACAGCGCCACCTACAGGACAAAAGTCACTTTGAAGATTTTCAGTCAGGGTTCAGACCTCACCATAGCACTGAAACTGCACTGGTTAGAGTTACTAATGACTTGTTATTGGCTTCAGATAAAGGACTAGTCTCTATTCTGGTCCTGTTAGACCTCAGCGCAGCCTTTGATACCATCGACCACAGCATCTTACTCCAGAGACTAGAGCATGACATAGGGATCAGAGGATCTGATCTGATCTGATAGATACCAGTTCGTTCATGTAAATGGACAGTCTTCTCATTGTACTCGAGTTAGCTACGGAGTCCCTCAGGGCTCAGTTCTAGGGCCCATCCTGTTCGTGCTTTATATGCTGCCCTTAGGAAACATAATTAGGAAACATAGCATTAATTTCCACTGTTATGCAGATGATACGCAGCTGTATTTATCCATTAAACCAGACCAGAATGACCACCTAGAGAAACTGAATTCCTGCATCAGAGACATGAATTCCTGGATGACGATTAATGACCTCCTGAGGTCTAAACACCTGAGAGATGATCTCTCAGATCAGATAATCTCCTTGGATGATATAAATATTTCCTTCAATTCTACAGTTAGAAACTTGGAGGTTTTATCTGACCAGGGCACTGGTGCACATTTAGTTCTTGATAGAATTAAAAGTACTTCTGTAAAGTTTATTTAATAATTAAACAAACTTCCACTTTGCTGATTAATTTTGTTTTTAAGGAAGAAAGAAGATCCGGTTTCATCGGCACATGAAAAGTATAAACATCTGTGGGTTTGGAGAGATCTGCCTGAAGAACCGAGGTGAAGAAACTAACACCTCCCCTCCTGAAACGGATCGCTGGATGACGCGGCCCGGGTCCAAAGACAGCATCAGAACCAAGCCTCAGGATGGGCTGTTAGTGTTGGAGCAGAACTGCCCAACATCAGATGTTCCAGCAGTCAAACTGAGAGGATGCTGTAATGATCCATGATTACTGGAGCTGGATCTGAACGTGTTCCTCAGCCCCCCCAGCACAGATGTTAGATTCATTGGGAAACGTGTCAGAAATGTTTCAGACAAACTAAAGAATGTTGTAATGGTTCTGTTTAGGAGCAAAAACGCGGCTCCGCAGCAGAAATCCAATTACTGTGTGATTGAGCATTGACATTTCCGAAGCTGTAAGACAGGAAATTCATTAAAAGCAGCCGAGCATCCTGGGAGGGAAACTCCGGCAGCTGTAACAGAATCTGCTGGACCGAGGTGGAATGTATTCCTGCTCCGGTCACCCTCTGCTCTGCCAGTCCGGGGGATTTACGAGCTCCAGAACCAACGCCGTGATTTCTGAAAGTAACCCACCTGAGAGTAGAGACGGGGGGGGCCTTCAGGACTGATGTGGACCATCGATTCTGACACGCATGGTATTGTAATAAACTAATCTGGGAAAGAAAGAGTCATGAGAGACCCAGAACATGACACCATCTAATCACTACGGCGAGGTTAGGTCAACATGGACAAGAGGCCGCCGCTAACCCGCTGTAGGGCAGTTTCAGGTTACAGCCACCTTCGGTTCCAACCCGAGACCTGCTTCAGTTTATCAGGATTCCTGCAGAAGAAAACCTGCAGTGTTTCAGTCTGCAGTTAAACGGATGAAGAGATGTCCAGCTGCACGACAGGACGATGAAGAGGAGCTCGAGATGATGCTGTGGACTCAGTGGTAGCTCCATGTCTCTGAAAACAACACTCTCAGTCCAGTCATGGAGGAATGTTATGTCTGCTGCTGGTGTTCTTCATCCTGACATGTCATTCTACTCACCTGGCAGGTGGCGCTAATGAGGTATTTAAGTCAGAGGAGGCGTCAACCAGGAGGCAGGAGGTCTTTGAGGTGAAGTTCTTCTTGTTTGTTCGGTTCTCTTTTTCTTCTTTGTGTCCACAGAAGTCTTGCACTGCTGGGTTTTGTTATGTTAGTTTTGAGGATGGACCATGATGGTCTTTATTTGCAGGATTCCTTTGATTCTTTTGAATAAGTAGATTCTGTTAGGCAGCCTGAACAGGGAGATGCTGAGTCAGCAGACTCACCGATTCATGTTGACTCCATTCTCTTTTCATTCCACTCTTCTGCAGTCTGAACTGCAACAGGAAAGGATAGAATTTTTAGTTGTTTAATTTTTTAATGTTTTAGTTTTATTTTTTCTGATTACAGAAATCAATTAATTAAAATGGAGTTATTTGCAGATTTCTGTAAAAAAAAGTTAATGTTTATGTTTAGCCTGTGATTATTTTTGGCCTATAAACCGACCCCCATCAGAGAAGAAAACCGCTCTGTGGCCCTCACAAGAAAACGTTTAATCTGCCAACGATCCTCTCAACAGTCCTCCCCAATCTCACCAGCAACCCCCACCCCACCCCTTCCCTTCTAATTCCTCAGGTAATGACCACATTTATACATAAAATGATGCAAATGTTAGCCAGGAGATTAGCCAGTTAGCTAAAGGAGGTCAAAGAAGAGCCTGGGCCTTCTGGTCTTAAAGTTTGAGAAGTCTTCCTCGACCTTCGTTCTGTTGAAATCATCCGTCCTTTCAGGATTTCCTGATGTTGCGATTGCAACTATTAATGCAAATCCAAACAAACAGTGATTTGTTGCACACTTTGCAGCTTTTGATTTTACACCAAAACTTTACTGTAACTTTGAGAAATCTGAAAATATTTGACTTTAAAACATGTTTAAATCAACACATATTTGGTTATTGCGATCAGGAAAGACCAAAGTTCATTTTATGATTGACAGTTCTATTCAAGTTAAATGACAGCTCAACAACATTATATATGCTGATGATGATGGATTTTCTTTGTTGGAATATGAGAATGTGATTTTTATTTCATAATTAAAAATTTTAGAAGCTTTTAAAAATATATGCATATATTCCAAAACATTGTAACTTTTTACAACATCAGGCACTTCAGACCGCAACAATCATAAAAATCTGCTATGAAATCCTGGAGGGTCTGAATAATATAAGTTTGCACAGTCTCATAAATCAAAACCTTTTTTGTTATGAAAAGATTTCCTTTGTGTTTTAAATTTAGGAATCAAGAATTGATTCAGAATCAAATCCGGACCCCCAGAATCGAACCGTGAGTTGTAAGATTCACATCCCTACTGGTTGCCCCTCCCATTTTACTCCCCCAGTTCTGCCCAGTTGGTTTATGGGGGTGCTTTGGTAGGAGCTGCTTCTAATCTGCTCCAGGTGGGGGGGTTAAATGATCCCCAACACTCGCCACCACCGTGTCCTCTGTAACTCGTGTGTTTCCATGTGTGTTTGTGTTAAAACTAATGATGTCCCTTTTGATCACATGATCAGAAACCGGGTTTGATCACATGATCAGAAACCGGGTCTGATCACATGATCAGAAACCGGGTTTGATCACATGCTTCCAGTCTATCTGAATCACATGTACTGCGATACGAGATCAGAAATGTATTTTATTTTAGTCATAGTGATCAGTGATATGTATGTTTCTAGTTTATTATTCCAGATAAACTCTCTCGTCATGAACGGATCAAGACATTTTATCACTTTAAAGTTTAGTTAAATATATTTTCTTCATCTGAGAGTTTCGACTAATTCAGTCCTTTTCTCTTTTCTGACAGAACATGATGTCAGTTTGGTCTTTTCTTTGTATCTCTGCTTCTGTCTGTCACTCATTGATGTTTGGGTCAAAAGTCTTTGATGATTCTAGTTTTGGGTTTAACATATTCAATATCCAAACCTAAAGTTTCTTTATGGTGGATCTGGTTCTGAGAAGCTGCATCAAAGCAGAACCCAGAGATGCGCATCTGTTTTCTAACAGAAACTTGCAGAGTTTGTTGCAGAATCTTTCCAATCAAACGTGCTTCTCTGCAGGGTTTTCTGTTCTGGCTGTTCTGTTGGTGTTTAGCCGTTAACACCAGAGTCTTCATCAGCCCTCGGAGTCCTGCAGCCATCTCCAGGTGATTAAAAACAGGCTCGTTCCTAAATAAATGATGTTCTCTTCTCAATTTTAATACCTTCCAGCTTCAGGAGGTCAGATTCCCACCTGGAATTTCTCACAACTTTGAGGTAAAGCAGCAGAAAAAGTAAAGCAGCAGAAAAAAATTCAACCCAGTGTAAATAACATTTTACCTAAGAGCGCATTCACTAGGGTTAAAATGAATCCCTGAAAACAGACAGGAGCCTCCCGCGGTAATGAAGCTACTCATGAATATTCCGTCTGGAGCTTCCCAACAAGTCCACCTTTTCTTATTTTCTAATTGATGGAAAGTTCAGACAATTATTTATTTATAGGCGAGATTCCTCCGTGTTTCCTGGGAGGTTTCACAAACTCAGACAGGGGTATGTTGTGAGGAGGAGCCGAGGAGCCGACAAACCCTAAGACCTTGTAAAGATTGCTGCTAACAGATTTTCTGCCCAGGATTTGTGAACTCCATCTTGTCTAATCACAACGGAGCCTATTAGTGCTTGACATTTTTATCCGGCAGCCAAAGACTTCGCATCTATGCTGCAGTGGGGCTAACGTTAGCGGACAACTCATTGCAGAAGTCAAGGGCCCCAGGGCTGCACGCCGCCCCTCCTGGGCCGACCTGCAATCCAATACCTGAGCCCCCGTGCTGCGGAGGCATTGATTTCTTGTCAGCCGGAGAAATTTTCAGCCAAAGACGAGGGTGAGCATCGGTATGAGGGGTGAGAGAAATCTTAATTAAGAGAAGGGGATTTAGTGGGCCCGGCTGCAGCTTGTTTGGGAGCCCAGTCAATGAATCCTAGTGAGGAGGCGGGGGGGCCGCAGAGCCTCAGACTGAGGCCAGACAAAAGAGTGACAGGCCAATGCCAAGCGGAGGCGGAGTCTCAGCAGATCTGCCGCTGAAGGAGGATTACCTACTACCGAACTGCAGGCGTGGATCAGATCCTCAGGAGTCGCTCGGATCCGGATCATTTAAAAGAAGGATTCAGTGGAAACAACTGAGTGGGACATGTCAACAGTTGAGTGAACATTGAATGGGGGGGCCTGCGGCGGTCACGCGTGCTCTGGTCTGGGTGTATGGCGGGATTGCTCGCACTAACAGAATGTGTGATGGAATGAAAGGCTTTATTTGTGTCAGCTTCTATGATTGTGTGTGAGCTGCAGTGGTATTGTGTACATTTTTGACAACTTTAAAGGTAAAGATTATTCTAGCCAAAAGGTATGTGTGTAACTGAGTGTGTGTGTAGACAGGCCCCGCCCATTCCAGATTGTTATTTACTACTCTGTGTTATCATCTTCTTGTTTTCTCTACCCCCCCCCCCTTTGTTTCCGTCCGGTCCAACAAAAAAAAGTAAAATGATGAAACATAATCAATATAAATAAAGTTTAGTATAAAACACAACAGGGGTTTATACTTAATAAACTCCTGTTGGGACATTCAAATCTGTCCAACACTAGAGGCTCTCAGCTGTTGGACAGGACAAGTTTAAAAAAAAACCAGTTGAATGAACATTTATTGATGATGCTCTTGACCATGATCACTTCTCTGAAGGTAGATTCACATCTCTGCACCTCCAAGTGAACCACTAAACATTTCAGGTGAAACCGGCATCGTCCTGACAGGTGCGCCCCTCAGCTCAGACCAAAAACACTCCAGTCTGTTTGAAGAGGCAGGTGAAGCTTCATGAAGCACTGAAGCCTTTCACCCAATCGGTTTACTCCAGTGCAATGTTTCATGAGGCTTCATTTGCTCTGGGAGGACATCTAGTGGTCACAAAAATATCAATCAAAATATGAAGTGTGAACTTTAAAAAAGAGCCAGAGAATAAACATGTATCCTTTAGTTTATTCATCAGCACAAATAAACATAATCATTTGGGATGTTTTCTTAAATCAGGAAATGATGAACATTTAGATTTCATGGCATATCATAACAGATACCGAACACCAGGTCAGAGGTCAGTGTTTGGTCCAGGTCCGATTCCTCCCAAACTTCAGTTTGTTAAATCTATTCTCCACTCTTTCACCACCCCCCTCCTTTTAATTTAGTTATGGGGGGGGGGCATTCTGGCTCTGATACTTTCTTAACATCTTCTTAATAATCCTCGTTTTTTTAAAGATATGTTTTCTTTATCTTGAGTTTTTTACAGTTATAACCTGACCAATCAGATGCCTCAGTAAAAGCATGTGCTGCCTGCTGGCCCCGCCTCCAAGGTTTGATTGACAGATTCTCCTGAGCCGCTCTCATTTCAGTAGAAAGGGTGTGGCCTTCGGACAAGCTCACTCCTGATTGGTCACAGTAGTTCCTCTAAAAAAGGGACTCAGACCGACTCGGACCAATCAGTGTCGACTGGCTCCAACTGGTGGCTCACAAAATGCAGAAAAATCGTTGACGGATCTCGTGAGAGCTGGAGGTTCTACACCACGCTCCGTCCCGTCAGGATACATGTTCAAGCCCCAACATCCTCACAGTCAAACCTGTGAAAGGTGAGATACTCTCACCACACTGAGGACTGCATGGTGGTGGAGTGGCTAGCACTCTCACCTCACAGTGAGAATGTCCTGGTTCAAATCCTGACTGTGAGGAGCGTCCATGTTCTCCTCCTGCATGAGAGGGTTTTTCCATAGCTGGGATAGGCTCCAGCATCTCGGGGATGTAGGATTTGTATTTCTAACTGTTACAGTGACTTTGTGTCCATATTTGTGACAAAGGAAGATGAAAAGAAAACATTAAATATTTGTGTTTTCATTCAAAGAAAATATATTAAAAAATGATCCAATCAAAGCTCTTCCTCTACAGTTTTCAACCTTCCCATGAAATGAAAATCCAACAAGTACAGTTATAGTTTTAAACAGAATTTATAGTACTGATACTTTTATAAAGATACTTTTATTATCTTCACACTTTCATTGAATAAAACTTTGTCGTCTTTATTGATTAAAAAGAGAGTGTAATAAAATCTAAAACATTGATCAAACAATTGTTTTTAGAAATGTTTTTTATTTTAAATATTTTTCCAGCATCATCTTGAATGTTTATTCTTTAAGGAGTTCTTTGTTTTATTAACTAAACAAGATATTAAAAGCAGGAGCTTGTGTCAAAACTTACAAAAATACGATGACTTCTCTTTTGTCCAAGAATTCATTTGGATTTTGTTGGCAGAAAAGTGGAATCTAGAAAGGTTGTGAACTTCCATCCAGATGTATTTATTGCTCCGAACAGAAAGGAGATCTTCTCCGTTTGCAGTTCTCATGCAGGAACCTGCACCAGCTGGGTTTTTTGGGTCTCGCTTCACTTTTAATATTTCACCACCATAACTCTGAGATTACAACCAGATGTTGTCATGAAGTCCACGTCCTGCTTCATGTGTCCAGTTCCCATCCGACGCTGGAACGTGACACGTTCCTCTGGAAACACCATAAAACTTCGAAAGCTCCACATCCACTTCCCTTCATAAATCTCGCAGCTCTCCATGAACGTTCAGTGGTTTAATAAATGCTGGTCCACAGCAGTAAATCTGCATCAGCAGTTGGTTGACTTTCATCATCTACCTGAAGCTTGCTGGATTTATGTCCATGCAGACTGCACTAGCCAGTCATAAGCAGGAAGGTTGGGTTTGCAGATCCAGTATCTTCTCACCTGGAGGCTCTTGAGGAGGTCGGTTTACTGTTCGACTTACAGAAATGATCAAAAACTACTAATGATTCTGGAGGAAGTCAACAAAAACAAGGAAATATTCACAAGCAGTGAGAACTTTGACTTTATTCAAAGGTAAAGAGTTTGTTTATTGTGACGGGTGCAGATCCACTGCTGCTCAGACTTCTATACTTCATCTTTAGTGGATTTGATGACTGGAACAGTGTTTCTACAGGAAACTGCAGCTGATCCAGAACTCTGCTGCTCGGGTTCTAGACCACATCAGTCCAGATCTGAGCTCTTTCCACTGGTTACCTGTCTAACAGAAGATGGACTTTAAAGTTCTGGTTCTGCTGTAAAAAGCTTTGAATGGTTTAAATCCATGACTGACCTCTTGACCCAGTCTGTACCAGCCAGAACTCTCCTCATCTGGATCCTAGAGTCAGAACTAAACATGGAGAAGCTGCATTCAGCTTCTATGCTCCACAGATCTGGAACAGAAAACCTTAGATCAGCTGAAACTCTCAGTGGATTTAAAGACTCACCTGTTCTCAGCTGCATCTGATTCATATGGATTCTAAAGTTTACATCTGTCTGTTTATCTATGATTGTTTTAACAACCTGAAATATTTCTCTGGACAGAAGACAAGAGAGGGATCAGTTCTAGAATCAGATTTTACCTGCTCACGGAGAACAGAGAGGATGTTGAAACCAGTCTGCACTCTCTGAAGTTCTTGGTCCAGGTTTTTGATTTGTTTAAGTTTTGGGGGCGGTCCCTAATTACATTTATGTCTATGGCTCTAATAGAAGAGGTCGGTGTCAGAGTCTTCAAGTTTCTGCCTCATAGCCTTCAGCTTAAGACGGCTCCAACCTTCCTGATACGAGCTGAGCACCACCTCAGGCCAGAAGGTAAAGAAAAGAGGTTAATATCACTAATGTATGTACAACCCTATCAGCTTGATTTAAATGCTTTCATGTCATTTTAATGATCTACCCTTTGTTATTTTAATGTTTCATGTAAAGCACTTTCTACATGAAATGTTCTATAATAAACGAGCTTCATCTACCTGGTTCTTACCAACATTTAGAGCCTAACCAGGTCCAAACGTGACGTTATTGTCCTTCAGTGCAGATGCAGGCAGATCGTCTACAGCAGGAGTCCCCAAACTACGGCCTGGTCTACAGCTGGGATCAAGAAAGATCAAAAGTCTACGGATCAAAACCTAGAAGGAGTCACACTGTCTTACTTTAGCCTTTAAGAAATTTGGATTTCCATTCATGACATTCTTTTTTATTAAATAATAAATATGAAAGATGTCCATTTTTTGGTACGAACAAAAGAAATACCATAAAAAGAACCTAGTATCTCTCAGAATTCATTCATTCATTTTCCTTAACCGCTTTGTCCCTTTCGGGGTCGCGGAGGTGCTGGAGCCTATCCTGGCTGCTGATAAGCGAAGGCCGGGTTTATCCTGGACAGGTCGCCAGTCTGTCGCAGGTCCATCTCTCAAAATGTGATATTTTCTGGTGACGTTTGACAGAAGCTCAAATATCTTCTTTTCAAAATAAAAGCTGCTCTGTGCCAAACAGAATCATTTCAATGCAGTTCTGGACAGAATAAGATAATATGAGCTTTAAACTAAAAAAAGATCAAACTTTTTACCAAAGTTTAGCTTTGCATATAAAATCTGTTCATTCTGGAGGTAGAGTTGATCTAACAAGACGTGTTCAGGTCAACATGGATGTAAAAACTTACAGAGTTTATCATCTATGTGAACCTCAGACATCAACTTATACATTTAATTAATCTAAATCAAATAAATGCTAATTAAGTAATCCTCACTTTAAAAATTGCTATTTTCTTTTGCATATTTATTTATTTTTTTAAATTGTCATGGCTCCTGTAGTCTCCGCCCCTGCAGCTCGTCACGATGATCACCTCTACCTGTGTACCTCCCTACATACTGTTTATCCACCTCCCGGCTTCATTCACTGCCCTGCCCTGCCCTGCCCTGCCCTGCCCTGCCCTGCCCTCCCTGCCCTGCCCTCCCTGCTCTGCCCTCCCTGCCCTGCCCTGCCCTGCCCTGCCCTGCCCTGCCCCGCCCCGCCCCGCCCCGCCCCGCCCTGCCCTGCCCTGGTCACAATGTCAGTCAGAACATAGCGCAGAGTCGTGGACCTCAGACTGTTATCTCTTCAATACTCCAACCCTGACAATAATTGACCGTACTGCTATACATCTTGAGTTTCTTCAGCTCTATCTCTCGTTCTGAAGTTTCTCTTGGAGGAAGTCAAACTTGTTTGGACAGATCCTGCATTCGTCTTCTTGCTGTTGGGGATGAGATGCTGCTCTTTTGTATTGAACAGCTGACAGGATGTCATATGCCGTTCATTTTTTTTGCCTGTTTTCATCATCCTGTTCCTCCTTTAACATTCACCTGGGAGCCACTAACATATGTACCTTGATGGTCTGAAGCAGCAGAGAAGCAAACATGAGAAGAGAGGAGCAGGAAGACACAAGCCTTTACAACCATAAAGACGGTGATGCCTCTGGAGAGGTTCTGTTCTCACAAGATCTCTCTATCAGAGGAAAACACCAGAAACAGTACCCCCCTAGAGTGGGGGGGGGGGGGGGGGTCTTAGTTTCCCTGTCTGTTCCTGTTTTCCAGAAGCATCACCACCTGATCAAGTCATTCATGTTTGTCTGACGGGTTTTCTGAGATTTCCTGACAGATTAACTGTGGGATGAACTCATAACGAGTAAAGTTTTCATTGGAGAATAACCGTCTGGTGGACCCTCAAACCAGATCCAGATGGGCTGAAAAGGGCGGGGCCTGTACATGCAGGCACGCCGTGGTTGAACTCAGACTTTACCAATCCAAAGAAATTCATCTGCATGATAAAATCCATTCAAGACAGACAAAGACAAGCTCAACCACACCCAGATATAACAATGAATCACAGCTGAGATGAAACAACAGAACACATTATACAGTACAACCATTGGCTGTCAAATCTGATGAAGTGAAAATAAAGGAGCTCTGGAAATCCTTGATCTGATCTCCTAAATGACTTGAAATCAAACCAGCAGAGAACTGATTCCAGAGGTCGTACAAGAGAACCAGGTCCTTTAAAGTTTAATATCAATTCATCTTTATAAATGCTTCAGCTGATCAAACAGGTAAGAGCTGAGGCCCTCTAGTGGTGGACAGATGTTACTGTTACAGTGGGATTATGGGGCTTCAGATACACGAGAAGTATAGCTGCATAAACCCCTTTTGTGTTTGAGGCCAAGCTTCATGTTCATAATATCTCTGAGCTTTGATCCAGATGGAAGAGAGAGGGTTTTTACAGATCGGGGCAGAAGGGCAGAAGGGTAGAAGGGCAGAGGGGCAGAGGGGTAGAAGGCAGGAAAAGGAGTGTAAGAATTGGTGGATGAATAAACACGGGGGGGGATTACAAAGAGGTTTATCATTGGAATTTTCACAGGTACATGTTTGCAAAAGGGGCGGGGCCTGTCCACAGCCACACCCATCCTCACACTCAAACCTGCCTGTTGGGTACCTTCACACACGCGTGACCTGTAGACAATCAGGTGAGCAGGTCCCTGGGCTCTGGTCGGTGCTCCACAGTGGACGATGATGTCATTAAAGCAGTAACCTCCACACCAAACTACCAGCAGAAGCCAAGACCCCGCCCACCCGGGCAAGCACAGCATTTAAGTCCCAGACGCTGAAAGGTGTGAACAGCCTCAGCTGGAGTGATGATACGAGGAATGTTCCTGTTTGTTTGGAAGTGAGAGTCTTTAGTAATAAGAATGACTGTTGATAATCTTCAGGATGAGACATGATGGGATACGCTCTCATCACTGGAGCTGATCAATATGGAGGGATCGAGAGGGGTCATTGAGGGGTATGGGGGGGTTACACACATGACAGATACTGAAGTATTATGATATTATTATGTATTGTTTAGAGAGTCTGTCACGTAAATCAGACGTTTACGTTTCATCCTTTGATTCTTCTCTACATGAAGATGTTTCACAGTTAAATATGTTTAACTTTGTGCACAGCTTTGAGGCCACGAGCTTTATTTTATTACTGTCAGAACATCCTGATCACATTTTGACTTCATCAGAACATCTTGTCCATATTAGATATGATGCTTACGTTCCTGTCCTAAGTTTCTGATTAAAGTTTGTATTTGTATTTATTTATTTAGTAGGGACGGATATAAAAACATAGACATACAGCAGAGCAGCAGTCCCATGCCCATATCACCATGCTTATAGCAGGAGCAGGAGTTGTTTGTATGGGTGAATAAAATAGGAATGTCCTTCATCACAGGAGAGCTCTGCAGACCTCTCCTCCATGCTGGAGAGACGTGTACTTTTATCTGCTCTGTTTTAATAAACATTCTTAAAACCGTTTGACAACATTTCTTTATTCCCTCCGATCCAACTATTTCTCCACCACAACTCATCACTACATATTATACAGAATATAAAACAACAGAGAAACACGTATGACATGCAAACATGCAGGGAACAGCCATGACACAATGTAGCTCTACTGACTTCATTCTGATTGGATGATAATCTAAAGACAGTTCAGCTGATCAGATGAGCTCCCTCACATGAGGGGGGGGGGGGGGGGGCAGTGCTCGCTCCACTAAAGAAAACCAATGAAAGTTTGTGAGATTCATAGTTTCTGAATGAGATCAACGATTTCAGTCTCAACATGAGGTTTGATGAACAGACATGATCACAAAACTAACAATCATTTTTACCCTTTTTATGTGGTAAATGATGACATCACATCTGACCAATGGAAATGAAGAATGAAATGATCACAGGGCTGGTCATCTGTCCACAGATATCTTATTCTAGACACTACACCAAATATAAAATAGGATTTAGTCAACATGAACTCCATGAAAACAGAGAAGAAAAACAAAGCTCAGACATGCAAAGAAAAAGGGTTTGTGGGAACTGTGAGTGTCGAGGGACGTGGCTTTACATTAACCCTGGTGTGAAGACTCAGAGGGTGATGAAGATGAAGACGAGGGCTGGACCACCTTTCTGTTGCTCCCCCCAAAAAAAAAAAACACCAGGATTGTGATCAAAGGTCAACCCAATTGCAAGTGTAAAACAGAATCCTGCGAGGATTTGAGGCTGTGCACGGATGAAAAGGTCTCCGTGATGAAGAGGAAGAGGAGAAGCTTGCTGCAGCCTGGAGGACGGATCATTTGTAAACACACAAAAGAAATCTCTGGAGGATCCGTCCACATTTTTAACATAGGTTTGGTTTCTTTAACTCCACAGACTTCTATGTTCTTCTGCCTGTGTGTCTGTGTCTTCCTTTGTGTGTTTTTGTGTTAACTAATGAGGACATTTTCTAAAACCTCAAATGTGCGGTTGGAAAAACACAAAACAATTCCAGGGAAAATGAGTCCCAAACGTCTTGGAAAAGCTCCAATCCAGAGAATCAGCTGATCGAAGTTCTGAAAGGATTGATCTGCTGAAAGAAGAAAAAGTATTGGTGGGAATAATAATAAAGAAATAATCAACCAGATTCACATGGCTGTGATCTTCTGTTCTCAGTTTCTGTCTGATTCCCTGTGAGGACAAAGTAGAACCCCAGAATGACACAGAGTGAAGTTTATTTGTTTAAAGAGGAAGACGGTGGAGAGCTGAGGAGACCTCTGGATCCTCCTGGACCATAGAGGCAGCAGACGATGAGCCGCAGTCGAAGCTTTAACTGAGGACATGCTAGCAAAATGATCTTTACACTCTGGAACAAGCAGACGGAGAGGCACAGGAGAAACGGGTCTAAGAGACCATGACATCCTCGTCTTCTTCCTGTAGTTCTCCGTCCTACTGTCTTTCTGTCGTCATCTCAGGACAGGAACAGGGATCTCAGTGCTTTGACCGAACAACCAGAATGTCCATGACTGCACCAAGACCAAAATCAACCAACAATCGGCCCTGATTCATTCATTCTAAACCAACACCACTACAATGTTCAGCTGGTTGTGGCTGAGCTGCATCTGCAGCTGCGATCATGGAACATCAGTCGGTGGTGCTGAGAGAACTTCTCCGGGCTGAATGAGGTCATCAGAGAGGCTCTGCGGCTGAAGCTGCCCCTCATGGAGGAGGGGTTAGAGCACAGGAGAGTGTCCAGGTGAACTGGGGGAGGAGCCTGTTCGGCAGCAGACAGACAGCGAGCCTGGAACATCGATCTGAGCTCGTTAGCATGCGCTCCGACCGGACATCTGTCAATAGAAGAATTAATGTGGTTAACCCCCCCAGCATCCACAGACAGAGGTTACCCCCCCCACACTCACACCGTCACTGAGACTGACTGCAGGATTAGAAGAGCTGCTCTGTGGAAACCCCAGGTCTGTGAGAAGACTCTGACCCCCCAGCTTCACGTTCAATCGAGGAATGAAGAGTTCAAGCTGAAGCTGCTGAGACAGTCTGTCACCAAAATGTTGTTAATGAAACAAAAGAAAGTTGAAAAGGTTTAAGGCTCAGGTGAATTCATGATGATGAACAAAAATCTATCAAGTTTTCTATGTAGAGGATTATCATGATACTTGTTATTTCACGGATGATCTGTTGAAACAGAGAACTAAAACTACTAGCATGTTCAGTTATGACGGTGCAGCATTTGTCTTCATGTCTCTGTGTTAAACTGAACAAGAACACTCTGATGACCCAGCATTCTAGCAGCATTTAAACGCATCGCTGACACACAAATCCTGGAAGAGTGAAAGCAGATTACATCAGATGAGTGAAGAAATCTGGTTTTGTGTGTAATAAACAATTCCTGCGTATTTTAAAAGATTTGTGTGTGTACTTTCATTGCAGCTGTTCTATTTTTAAGTTGTGTAATTTATATTTTCTGTTTTGTATTAGTAATTTTGTACATGTGATACACAACTGCAAGTACACAGTTATACACAAAATGTTTAGTATAAGAATCAAATCAGGATGAGTCAGTATTATCTCCAGAATTAACATCCTTCTAGCCCGGGGTCGGCAACCTGCGGCTCCGGAGCCGCATGCGGCTCTTTAAGCGCTTGTGGCTCCCTGGAGCTACTTCAGAAATGTTGGAAAATGGAAAAAGATGGAGGAGGGAAAGATATTTTTAGTTTGAATCATTGTTTTAACCCCGAACAAACATTGTCAGATTGACAGGATTCAGGTCTGCCGAGTGTTTCTGCATGGTGCGTTCACTGACCTCAGGACACCAGCAGCAAAACAAAGCAGTTTATCATAGAAAACATTGAACCCCAGAACTGATGCTTATAAAATCCAGGGATTAAAAAGTCTCAACATTTTTTCTGAAAAACTGCTTTGTTTTTCTGAGGATTGTATAAAAATCACAAAAGTATTGTAGCAGACTGAGTTAATGTCCAGAGTTCATTGAACACAACACGCGCAGTGATCTGTCAATCAGCTGTTTGGAGGTTTAGGGTAAATAAAGGGAGGAGGGCTGATGCATGAGACGGACTGAAGGAGTTTAAGGTATCCCCACTAATGAAATAATAAAAGAAAATAGACTAAATACAACTTTAATGGAATGTTCTGCTGTTTTTCTGGTTAACCACCAAATAAAGAGACTTAAACAGATGAAGTTTCTGCATCTCTGTGCAGGAAAGAGAGAGCGGGACGCTTCCCTCTTCATTATTGATTATCTCGTTATCACGAGAAAACGATAAAATAAAAAGTAGGGCAGGCCGCTTTCAGCTTCTGTCATTTCTGTTTTTGTCAGTATATATTTGGAATGACACTTAAGCCATTGGATGTAGATAATCCACTCCAGCAACGCAACAGAACCGTGAGTCTAGCGGTGTAAGGCCGGGGTTAGGGGTATTATTGTGTTTGGTTGCTCAGAAACAAGGAGAGCTGCACTGATTTGGTGTCAAAGAGAGAGAGAGGGGAGGATGCTGCTGCGTTTTACCCATGATCTGACTTGTTTGGCATTTGCACAGAAATCTAATTTAACTGTATTAATTTGATTTTCTATACTTTTCAAAAGGCTGCTGTTTTATTTTTATAAATAAATGCTGCGTATTATTGCTCTCTGTTGCCCAGATAAGGGGCACATTATGCACATTTTATTTTGTTGTTGTTTTTACGAATCCTCAAAATAAAAAACAATAAAAAAACTGACATTCAAAATCTGATTGTTGTAATTAATTTCAAAAACAATGAAAACATCCTAATTCAATATAGTAGTGAAGTGAAGTTCACTTCATACACTAGTCACGTGGTGCGTTCGAAGGCTCATTTGTAACCAACTGAGTCATTTGATAGAAGGCTAATATAGCTAACATAGATACACACAGCATGTGTTCACTTCATTATAAGGATTTTCATTTTTTGCGGCTCCAGACAGATCCAATATGGCTCTTTCAACATTTAAGGTTGCCGACCCCTGATCTAGCCTTATCCATCCATCATCCATCATCCATCATCCATCCATCATCCATCCATCCATCATCCATCCATCATCCATCATCCATCCATCATCCATCCATCCATCATCCATCCATTCATCCATCATCCATCATCCATCCATCATCCATCCATCCATCATCCATCCATCATCCATCCATCATCATCCATCCATCCTTCCATCATCCATCATCCATCCATCATCCATCATCCATCTATCCATCCATCATCCATCATCCATCCATCATCCATCATCCATCCATCCATCCATCATCCATCCATCATCCATCATCCATCCATCATCCATCCATCCATCATCCATCCATCATCCATCATCCATCCATCATCCATCATCATCCATCCATCATCATCCATTCATCATCCATCCATCATCATCCATCCATCATCCATCCATCATCCATCCATCATCCATCCATCCATCATCCATCCATCATCCATCATCCATCCATCCATCCATCATCTATCATCCATCCATCCATCCATCATCTATCATCCATCCATCCATCATCCATCCATCCATCCATCATCCATCCATCCATCCATCCATCATCCATCCATCCATCATCCATCCATCCATCATCCATCCATCCATCATCCATCCATCATCCATCATCATCCATCCATCATCCATCCATCCATCCATCCATCATCCATCCATCATCCATCCATCCATCCATCATCCATCCATCATCCATCCATCATCCATCATCCATCCATCCATCATCCATCCAGAGATGCACAGACTTTCTTTTTCCCAGTCACTTCCTCCTCTACCTCTTCCTCCATGGACACAGAAGAGTTTGGAAAGAAGATTAACCGGTAAATAAGAAGCTCTGCTCTCTGACTGAGCTCTCTCTTCACCACATCAGATTGCATAACAGCAGTCTGCCCGTCAATCTCACGTTCTGATCTTCCCTCACTAGGGAACAAGACCCTGAGATATTTATACCTTTCTCCGGTCCAGAACCATGGCCTCAGACTTTGAGCAAGACCCTGAGATATTTATACCTTTCTCCGGTCCAGAACGTGCAGCTAGACCTACGTATTGGTGAGGACTCTGTAATGTAACCGGAAATGCCACAAGCCTGGAGCGGTTCCATGCAGCATGAACCACGTGACATCTGCAAGAGCAGATAGGAAAGCTTGGGCCAGTTACAGTCTCACCAGAAATTATTAACTGGCCTGAAGGTATGTGGAGGATGGGGTATGTCTTGGCGTATTCCGTTTTGCGCTAGGCGTAGCAAGTTAGGGAGACTCAGTAATATGATACTCACAAAGCACCCCCCACAGGACCTCATGGGGAATGTAGTCAAACGTCTTCTCAAAACCTTGTCTATCTTTGTAACCATCCAACCGCATTAAGCCCGAATGACATCCCAATGTCAGTCCTGTAGATCCTGATGCTGTGGATCACGGAGTCTGTCCTCTCTGACTTTATGTTCAGAACCTCCAACATGTTCTGTCCCTCTGATGGACTCATTCCTGATCCGATCCATCCTGGAGGCTCCCAAACAGAACCTCACCGTCTTCATATCTGCTATAATATAAAACTTATATATGATAATATGATTAAAGTCTGCAGTAAAATGTGGTCAGTTTCCTTATTAGAAATATCCACACACATGCAGACACATATTTAAAATTCATCCAAATCTACAGCCGATCATTTAGATTCAGGTTATTAACTGTTCAAAATGTGCATCTAGAAATGTGGGTCAACATTTATAAGGATTTTTTTGACAGTAAAAAGCCTGAATAATTTATTTTTTGTTGGGGGCACATCATTTATTTATTAATCAGCTTTAAATCAGGAATCAGATCAGATTATTCCACTATTTCAATCACTTTTTCAGCCTGCTCGTCCTTCCTGTCAGGTCTGGACTCCAGCATCATCATCCACTCATTATTTGTCCCATTGATTCTTGCAAATGGCGTTTCCTCTAAATATCAGCAGCCCATTAAAAATTATGAATTATAGATGCCAGTCGGGATGCTGGGAAACAAAGACTGGCTCTCTCGACTGCTGGGGGAGTTTTTTAGCCGTGTTCTGACTCGTTTGATGGGAAAATTCCTGAAACGTCATCAATGCAAGAACCTACAAGTCTTGCATCACAGACTAAAGGAAAAGAGTCTTTCAGTGAAATCATGGAATATTTTGACAAAATGTAGGTTTTTTATGTAGGCATCCTTTTTTTCCAGCAGCATGAAGTAAAATGAAAACTACAAACAACAAAGCCTGATGTGTTTGAAGCTTCCTCGATCTGTCATGTGTGAAAACAGAAGTTATTAAACGAGTCACTTATGAACACTGTTTCATGGTTCTTGCACCATGCGTCTGAAGTTAACTTAGTTAAACCATTTCCATTTCATAACATATTTCTGAGTTGATTAACATTATTTATCATGTGCGTTTCTCCATGAACTCTGGAAAACAGGACCCATAAACGAGAAACAAACTCCCTTCAGGTCAGGTTAGACACCTCTCCCTCTCCGCGGTGGTTTCTCCTCAACCAGAGTCCTGGGAGCTTCAGGGTCCTGCAGTATCTTCTCTCTTCTGAGGTCTTTCCAGGATCTGCTGTAGCCCCTCCTCCTGTTTGGAGGTTCCAGCCCCGAGTGCTCCAATGACCACGAGCACCACTGTCACTTTCACCTTCCAAGCTTTCTCCAGTTCCTCTCTGAGTTCTGGTATTCCTCCAGTTTCTCATGTTCCTTCTTCTTGATGTTACCATCTCTTGGTTCTGCCACATCCACCACAACAGCTTTCCTCTGTTCTTGATCCACCACCACAATGTCTGGTTGGTTCTCCATTCCCATTCAGACAGTCATCCTGTCTTGGGTTCCTCTGTGGTTTTCCCTTAAAATGTGCTAATTTGTAATTGGCCCCTGCACAGGCCCCAACAGTTTCCATGCAGGCAGTCTTTTGTTTATCATGTGATGTTTTTGGGATTATTGTCCTGCTGTCATATCCAGTTCCGGCCCCCGGGCCTTGACTTTGACACATGTATTCTAGATGGTCTCTAGATAACTTTAGGTGGTTCTGGAGGTGGGCTGGCTCTTTGATGATGCTGTGTGTTACTATACTAACTTTGGTAGTGCGGTCTCACTTCTCTTCAGGCCATTGACCAGATCACCTGAGCAGTTCTGCTCAGTTGCTTCCCGGGTCATTTGTTCAATCTTTCATGGAGCCACAGGAGGAGGGAGATTCTGTGATTGTCTTGCATTTGTTATTTAATTCCTCCAACAGTTGATCTCTTCTCTATCAAACCGTTTATTGTAGGTTGGTTCATCCTAGTCTGGTTCAGGTCTACAATCTTGTCCCTGGTGTCCTTGGACAGCTCTTTGGTCTTGTCAGCATTCCCCCATCTGGCTCCACATCTGACCACCAGAGGGAGCCCTCAGCTGAGTACTGACTTTGCACTATCTCTCCCCTCTCAGCAGTCACTCCCTCAGCCAGTTCTCCACAGCTGTTTCCTATCTATCTCATCATCACCAGTATTTAGCCTTCCAGCTGTCAACTCCTCAGTGCGAAGTCATTGTACTGCCTGGCACACGTTTCTGAGCATTCCTCCTTGTTACTCCTCCTGGTTTGTGATCTCTGCCTTTTGCCTTGACCCACGCATGGACCTTGACCTGCCTCGCCTTGCCCCTTCGTTCATGGTTGTTATTGAACCCTGTTTGCATATGGATCCAAACGCCTCTGCCTCTTCATCACAGGAGGTTTCAGTCTGTTGTTTAAGGGCGTGAACAGGTGTCTGTAACAGGTAACCAGATCAAAGGGTTCACGTTCGTACAGGTAACCAGATCAAAGGGTTGACGTTAGTAAAGGTAACTAGATCAAAAGGTTCAAGTTCGTACAGGTAACCAGATCAAAAGGTTCACATTAGTAAGGGTAACCAGATCAAAAGGTTCAAGTTCGTACAGGTAACCAGATCAAAGGGTTGACGTTAGTAAAGGTAACTAGATCAAAAGGTTCAAGTTCGTACAGGTAACCAGATCAAAAGGTTCACATTAGTAAGGGTAACCAGATCAAAAGGTTCAAGTTCGTACAGGTAACCAGATCAAAGGGTTGACGTTAGTAAAGGTAACCAGATCGAAGGGTTGAAGTTAGTAAAGGTAACCAGATCAAAAGGTTCACGTTAGTACAGGTAACCAGATCGAAGGGTTGACGTTAGTAAAGGTAACCAGATCAAAAGGTTCACGTTCGTACAGGTAACCAGATCAAAGAGTTGAAGTCCGTACAGGTAACCAGATCAAAGGGTTCACGTTAGTACAGGTAACCAGATCAAAGGGTTGACGTTAGTACAGGTAACCAGATCAAAGGGTTGACGTTAGTACAGGTAACCAGATCAAAAGGTTCACGTTAGTACAGGTAACCAGATCAAAAGATTCACGTTAGTACAGGTAACCAGTGGACGATAGAATATCTGTATAGAAGAAAACTTTATTCAAAGTTGGAAATAAAAACATATTTTATTCAATATTATATATATCATGTGTATATAGAAATTACCTATAGATCATTTCTTTGAAAATCAAACAGTGCGATTTCCATTTTTTTTTTATTTGAAGTGCATCTATGACAATATTACAAACATCAATGATTTTATTCATCTCAGTTGCAGTAAAGTCTGGATTCTGTGACCTATCTCTGCTTCCACATGTTCTCTGCTCAGGCCAGCCATCCCATAAATCCAGCTCTCCAAGCCTCTTGATTCCAGCCTATTTTTCTGGCAGGTTGACCTGGAATAAAAGTAGGAGTGTGATGTAGAACAGGAGGAATTGTGCCTCCTTCTCCTCCGTAGAAACAGAACTCGACAGCTCATGTTGCTCCCAGAGTCGTTGTTAAAGAGTCAGAACATGAATCCTGCTTTCCAGTTCAGATGGTCTGAGACTGTCATAGCGTAGCGTGGAAGAAGATTCTGTTTGAGCTGCAGTAACAGTCTACAGCTCTCCAGAGGTCGAGTAGCATGACTGATGGTCGATAATGCCGGAGCTCTAAAATCTCTCTCTTCAGGGAGCCGTCAATCATCCATCAATGCCGATCTTTAGCTTTCAATGACATTCCCAGAATGCAGGAACTTCTGGATGCAAACTAAACAAGCACACAACACCAACCCTGCATTCAGGAGTTTTTATTCCAGGTATTGCATTGCAGCTTGAATAAAGTTTAAAGTGAAGAAAGGTTTTTTTCTGGTAAAGCAGACACCTTTGATGCTCAGTCTTCCTCCTTTAGATCTACCATCTGCCCTGTTCCACAGTTCCCTCTCCACTGCTTTCTGCTGATTAGCTGACTCAGGTGCTCCTCATTCTGATTGGCTGAGCACCTCAACATCAAGAGGTGCAGAGAGAGGTGGAAAATGGGCAGGTTGGCAGTTCCTGAGAACCGGGCATCCCTGAAGAAGGGGAAGATAACCAAAGAATCCTCTTTGGAAACAGTTTTAGACAAATAAAGCTTTTTTTTTTTTCTTATTTATTTGGACACGAGAGGTTCAATTTCCACTTTACCCTCCAACAAGCATCAAGCAGGAAGACACTGAACTCTAGGTTTCCAGAGCACTGGCAGACTCTGATTCAGAAGCTTTTCTCCATTCCAGCCTCTCAAACTCCTCATCTGGCTGGATGTCATGGAAGGTTCGGTCTTGGAGGTTTGGGATTTGGCAACGTTTGAGGAAAATGTCAGCAATGGACTTTGGAAGACAAAATGAACAAAATCAGACAGCAGTGAGTTCAATGTTCAGGCAGCAGACTCACTCTTTAACAGGGACCTGGCCCAGGTGACACACTCCTCACGGGCAGGTAAGACACGAGTGATGAGTGAATGTAAAACCTGTGGGAGGAGCCAATCCCCGTGACCGCTGCAACATGTCCACAGAACCAGGTACTAAGTTCTTCCACTGCTGACCCGTTAGACCTGATGACAGCAGGTTTACTGTGATGAGAGATGTAACAGAACAACGTCTGCATCCATGAACGCATCACAACATTATGTTGACTGAAAGCAGAACAGAGTGTGGAACCAGTTCATGCTCATCTACTGTGCAGAGAAACTTTACAGTCCACCAGAAGAACATCGCAATAACAAACTGCATTACGGATAAGAACAAACCTGCAGGTAGTAAAGCAAAACACATTATGCTTCTTAACAACAGACACCCACAACAGAGTGACTCCACCCACCTGCAAGAAGCATGGAAGAGAACAGGAACCGGTTCCTATCGGACCAGGTAAAGACCCATTGTTTTCCTTTTTTTCTAAAGGACAAAAATAATTTGGAGTTCAGTTCTAAAACACTTGGACTGGCCTTATATTCTGACACTGTTAAACTTTAGTTTGGTTCATGTGCACGCTGGCTATTCATGTGGATGTTTTTATTTAATTGCACCATTTTTACCAGTTTACTCGTTTTAGGTGTTAAAATAAGGCAAAATATATAAATATACATGTAGGAACCTGGATCTGTTTACTCTGCATTTGTTTGTGTTACAAAAGTACCAAACGAGACTCTGTATCAACAGATAGTCAAAACCAAATGTAAAGTTAAAAGTAATACGATCGGAATTAGAAGTGTTGACAAGATCACAGAGAAGGCTCTGAGGATTTCCAGGGTCGGTCTAGTTTACTTCAGCAATCAGACAGATTCCATGTTTTTACACAATTATTGGTGTGAAACCCGTAGAGACAGCTGGGTTGGGATATTGGGCCGATCCAAAGGAAACCACAAACGGAAACCTTTCATGGGAAGAACACTCATTTCTCCACCGCAGTGTAGGACAACAGATCCTGAAGGATCCCGACCAGATTCCAACAAAAAACATCAAAACAACGTAACTTTCAGAACTACTTTAGACAACAAAACCACAGCAAGAAAGCTCCACTCTGCACCAATTCACTGAACACATAAAGAAGCACAGAGACACAAAACACACAATAATCTCAAACTCTTCTCCTGGTTAACCTTTAGGAAGCTTTACCAAAACTTTAGTCTCCGACTTATAAAAAAAAACAGTTTCCTGAATATTCACAAACCGCTGAATTGGAGAAACGTGTTTTTAACGGCCGGATGTGGATTTGTTCCGGTCCAAATGGGAAGTCTGAGCCGACCTATGACAGTTACCTTCCTGACAGGTGAGGGGATGTCTTTACCATGTCTCACAGGTGAGACGTGGTAAGATAAGTCTCCCTCACAGGTGAGTGTCCAAACAAACCAGAGGCCTTCCTGTAAACCAGGGGTCCAGTTTTCTTCTGTGATGGGGGGCCGGGTCGTTTTGTGAACAACTGTGTGTTTCCAGAAATCTCCACTCAACCGTACGTTAACAATCTCTGTCTGAAATCTTCCAGAGAAAATGAATCTAAAACATTCCAATAACAGAGAATCCTCTCCTGTCACGATTCTATAGAGATGTTAAGATCTGCAGATCCTCACACACTGATCTTAGAACATCTGGATCTTTTGGTCATTTTCTTGTTTAACTTATGAATAACTATAAACTCATGCAAAAAATGAATAACTGATGTAAAAAATGTTCATATATTTATAAGTGTAAAATATGTTTAAGATTTTATTTTCTTCCCAGATAAAATGTACAAAATATATGATAAAAAACAATTATTTACCATTCAACTTTTAAAGTGAAACAACACAAAACACAACAACAACAACAACAACAACAACACAAAATACTGATTATAATGTGAAAAATGAAAAGGAAAAATAAAATGAAGAAGGTTTATAAATCATGGTAAAAGTATTTAGAAATATCAAATCTCTGATCTTTATCTGGTTTCTTCTGTCAGTATCTGATCTGTTCTGGAGAAAGTTCTTCTCATGTTTCTGCTCAGGTTGGTTCTGGAGTCGGTTCTGTTTGAAACTCTTTTCTTACAGATTCTAAATTCTTTTTATTATCAATATCAATCAAATCATTTCAGATTTCTCTTCTCTTCAGTCATTCGTTTTTATTAAGTTTTGGTGATGATGTGGTTTGTCGTTACACTTGTTCTGTTCTGACTCTCACGTGCGCAAACGGGAACGAGCTCTGCGCACACATGCGCACGCTCAGCGCTCGTGTCCGCGCTTTTATGATCTCTGGTTTGATCTGACATGTGAAAAATAAATTTAAGTTGGGACCCAACTTGATAAATAAAAATGAGCAGCTGTGGAAACAAACAGAAAGTGAAACCTAAGATCTGATCGATCTCAGAATTATGAAGGTCTCAGGAGCTGCACGTTTCTGCACAGGCATGGGAAAGATTGATTGACAAGGTCTCCAGCCAATCAGAACGCAGAACAGGGTGCGCTGTTTAAAAGAAAACAAAAGCCCTTTGTTTCCGTCCGGTCCAACAAAAAAAGAAAAAGATACAACAGGGGTTTATTAAGTATAAACCCCTGTTGGGACATTAAAATCTGTCCAACGCAAGAGGCTCTCAGCCCGTATCTGCTTGCTCAGCTGTTGGACAGGACAAGTTAAAAAAAAAAAAAAAAAAAAAAAAAAAAAAGAAAACAAAAGCAGCAGCATGATCGCACCGAGATCAGGAGAACTGTCATGAGGAAAGAGAAGTCTGGATTCTGATCTGGAAGAGTTCACACTGTATAGGCTGGAATGAAGAGTCACGTTCTGTGAGGGTCTAGATCATGTGGACAGATTGACAAAAACATAATAAATGGTCTCTGATAGCGTTTGGGGGCCGGATCCGGCCCGCGGGCCTTGGTTTGGGGAGCCCTGCTGTAAACAGTGTGTTCTGGTCTCAAAGTGACCCCTCTTCCTCTGACGCCTCAGCTTAGAGGTGATGATTCCATCATAATCCGATTACCAGCTGGACGCTTTCCAGCCTCATAATGATTTTTTGGTTTTTAGAAAAGCAGGAGGCGTGCAGAGATGGAGCGGCGTTGAAGCTCTGATTGAATTCCAGCATTCTCTTTCCCTCCAGAGAAGCCAAAGTTTGATCTTTACTAATTGATATATCCCAGCTCGGCACATGAATCTCACAGAGCTCATACCTTGGGCCAATTTAGCTGTTCCACTGGCTGACTTTTAATTGAGTCCACATTAAAATTTACTTATAAAATAATAATGGGTTCCCATGCAAATGAGCCCATCCTGATATTGCCTTGCCTGCATTTGCATATCCACAAGCAGAGTGGGAGTTCAGAAATCAATATAGATGATTAATAAAATATGCACTACAGAAATAATTAAATTCATCTGATGCAGGGACTCAGTGAGGCTTAGCAAGGTAAAGCCTGCCACAGTCACAGGACAAGATTCACTTACACATCCTGAAGTGAAATGAACTCTAATTCTCTGTTTAAGAATGAATATTTTAAAACATGTTTCTCATAAAATGTGTTACAGGATAGATGTTTGCTTTGTTAACACATCCTCATCTCACTCTTCATTTGTATGTGTTTAATGAACACAAATGAAACCTGGTGGAACCCAGATACTGTTCAGCCTCCAGACCTGACCCTGAAATGAGGTTTACACCACAGTCACCATGGAGTCAAGATCTACAGATTTAAGCATCTTCTGCCAAGACTGAAAGGACCAGAACGTTCTGTAGAAGGGAAAAATAAAGGTCTAGATTGAGATGATGGATGGATGATGGATGGATGGATGGATGATGGATGGATGGATGATGTGGATGATGGATGATGGATGGATGGATGGATGATGGATGGATGTATGGATGATGGATGGATGGATGATGGATGGATGGATGATGGATGATGGATGATGGATGATGGATGGATGATGGATGGATGGATGGATGATGGATGGATGTATGGATGATGGATGGATGTATGGATGATGGATGGATGAATGGATGGATGGATTATGGATGGATGGATGGATAATGGATGGATGGATGGATGGATGGATGGATGGATGGATGATGGATGGATGATGGATGGATGGATGGATGGATGATGGATGGATGTATGGATGATGGATGGATGTATGGATGATGGATGGATGATGGATGGATGAATGGATGGATGGATTATGGATGGATGGATGGATGATGGATGGATGGATAATGGATGGATGGATGATGGATGGATGGATGATGGATGGATGATGGATGGATGGATGGATTATGGATGGATGGATGGATGATGGATGGATGGATGGATAATGGATGGATGGATGATGGATGGATGGATGATGGATGGATGAATGGATGGATAATGGATGGATGATGGATGGATGTATGGATGATGGATGGATGATGGATGGATGATGGATGATGGATGGATGATGGATGGATGTATGGATGATGGATGGATGTATGGATGATGGATGGATGATGGATGGATGGATGGATGGATGGATGGATGGATGGATGATGGATGATGGATGGATGATGGATGGATGATGGATGATGGATGGATGTATGGATGATGGATGGATGTATGGATGGATGAATGGATGGATGGATGATGGATGGATGAATGGATGGATGGATTATGGATGGATGGATGGATGATGGATGGATGGATGGATAATGGATGGATGGATGATGGATGGATGAATGGCTGGATGGATTATGGATTAATGGATGGATGATGGATGGATGGATGGATAATGGATGGATGGATGATGGATGGATGGATGATGGATGGATGAATGGATGGATAATGGATGGATGATGGATGGATGGATGGATTATGGATGGATGGATGGATGATGGATGGATGGATGGATAATGGATGGATGGATGATGGATGGATGGATGATGGATGGATGAATGGATGGATGGATGTATGGATGGATGGATGGATGATGGATGGATGGATGGATATGGATGGATGGATGATGGATGGATGGATGGATGGATGGATGGATGGATGATGGATGATGGATGGATGGATGGATGATGGATGGATGATGGATGGATGGATGGATGGATGATGGATGATGGATGGATGATGGATGGATGGATGGATGATGGATGGATGTATGGATGATGGATGGATGTATGGATGGATGAATGGATGGATGGATTATGGATGGATGGATGGATAATGGATGGATGGATGGATGGATGGATGGATGGATGATGGATGGATGATGGATGGATGGATGGATGATGGATGGATGGATGATGGATGGATGAATGGATGGATGGATTATGGATGGATGGATGGATGATGGATGGATGAATGGATGGATGGATTATGGATGGATGGATGATGGATGGATGGATAATGGATGGATGGATGATGGATGGATGAATGGATGGATGGATTATGGATTAATGGATGGATGATGGATGAATGGATGGATAATGGATGGATGGATGATGGATGGATGGATGATGGATGGATGAATGGATGGATAATGGATGGATGATGGATGGATGGATGGATTATGGATGGATGGATGGATGATGGATGGATGGATGGATAATGGATGGATGGATGATGGATGGATGAATGGATGGATGGATGTATGGATGGATGGATGGATGATGGATGGATGGATGGATGGATAATGGATGGATGGATGATGGATGGATGGATGGATGGATAATGGATGGATGGATGGATGGATGGATGGATGGATGGATGATGGATGGATGAATGGATGGATGGATGTATGGATGGATGGATGGATGATGGATGGATGGATGGATAATGGATGGATGGATGATGGATGGATGGATGGATGGTTGATGGATGGATGGATGGATGGATGATGGATGATAGATGGATGATGAATGGATGGATGGATGGATGATGGATGGATGATGGATGGATGGATGATGGATGATGGATGGATGGATGGATGGATGGATGATGGATGATGGATGGATGGATGGATGGATGGATTACAATGATCTCTTCCTAACTTCCGGATCAATCTGGAGGAAACTCTTCATGTTTCTCTTCAGGTTTGAGACTCCTACATACTGAAGGATAAATGAAGGTCAAGCTCCACACAATGAGGTCATGCTGTACAGCGAATCAGCACTCCAGACTTTAGTCATGTGACCTTCTCATTACTAAAGTCGAACATTGGAATCGTTTCTTCTTCTTCTTCATTCCTGAACAGAATAAAGGAGCCGCTCCATTGGTGAATTTAAATGTGTGTGAGTGAGGCCCTGTGCTGGACACCTGTGCAGGTGAACCCCGCCTTCCCCCATCAGTGGCTGGGTTAGGCTCCAGCACCCCCAAGAAGATGAATGAAGAGTGTATAAAATGATCTTCTGGGACCGTTCCTTCAGCATCATTGTGATGGAGCTGAGGACCATCCAGCTCTGGTCAGACATCATGAGAGACTCAGTGATGCTCCTCCTCCTCAGCTCCTGAAGTATGTGTGGATAAAAGTGGAGCTTTTCCTGAACGTCCCTGTAGATCCTGTTCCACAGAGTGACCGTCCTGAGGAAGTCGAGTCTCTGCTTCTCAGCTGGGATAGGGTCTGCAGGTTTGGGTCGTGCAGGGGTCCAGAACAGGGGAGCCCACACAGACAGGTGGAGAGTGGATGTTCTTGAGTTTTAGAGGGAGGAGCTTCTCTCAACTTCATAATGAAGGACTCGGATCGATAGAGATCAGGTTTAGATATCACAATGAGGAGTAGCAGCTGTCCTGCACAGCTCCAACGGACTGACCGGTGGCATCAGGGGACGATTGTACGGCAAGTCAAACAGACCAAAAATCAGCAGGAAAAGCAAGTGTCACGTTTTACAGATAATTATTATTTTAAATGTTCCCACAGTTAGTGTTGATTAAACAATTCATAACAAAAACTGTTTTTAACAGTTTTTGTTATGAATTCATTTGGACATTAGGCCAGTAGGACGAGAACATTCGTATTTTAAGGGTTACTCCAGATAGATCTGGTATTTTCAACACTATTTTTAATCCTTTTTTTCTCTCAGTTTTTGTAGATTTGGTCTAAAGACAGAAACTACATGTTTTAACATTTTGTTTGTATTTAATGTTTAAGTATGATTTGTTTTATTAAAAAGGCATCAAAGACTACATGTCTGGATGTTCCATCCATCTTCCTCCACTTCATCCAGACCGGGTCGCGGGGCAGCAGTCTAATCAGAGATGTCCAGACTTCCTCTCCCCGCCACCTCCTCCAGCTCCTCTGGGAGACCCCGAGACGTTTCCAGGCCAGCCGAGAGTCAAAGCCTCTCCAGCGTGTCCTGGGTCTTCCTCGGGACCTCCGCCCAGTGGGACATGCCCGGAACACCTCTCCATTGAAATTTTAATTGGTTATCCTGATGTAGATGGATAGAACAAGCACTCACAGACTCCTCCCCTGCACACAGACTCCTCCCCTGTATACAGACTCCTCCCCTGCACACAGACTCCTCCCCCTCCATATTAAACTTTGTCATCTGTTCACGCTTGTCAGAGGAGAGATCTTTCTGGACATGTGATCCATGCTTGTCTGTTCTCTGTTAATACTGCTTATGACACTCATCTTATCCCAGGATGTCACCCCCCCCTCCTGTCTGTGAAAGTCAATAGAGTTCAGCTTCTATGACTAAAGAGGTTTCTATTCACAGACCTGATAGTGAAAGAGCAGTCTGTGTTCTTAGATGTCACACCGGCGTCACACCAGCGTCACACCAGCATCATACCAGCGTCACACCGGCATCACACCGGCATCACACCATCGTCACACCAACATCATACCAGCGTCACACCAGCATCACACCAGCATCACACCATCGTCACACCAGCATCACACCAGCGTCACACCAGCATCATACCAGCGTCACACCAGCATCATACCAGCGTCACACCAGCATCATACCAGCGTCACACCAGCATCATACCAGCGTCACACCAGCATCATACCAGCGTCACACCAGCATCACACCATCGTCACACCAGCATCACACCAGCGTCACACCAGCATCACACCAGCATCACACCATCGTCACACCAGCATCATACCAGCGTCACACCAGCATCATACCAGCGTCACACCAGCATCATACCAGCGTCACACCAGCATCATACCAGCGTCACACCAGCATCATACCAGCGTCACACCAGCATCATACCAGCGTCACACCAGCATCATACCAGCGTCACACCAGCATCATACCAGCGTCACACCAGCATCATACCAGCGTCACACCAGCATCACACCAGCGTCACACCAGCATCATACCAGCGTCACACCAGCATCATACCAGCGTCACACCAGCATCATACCAGCGTCACACCAGCATCATACCAGCGTCACACCAGCGTCACACCGGCGTCACACCAACATCATACCAGCGTCACACCAGCATCATACCAGCGTCACACCAACATCATACCAGCGTCACACCAGCATCATACCAGCGTCACACCAGCATCATACCAGCGTCACACAGCATCAACACCAGCGTCACACCAGCATCATACCAGCGTCACACCAGCGTCACACCGGCGTCACACCAGCATCATACCAGCGTCACACCAACATCATACCAGCGTCACACCAGCATCACACCAGCATCACACCAGCATCCTGCTCTGTTCTGCAGACATCATCTAATCAATCCACTCCAACACACAGAATTACATTAGGCGCCGCCGCCACTTCATTCTGCCGCCTGCATCTGCACGGCGCTGGTAATTGTGAGGCCGGACCAGCGAGTTTGGAATGCAAATGAATAGTTTTTACAACATGAACGTCCAATCCAATCAGGTCAATGATCTTGATCGACTCAGAGGGAGTGGAGGGAAAGGAAGTCAATCAATGAACATGCAGATGTTCACCATTTGGTGTGAGCCATGATGGAGGCCAGGTCTCTGAGTAATGAGGCTTTTCAGACTCCTTCAAAATAAAGCTTCCTGCACGTTCTCCTGGTGACTGCAAAGATCTCAGTGAGTTTAGGTACTTTCAGATTATTTGGATTTGGATTGTTTCAAGCAATGAAAAGAAAACTAAAGAAGACAGAAATAGATTTAGATATATGGAAGAAGAAAAACATTCATCTCCCAATTAAAAACGGATAAATATATGTAGACGTTAAATTCAGACAGAAGCTTTGGTTGAATCTCAGAAATGATCGACCAGCGTCTATCAACAGAACCTCAGGCTGCTCTCTTTATTTGAGTCCGGGGTCTCAGGGTTAAAATGATCTGCTGGATCAGCATCATCTGATCATCTGGATCCAGATGATCCACTAACCAGACTGACCCGGAGCTGATCCGGTTCTTTGAAAGTTTCGGTCCATTAACCTTCTTAGATCTGAGAGGATGTGGAACCGAAGCTCACCACAGCATTTCCCTCACAAGCAGCAGCTGCTGCTGGACAGCTGCATTCAGCAAGCCCCGCCCACACTAACCCTTCCTGTTACCAGGTAAAACAAACTGTGTGTTCTGTTGGCAACAGATAAATCTGCGCTCATCGCGCCGTAATGACCCGTGTAATTCTTAAGCAGAGCCAACACGGTGGCTCTTTTAACGTCTACCATTAGTGGGGTTGTATATTAGATATACTTTCTAAGGCTTAATTTGGTCCCTGAGGAGCTCTTGTAATGATGCAGCTGCAGGACACCTTTATTTATTTATTTTAACGCTGCAAGTAATTGAGTTCTGGAGAGATGTGAGGAGCCTTGCTGCTGCTGCATCCATTCCTCTGCATCTGGTGTGTAAATGAATATGAGGGGAAGCATCTGATGAAGAGGAAACATGTGAGGCGAGCGGGAGCGTCTGCTGCCCCCCGCCCCCCCCCCTCCTCCAGGAAGAGGCGAGCGGGAGCGTCTGCTGCCTCCCCCCACCCCCTCCTCCAGGAAGAGGCGAGCGGGAGCGTCTGCTGCCCCCCCCCTCCTCCTCCAGGAAGAGGCGAGGGGAGCGTCTGCTGCCCCTCCTCCAGGAAGAGGCGAGCGGTGAGTGTCTGCTGCCCCCCCCCTCCTCAGGACAAGGAAGAGGCGAGCGGAGCGTCTGCTGCCCCCCGCCCCCCCCCCCCCCCTCCTCCAGGAAGGGCGAGCGGCGCTCTGCAGCTGAAAGCATTGTTTTTATTACCTCTGAAGATGTCAGGAACTCCACCTGTTACATCCAGATGGATGCATGTGCCAGGTTCTGGCTCATGAGCGCGCGAGCAAGCATCAGGTGAAACGTCATCTGGGACAAAGTCAGGAACGTCACGTTTGGGCCAGAATCATTTGTTTCTCAGTAAAACAGATGCAGCTCCACCCTCGTCCAAAAGTTGAACCACAACATAGAACTCCTCAGATGATCGGTGCTGATGCTGTGAATCTCTTCCAGACAGAGATGTTGACTCAACCACAAACCCTGTCAAACCAACAGAAATCAGACTCAGCAGATGAAGAGAAAACCTTCCAGGTCTGAACTTTTGCCTGAAAGTCAGAAGGACGCTCAGAGAGAGTTCTGTGGTTTCTACGCCGCCATCAGAGCCGTCACGCCGTCACCTGCTGGGCTGCAGGCTGCTTCAGGGCTGAGGAGGAGGAGGAGGAGGAAGAGGAGGCTTCCTGCCCTTCTCTCCCTGCTTGTTGGCTGGCCTGCTTCCTCAGAGACCAGGTTTGGACCGAGGCCCAGATCAATGTGACCTAAATTCAGAAGCAGTTGGTGGAAGAGGAGCTTTGTAAATGAGCTCAGACAGCGCCTCGTCCCTGGAGGAGGAGGAACTGGGGCCGTGTGTCCATTGAAGATCCTTAATTAGTTCCAAATGGACGTCCAGGACCCAGGGCTCTTCTCCACACCCCACTGCAGGACCGCAGCCAGGCTGCAGGACCTCGGGGCCCGTGGGCCTGGAACCCTGCAGAGGAAGTCAAACTGGTCCAGATGGCTGGAATTCCTCTGCAGCAGATGATGCAGGACTGATGGTGTGGAGACCTGCTGCACTTTAGATGTCCCAGCAACACCTTCTCTGTTTGACTGAACACACTTCATCTCTGGTTCTGATCCAGACGGTCCACAGGAGAAGAACTGTCCGTGGGAAACCTGAAGAATGACTGCTCAGTGTTAAAGACCATTTTCAGATTTACATTCTTCTACTGGTTTAATGGGGGGGAGGGAGGGGGGGGGGGCATTCTGATCCAGTCTTGAGAAGAGAGAGATGATGAGATGATTGATGAAGATGAGATACATTGATGATGATGATGATGATGATAAAGATGATGAAAATGATGCTATAGATGATGATATTGATGATATTGATAATGATATTAATGATGATGAGGATGAAGATGATGATAAAGATGATTATGATGATGATGATAATGATGATGATGATGATATTGATGATGATGATGATGATGGATGATGAAGATGATGATAAAGATGATAATGATGATATTGATGATGATATGATGATGATGATGTTGATGATGATGATGATATTGATGATGATGATGTTGATGATGATGAAGATGTTGATTATGATAATGATGATATTGATGATGTTGATGATGATGATGATATTGATGATGATGATGTTGATGATGATGAAGATGTTGATTATGATAATGATGATATTGATGATGATGATGTTGATGATGATGTTGATGATGATGATGTTGATGATGATGGCAGATGAACTCCTGGTTCATCTGCAGAACTTCTGGATCTTCTGCAGTTCTTCTCCATTCTACCGTTTTGTAAAGGGGGTCCATGTGAACCTGTTCCACTGTGGAGATGGGGGGGGGGGTATCTAAAGATGAACTTTTGACACATATCCACACATCTTGGTCAGTCGAGGTTTCCAGAACCTGCAGGCTCGGAACCAGGACCCGGCGTTTACACAGAAACAGTTTCCAGGTCCAGACCCAGTCCTGGATCTAACCCCCCCAGCCCAGTGTTAAGTGGGGGGCAATTGACGGGAGGCTTTGTGAGAATCGTCTTCCAGCCCTCAGGAGAGACGAGACAAATGAGAATCTTGATGAATGGAGTTATTAAAATGATAACTATTACCTCAGAGATCAGATCCAATTTCAGTGAAGAGAAAGATCTCAATGAAAGCTTTTCTTCCTCCTTATTCTGCAGTTCAAACTGGAAATGTGAATCCTGGGGGGGGGGGGGTAGATCTAGACTTCCAATTACTGCTTTACATAAAGCCGTGGGGGGGGCGAGCGCCTGAACTCGTCAGCCGGAGCCGGGCATGCTGCCGGGTCTCCTCTGCATCTGAAACCACGGCTGCTGCAGGAGCAGCTGGAAGCAGATCAGGAAAGGAGACGAGACCTTCTAGAACTCAGTAATGTTCTGACATGAAGATTCAGGATGTTCACCTGAACCACTGCAAACTGCTCTTCACCTTTCTGCTCTTCCTGTCAGGGATCACCAGATTGAATCAGCTTTCACACAGGCAGAGTTTTATAATGGATTCTCTTCCAAACACAATCCTGTCTGTCTGTCTGTCTGTCTGGTGTATGTACGACCAGAGGCTGTCACCAAAATCTGTCGGTTCTGTCGGTTCTGCCGGTCCACAGACCTGTCTCTGTCATAAGAACTCTGTCGCCATTTCAAGGAAGAAGTTCTCAACTTAAACATCACAAACATCTTCAGAACGTGGACCTCAGACATCGTGGTCCTGATAGACAAACATTCATCAACTCTGGAACTTTTCTGCTACGTTACACCTCCACACCTCCACCTCCACACCTCCACCTCCACATCTCCACCTCCACACCTCCACCTCCACACCTCCACCTCCCCACCTCCACCTCCCACCTCCACCTCCCCACCTCCACACCTCCACCTCCACACCTCCTCCTCCACACCTCCACACCTCCACCTCCTCCTCCACACCTCCACCTCCCCACCTCCACCTCCACACCTCCTCCTCCACACCTCCACCTCCACACCTCCTCCTCCACACCTCCACCTCCCCACCTCCACACCTCCACCTCCACACCTCCACCTCCCCACCTCCTCCTCCACACCTCCACACCTTCACCTCCTCCTCCACACCTCCACCTCCCCACCTCCTCCTCCACACCTCCCCACCTCCTCCTCCACACCTCCACATAAATATCTTTACAAGACTTTTGTTGCAGGTTTTTTGTCATGGATCAACCTGCTGCTACCCTCTCCAACCACCAGAGGGAGTGCTCACCTGGGTTTTGACCTCACCACCTGCCTTCACCTGGACTCATCATCTTCAGCTGTTTTCCATCATCTCATCACCTCTTCAGTATATAGTCAGTGTGAAGTATTGTTTGTACCACCATGCCTGCATTACTGAGCGTTTCTACCTGACCTGATCTTCTTTCTCTGTCTCTGCTTAAGCTCTGATTTCCTGCTGCCTGCCCTGAACCTCGCCTGGACTCTGACTACTCTACTCTCTCCTCTCAGATGCTCTCACCCAAGTGTATGACCTCTTTCTGTCTGACCCTGCTTAGTTTTGAGGACTTTTAGCTCGGATAATAACCCTGCTGTCTGCCTGTTTGGGACAAGAGAATTCATTCCAAAGTTTTCAAAAGTTTTCAAAAATCTAATTGAAAACCGATGTGGAGAAACTGAAGTGAATGAAGAGCAGAAGACATACTGGTTAAATGAGAATGGAACCATAAAATATATATATAAATATAAAAACCCCTTCATGAAAATAAATGAAAGAACAAGTTGAACTTGAATGTTTTTCTTCCGTTTGGTTTTTACAACAGTTTAACCCGATTCTATTCCGTTCCAGGACTCACAGTGACGGCTGATCCCGACTGATCCAACATCATCAAAATGACTTTTTAGAGCGAAACACTTTTAAACTTCCATGGAGGCAGGAGCGAGGGACAATGTCACCAAAGGACCGATCAGTCGGAATCTCATCAACTGTGTAAACAACTGGAACAGTATTTGTATTTCCAGTAATCTCATTTATCATTAATGCAAACGTTGTTCCAACAAAAACGATCATTCAGTTCAAAGGTGAAGGCTATCCGACTGTCTTTGAACTCATGCTCAGTGTTGGTTCAACTGGGGGGTCCTGTTGAGCCCACAAAACTTTAGTTTGTTTTCTGTCATCATCTACAGTCCAGTAACGAGGATCCGTGGGAACTGCTCCCCCTGCTGGTTCAACTTCAACGAGACTATCGGTTCAGAGACAAAAGAAAAGCTGCTAATGCTGGACCGTAATGTGATTAGTAAAATGGATTGATTGATTGATTGATTAATGTCTCGTTTCCTGTGTTGCCATGGAAACCTCTCCCAGCCTAGCAAGCCCTGCTTCTCATCAACTTTCAGAGTTTCCACTCGTCTCTTCAGCAGTTTGTCTGGACAGTTAAGAAGCCAAATGATTGAGCATTAATTTACACCCCCGCCCCACCCCCCCGAGGGGGAGGATGTTTATCAGGAAATGACTGATCCAGCCTTATTGGTCTCTACAGGAATGCAACAACCATCTTGCACATTAGCCCTTGATGAGGAAAGTACAATTAAAACGTCGACTGCGTTTTATTGGATTCAGTCCAGCCCAGGGGGTTCAACCCCCCCCCACCCCCCCAGGTTCCAGGATGCTTGATGGATGCCACGTATAGACCAAAACGCCAAGCTCCTCCCATCAGAGCTGTGGTGCTGCTCACACCACATGATTCAGTTCACAAATACTTAGAGAGTCTCGAACGAGCCGGTGATTGGACCGAGTGCAGACCAGGTTGACCTGGTTGACCTGGTTGACCTGGTTGACCTGAGTCCTGTTCAAGGTCATTTGACATTTGCATTTAGGGGTCAAAGAGGGAAAACCTGCGTTTCTGTGCAGAAATCCTGAAAAACTAAAATGTAATAAAACGTTACAGCTGATCTGTTCAGAAATGTTATTTAAATTCTACAAAAACAACAAAAATAATAATAGATGATTTTAATTATCAAATTGTTTTTGCACAGACCTCTACAAAACATTCAGATCTTCTCTACTTTCTGGTAGGAAAACTTTCTGCTCTTTTATTCTCATTTTTTAAATATTTTTCTGCTTTTTGTTCAATGATAATGAAGGGAATCTCCGTATCATTTAATGTTAAACTTAGCTCTATCTTTATTTATTTAGAATCTTGACAGTTCAGTTTTTATTCAGACCTCCAGGAAGTGAAATAGAATCAGGATTTTACTGCCGTCGTGTTGCAGCGTCTGCAGCCGGTTCTGTCTTTAAACCTGAAGTCTGTCCAAAGTGTGGCGTGACGGCAGGACTCACCTGAGCCGGAATGAGCCGAGCGACGCTTTAATTAGCTTGTGTTTCTGCAGCATCGTGACCTTTCAACAGGAGTTTGTTTGGCTGCTTTAGAGGAAAACACAAATATAAAAGAGGAGGAATATCATTCTTTTTAATGGAGTTTAACAATCAGTCTCTGGTGGACTCATTAGCATGACCACTTTGACTCATTTAACTGCCACAGATAATTAGCATGAGTGGAAGTTATAGCTGCAATCAGCAAACTTCTCCCTCCGTCAGACATTAACGACAGCAGCCATAAAACCCATAAACTGTGGGTTCCTCATGGAGATCCTTCACACTTCCACACCATCATTCTCTTCACATCACAGCAGGAAAAGAAGCGTTCTGATCCGGATCTGGACTGGGCAGAACCAGAATCCTCTGCAGGTTATGTGGAACGTTGAACTTTCTGAACAGTCCAGATGTTGAACAACATCTGAGATGGAGGTGTTTGTTCATAGAGATGAAGAGGATCATGAACATGGGTCCATGGTCCAGACCGGCTCTGATCCGTTCACAGAGAGCAGAATGTGAAATGTGACTTGTCCCGTGTTAGCTTGAAGCTAGACGTTTCCGTTTCTTCTTCCAGCTTCAGGTTCTTCCATGTCGGTTCTGTTTTCCATCTGTGACCAAACGGACACAGAACTTTTCTGAGGGGTAGTTATCCTGTGGGGCGATCTGGACCCAGACTCAGGCTCCTGCTCTTTCTGGAGAACGTCTGATGATTTTCAGAGAAACACGACTCTGACGGCTTTTTTCATGCTGACGTCTCATTTTAGTCCAAACATGGAAACAGTAACTTCTCCAAGAGCTCATCAGGAGACAACGAGACCTGTCTGAACTTCTTTTACCCAGCCGGCTGGTTTTACTGCCCATCTAATGGCTTATTTATGACATTCATTCTTTATTCTCCGGCTCCTGTGTGGCCTCATTACGACTATAGCACTGCTCTGGAGTTCCCAGATAATTATGAGCTTCATTGTTTTAATAAGAGTCTTGGTCAGAGCGGATCTCAACCACATCTTCAGAGTTCCCAGAGGGAACCGGACCGGGCAGCGCCGGACAGATGGAGCTGCAGGTAAATATTTATGCGTGAAGGAGGATTCTTGTAAATGTGATGCAGACGAAGGTCCACGGCCTTCATCTCAGAGTTATTGCAGACCACCTGAGGGGCGGGGCTAGCCTCTCATCCTTTACAATAATGTCAATTATTCTTTTCATTTGTAAAGTTTCTGAGTTGACGCATCTGAAGAGGTAAATCCTAAACATCAAGAAATCCTCTTGAAATGAGACAAAGTTGGTCAAATGAAAGATGAATAACTCTGAAACCAAAAAGATCAGCACCTGGAGTTCACTCAAACTTCACATTGAAAGTATTTCAAAAGGATCAACTCCATCAGAACCAAACATCTCTCCAGTTTCAGCTGCTGGTGGCTGACGTTCAGATAAAGATGTGAACTGGATGCAGTTTTCTTCCCTTCACCAGTTCTGTCGTCTCTCCAGCAGGACGTCGCTCCGGTTCCTCCCGGATCCTCCCGGTTCCTCCCGGATCCTCCCGGATCCTCCCGGATCCTCCCGGTTCCTCCTGGTCTTGGCAGGAGGAGTTTCCATAAATGGCGGCGTCCATCTGGAGAAGGTGTTTACAGCGCGAGCGTCAGGAGAGACGTTGGACATGAGCGATGAAACGCTCGGCTGCTGCATCTGCAGATGTTTGTGGGATTTCATCTGGAGGTGCCCAGCTGTCTCTGCTGATTTCCTCCTCAGTTACCGTCCGAGCGCTGCCGTACGTTTTATGATGAATCTACATATTTCCCGTCTCCTGAGGGGCGCACATTATTGGGAAGCACTCCATCTCTGTCTGCACTTCCTGTCGGCTCTAATCGCTTCCAGGTGAGACGCCCCCGCCTGGGAATGCCCATTAAAACTGTTTTCTATTGATACAGTTGGTTTGAAGCTGCCCACATTTGACAAAGTAAAGATTGTTACACAGAAACAGCAGTAAGACATGGGGGGGAGGGGGGGGGGGGGTCATTATTCCTACTTGGAAAATGTAACGGTGAGGTCATGCAGCGTCGAGCCAAGTCAAACATCCTGTCAACTGAAAGGGGGGGCAGGTGCAGAGCGACACACCCCCCCCCCCCCCCCCCCCAGGAGGCATGGGGGGGGTCACCGCTCTCATTCTGGACTCTGAAAGGACATTTTGAGGAGCTGAAACTTTTGTTTTTGTGAGCGGGTGGTGCCCCTTACCTGAGAGTGGGGGGGGGGGGGATGTGGGGGGGGGGGTCACCTGAAGACACATTTCAACAATCTTTGATAAAAACCGATGATGAGCTGGAGAGTAGATCTTCAGTACACCCTAGACGCCAAACAAAACAATCTGATATCCCAGAATGCAACAGAGGAGGGGGGGGGTGGTCCAAAGGCCAGAAACCTGCATCATCTGCTGCTGATTACCTGGATCAGGTGTGTTCAGCCAATAAGAAGCTTCGATGGAAGGTTGGCTGGAAACATGTAGGACCCCGGCCTCGAGGCCCGGATTCCGACCCCCTCCCACTCCCATGAACCACAGTAATAATTCAAGCCTGTTCAATTAAAATGATTGAATATATAAACAAGATCAAATAATGATTCCAAGTCATTGGACAGAGAAAAGCTGCAGTCTCATGTTTTATGTTGTAACAAACATTGTTACCATTTCAAATATAACTGATGCCACGTCCACCGCTAACTAGCTAACTTGCTAACAGCTACTTTGCATTCCAGGTCTCTGCTGAGAAACAGAGGTTCGGATTGGTTGATTATTAAACTGTGAAGATCTTTCAGGGTTGGCAGAGTTACCTCTCAGGTGATTTCCTCTGGACGAGTCAGAACCGAGCCGGTCCGTTTACTGGGCAGCCGTTGACTTGGTGACCAGCTGTTGGTGGAACAGGTTCTGCAGAGCTGCATGGGTTCCTGAGGGGGCCGGTTCTTTCAAACAGAAATCCCTCCTTCAACTCCAACAAGCTTCAATAACATGAATTACATTGGTGAGTTCTGGGTTTGTTGTTTGAAAAAGATTGTTGGACTGAGGAAGACCAGGTTCTAGAGTTGGTGAGATCCAGATGGGTTTGTTAGACATCAACATGACAGCTGCTCTGGTCCATTCCCAATCAGAACTGAGCCGGTCCATTCCTGAGGATGGTCCAGAAGAACGGTGAAGAGCGTTCCACCAAAGTGGAAAAACTCTACCAATAAAAGCTTTGTGTGTTGGAATCTTTAGAAACATTTCAAACTGGGGGGGACGGAGGTCCACCATCGGGGGTCAGTCTGCCATCTGCCCCCAACCTATCACCATATAAACATTCATTAGGGTGTGTGTGTGTGTGTGGGGTGGGGGTGGGGGTTGTATTGTATTACCAGTGGCCCCCCTCCTGTGCCCGCTGCATGAGTTTGCCCCTCCCCTTAGTCTTATTTGCACATTAGACATGTAGGACCTTGGTGGGGGGGTGCTTGGACATCACTGCCAGCAAGCAGTAGATGTCCTCTAAGTGCCCTTTCCGCCAATTTTAACAGCACCATAGACATGTAGGGCCATTGGTGAGAGGGTGACGGGGCGTCGCTGTGACCAATCAGGAGATGTCCTGTCAAGGCCCTACTCACCAATTTTAACTGCACTCTTTAGTACACACACCTGTAACACCTCAAAATATACACTCTAACAAACAAACACGCATGCATCACACAAGGAAGGCGGGACTTTCGACCCTCTGTCCCCTACCCCATCCCTGGCGGGGGGGGATGGGAACCCTCAGTCTGGTGGTCCTGTCTCCTGGGCCCGGAGGCCTCCTCTCCACGCCGGGAGTGGGATCCCCGATATTTAAGATCTAGAACAGGGGATCAAACCACATCGGAGCCATGGGGGTGTCCAGGTCTCGGTGGTGCTGGTTCCGGTCCTTGCTCTCGAGAACTGGACCTCTCCAGGAACTCCAACTGTGGGTGGGCCTGGTCGGGCCGTGATTACATCACTCCCTTGGGACCTCCGTTTCTCTTTGGTGTGCCCCTCCTCGGCGGGGGTTGGGGGCTTCCTCCTTACTGTCCCCTGGACCTTCCGCGGTGGGGCGGGTGGTTGTCTGGAGCATGGGAGTGGGTCTCCCTTTGGGGGCCCTGACTCGTATCTGGGGTGGGGCTGGGGGATGCTTGGTGCTGCTGGGTGGTGGTGGGTTGTTCTTCTGGGGTTGGGGGGCTCTCCGGGGTGGGGTCTCACTTTGGACTTCTTGGCGTGGTGGGGGGGCTGCTCTTCTGGCTGGGCTGGAGCCTGTACTCTCTGTGCTCCTGTGCCTTCCTGCTCTCGGGTGTGGGGGGCCTCTGCGGCGGTCCCGCGTGCCCTCGTCTGGGTGTTTGGCGGGATTACCCGGGGGGCGGGTTCTCTTCGTGGCTCCATTGCAGGGGTTGGGGGTCCTGGCTGCTGCTGCTGCACCGGCGGGGGGGTCTTGGCGTGGGGATGGCCGGGTGCTCTCCCCCTTTGTACATTCCATCATTATCCACATCAGAAAAACATGAACACTCACCTGAGCACAGGTGTCAGCTCACCTTTGTATGCTGACAGAATGAAAGACTTTATGTCTGTTTGTGTGATTAAGTCTGTTTCTGCAGCTGCAGTTGTATTGTTACATTTTGACTAGTTTAAATGTGGAGAATATTTCAACCAACAGGTATGTGTGTAACTACAGTGTGTGTGTAGACAGGCCCCGCCCACTCTAGTTTACTATCTAGACCTGGTTGTTGTATGGTGTTGCTTCCCTCTGTTGCCATCTTGTTTTTTCTCTAAACCCCCCCCCCCTCTTCTTCTTTTCCGTTTGGTCCAACAAAACGAAAACATAATCAATATAAATAAAGTTTAGCATGAAATACAACAGAGGTTTATACTCAATAAACTCCTGTTGTGACAGTAAAATCTGGAGGAAACATGTCCAACTACTACCGTACTTTGAGAAAACTTGAACCCCTCCCCCTTTAATGGAGCAGGTTAGCAGGTATGAAGACACTCGTGCAAACAGACCCGGACCTGAAAAGGTTCTGGTTCTGGGTTTATTGTTTTTAAGAATGTTTCCTTTTATCTTGATACTTCAGAAAACAGAGATAAAATATCAGCCTGTTCAAGCCAAATGTCATCTTTATTAGATCTTTTCTGTACAAAAGTCACTGAATCACCAGAGAAACCAACAGAAACTGAAGACATGCATCTATGTACAGCATGGCTAGAGACAGGAACGGACAGATCTGGGCGTCTTCTTATTCTAAAACATTGAATCACCATTGTGCTTTCAGATACTTAGAGGATATATTTGATATTTCACAAAGCCCCGCCCTCTTTCACAATAAGGGAAAACATCTTCATCTTAAAACGTGAAGATGAGAATTTTTACAACTGTAGCATAAAAACCTGCAGTGAGAGGAGGATTTCAGCTGAATGTTTCCAGATGTTTCTCTGGAGTTTGGCTGAAATGTTTCACTTTCTGACATTCAGGTTTTCCATTTCTACTGAAGGAGGTCAAGAAAGAAGATGTTTCAGTAAAACTTTCAGAATGTTGGATAAACAGAAACAAAAGGTCTAAAAAACAAAAAAAACTTATCATTTTAATCCTAAATCATTCATTTTTTGTTCAAACGTAAAAAACGTCGAGTGAGAATTTGACATTTATAGTGAAACTCTGATGTTTACAATTAAACAAAAATGTAGAGGGATTTAAATTTGACTCATTTTCTGTCTATTGACGTGATTCTAAACCGATAAAGAGAGATAACTTTTGAAGTGATCAAAGTTTGTGACAAAATCTAAAAACTGTTTTCAAACATTTGAAGGTAAAGAAGTTCCAGAAATGTTGAAACTGTTGAATAGCTTTTCTTTTCTTTTTGGATGTAAAGGTGAATAATTCTGATTTCTACAATAATATTTCCTTAAAGCTTCACTTTGCAGATTAAAAAATAGATTTTCATAACTTAAAAATGTATATTCTTTATGTAGAAATGAAAATGTTTTTTATGTTGATGTTTAAGGCTCAGAACTGGATTGGTTCTGTTCGGGCCCGCTGGTCCAGACCCCCCCCCCCCCCATCCAAACATTCCTTGTTTTTAAAGAAACAAAATAGTAAAACTTTAAAGATAGAAACTGCTCACGTTTATTTTTCACTTGGATGTTTGTTAGTTTTCCTTTTTCTCATTAAGTGCTTCAACAGAAATAGTGCATTAAGAAAGAACCAACGTTTCACATTTCACAATAATACACAAAAGACGAGAAAAAAGCACAAACAATGTTTTGTACAAAAGTTAAATATAGAATCAGAAGATGGTTTTTACAAAAGTTCTGGAAGAGCTGCAGAAGTCCTGCTGGCAGAAACCAGGACCTCCATGAGAACTTCAGTTTTTACAAAGTTCTCTCACGTCTTTACAAGATCTAAAAGTTTTAAGACATCAAATGTGATACAGATATATATTTGAAACTATCATTCAGACCTACGGACTTTATAAATACATCAAAAAGATCAATCACAGGAACATTTTGGGACTGCTGAGCCTCCTGTGAAGAACCCGCCGCTTCAGGACGTCACGTCAGCTGACTGAATCTGACAACTGGACTGAGAAACCCCGCCCCCTCACGTTCCAAACAGGAAGTGGTTCCAGAATCCCGTAGACTTCAGTAGAGGAATAAACTCTAAACGCTCGAGTTACAGACTTGATGAAACTCACTTCAAAATGGAAGGGGTGTGGCCTTCCAACTAGCTCACTCCTCATTGGTGACAGTGGTTACCATAGAAACTCTGACCAATCAGTGATGGCAGGGCTCCAACATGTAGAGAAAAACTGGAACCAGAATAAACCATGTTCTGGGGGTGGGGGTGGGGGGTCAGACTCACTCGGTCCAGTTCTCACGTAGAGTCAATGGTGTAGAGACATCCTAGCATTTCTGCCCTGGGCAGGTCCGATAAGAGCCAATCACAGAGGTCCGATCTGAAGGTTCCAGGAGCTCCACCCTCAGCCGTCAGGCGGGAAAAATGAGGAAGCCAGCAGGAAGTGAGAGGAAAATCCAGGAGAGTTCTGGGTTTGACACTGCAGGAGGACACGCCACTTCCTGTCTGACAGGAAGAAGGGTGGAGCTGGTGCGGCAGTGGCTATAGGTGGGGCTGGTGGGGGTGGTGCTTCAGGTTAGTGGGCGGGGTTCCTCCTCACATGGGGGGCACAATGAGTCCGGCCATGGCTGAAAGACAGGAACAGTCAGATGAAGGAAGGTTTCTTTTCTCTGCTCAAACACAAAGGATCATCAGATCAATGAACTTGACTTTCTGATCTGGTTTCTGACTGTTTGTTTGTTTGTTTGTTTGTCCTTTCACAAACAGAACACATTGCAGACGTTTACAGGACGTCTGAGCGCGCTCGGCTGGACTCCATCCACCTGGACGCTCCGCACTGAGCGCGCTCAGACGTCTGATCAGAGGTTATGGATCAACTTTGCTGCGCGTCTGCCTGCACGCCCAGGCGGGTGGGAGGAAGAGGAGGAGGGGTGGTGGGATGCTCACCCTGGAGGTGCTGCCATTGGTGGTGGTGCAGGTGGGGGGCGGGGAGGTCTGTGGCCGCACGACGGGGGCGAAGGCGCTCTTCTGTTTGACTGCAGAAACCATATGGACAGGAGAGAATGAACAAGGGCCTGGGGGGGGGGGGGGGGGGGGGGGTGAGCAGTTGAGTGGAGATGAGAGGGGCATGCGGGGGTGTGGGGGGGGCATGAGCTGAAACAAACGTTTGGTAAAGTTGATCCATAACTTGAAGACGAGAAACCAACCTGAACGTGTGTGCACGTTCTGTGTGTGTGCACGTTCTGTGTGTGTGCACGTTCTGTGTGTGCACGTTCTGTTTGTGCACGTTTTGTGTGTGCACGTTTTGTGTGTGCACGTTCTGTGTGTGCACGTTCTGTGTGTGCACGTTCTGTATGTGCACGTTCTGTGCGTGCACGTTCTGTGTGTGTGCACGTTCTGTGTGTGCACGTTTGTGTGTGTGCACGTTCTGTGTGTGCACGTCCTGAGTGTGCACGTTCTGTGTGTGCACGTTCTGTGTGTGCACATTCTGTGTGTGCACGTTCTGTGTGTGCACGTTCTGTGTGTGTGCACGTTCTGTGTGTGTGCACGTTCTGTGCGTGCACGTTCTGTGTGTGCATGTTCTGTGTGTGCACGTTCTGTGTGTGTGCACGTTCTGTGCGTGCACGTTCTGTGTGTGCATGTTCTGTGTGTGCACGTTCTGTGTGTGTGCACGTTCTGTGTGTGCACGTTCTGTATGTGTGCACGTTCTGTGTGTGTGCACGTTCTGTGCGTGCACGTTCTGTGTGTGCATGTTCTGTGTGTGTGCACGTTTTGTGTGTGCACGTTCTGTGTGTGTGCACGTTCTGAGTGTGCACGTGTAACACGCGTCCGCATCCCCCCGTCTGATTGGTTTGGTCTGCTGGACCATGTGATTCTTCCACCAGAAATGTGTAGGAAGATGCTGGAGCCTACATTCAGGTCTTCAGGTCTTTAGAGATCTTAGGGGTCTATAGAAGTCTTTTGAGAGCTTTAGAAGTCTTCAGAGGTCTTCAGTTCTTTACAGGTCTGTAGAGATCTTTAGAGGTCTTTCAATGTCTTTAGGGCTCTGTGACCATTTGCTTGTCTTCCTGGACCAGATCAGGTTTTTTGGCAAACATCCCGCACATGCACCTCAAGCTGATCTGGTCCCACAGAGCAGCGTCTCCCTCAGATGGTTCTGATGATGCATGGAGGACATTAGCTCAGGAGAAGGTGGTGATGAAGAGGGGAGGGGATCAGCAGTGCAGATCAGAGCCCACTCCCTCACCTGAGACGACCCAAAACCCTCTTTGGAGGAGTTGGAGGACTCCTCGCAGCATAAACCACAGAGTACCGGAGCCCAGAGGGGCCAAGTCTGAAGACCTGAAGGCTGAACAGTCTTTCTCCGAAACAATAGATTTAAAGATGGTTTCAGTGACTAAACTGAGTATCAACCATTGATCATGTTTAGGTAGAGAGCTCAGGATGGACTCAATGTATCCGTGTTCAACATGAACATGTGAACATGAGTCACAGGGGTTGTCTGCGTGACCTTTCATAAAACTCCATCCAAATCATCAACAAGCCGTGTCAAAGTATTCAACCAGGTGCTGACCTGGTGTTCCTGACAGATCCGTCCGCGCTGAGTTCTGAGGTCAGACAGAAGCAGGTTGGGTCAGGACGGTCATGAGGTTCTGGTGGTTCTGTCCTGCTCTCTGTGATGTCTGCTGATGTTTCAGTCTTTTAGAGGCAGAAGAGGCTTTGAAGGCCTCCATTCTGACCAATCAGGACGTATATAAATGATAACATGTACTGGAGGCTCCGCCTCCCTGAGCTGGACTGACCACATCACATCTGGATGTCTCATCATGGATGAGAAAGCTGTAAACGTCTTTAGTTCCTGTGGATCCAGGCTGACCTGTGAGCAAGCGTCTTTATCCTGTAGGAGCCCGTCTGGGTTGGGATGAGCACAGAACCATCCCGACTGATGATCCAGAATCCTTCCCATGACCAGAACAGAAGATTCTATGGAGCTGAAGGGACATTTGTCACAGTTTTCCTTCTGTCACTCATGTTCTGCGGACCAAGACTCATTTCAAGTGAACCGTTTCAACGTGGGGCGGTTCTGGTGTCAACCCAGTCCAGATGTTCCTGTTGGTGATAAGAAACGCCGCGTCCTGGATGCTGAGGTCCTACATGAACATCTGCCCCCTCGGATGGACCTGCTGAGTCCAGACCGCTTAGATTTAGAAGAAAATGATTCAGCTGAAAGGATTTCCTTGTTCTTGAACTGACAGACTTTCATAACTCGTGGTAAAGGTCAGCAGACACTCACTACCAACCTCTGGTCTTTAATCATACTCACTCGCGTAAGCAGAGTTGGTGGTAGAACCGTTCAGGAAGCTCGGAGATCCAGGTACCCCCAGGTTGGCCATCCCCGCCCCGTACCCGTTCATGGTAGACGTGATGGTGTTGTAGTTAGACTGCTGGGGGGTGGAGCTTGGTGCGTAGCCGCGAGGAGACACGCTGTTGGAGTTACGAGAGTATCCTGGGGGGAGAAAAGACGGAGGTTTGTTAGAGCGTCCTGGACCTCTGCTGGTTCCGGGACGGTCCTAAAACGGTCCTAAAGGTTTGTTAGTGAGTCCTGGACCTCTGCTGGTTCTGGGACGGTCCTGAAACGGTCCTAAAGGTTTGTTAGTGAGTCCTGGACCTCTGCTGGTTCTGGGACGGTCCTGAAACAGTCCTAAAGGTTTGTTAGCGAGTCCTGGACCTCTGCTGGTTCTGGGACGGTCCTGAAACAGTCCTAAAGGTTTGTTAGCGAGTCCTGGACCTCTGCTGGTTCTGGGACGGTCCTGAAACGGTTACGGTAAGATGGAGGGAACGTCTTCCATAAAGGAGAAGAAGTCTAAACAGGAAGGTGAACAAGCAGAGGAGTAAACAGAAAACAACAAGTACAGACAACGATCACATAAAAACAAGGCAGGGAGCCTTCAGGTACATGTGTGGAGTGGTTAGCACCTCACAGATCCCAGAACTGAATCCAGGTCATGGTTGTGAGTGAAACCAACAGTTTAGAGAGCTGGATCATTCCAGGTCTTTTCTCTGACGGGCAGCGCCCCCGTCTGTCTGGGGGGGCGGGGCTATGGGGCTGAAGTCTGAACCCCTCTGCTCTCTGAACCTTTATAGTACCAGAACTCAAACGTCATCTGGATCGTTGACCGGGTCCTTAAGGCTGGTTTACACTTCCACGCGATTGGTAATCGCTGGCGTCCGGTCCGGTCTCGTTCTCACTCATGTTGGCTGGATTTGATTTGACTCCCTATGACTGTGATGTTCTTCTGACTGATGTTGATACTTTCCAGGTGACGGGATGGTTTATTTTTAACAGGATCGGCGTCCCGCTCAGACACTTCAGCATCTGGAGGTTCATGAAAGGAGGAAGAGAGGAGTTTGTCCACTAAACACAAAGATGACTACACTCGATGGGCTGCACGGTGGTGCAGTGGTTAGCACTCACAGCACGAAGGCCCCAGTTCAAATCCCAGAACCAGAACCACCATCCGGGTCCTTTCTGTGTGGAGTTTACATGTTCTCCCCGTGCACGCGTGGGTTTGCACCAGAGACTCCCACCGACCAAAAACATGTCTAGATTGTCTGGAGGTGTGAGTCTGTGTGACTGAGGCCCTGCGACAGACGGGTGACCTGTCCAGGTGAACCCCGCCTTCATCCAGCCGCGGGTGACATCATCAGCAGGTGCAGTGTCCTGAATCACGTGGAAGAATAAAGCAGCCTTTAGTTTATTCCAGCCACCAAGTCGTGGCGTTTTCAGCACCTGAAACTGGAACCGTCACACTGAAACATTTGAACATCCGTTCAGTTTCTAACAAATATCAACCTTTTATTTATTTAGTTTAACGTTTTATTCTAACATCTAAACCAGAAAAGTTCAAACTCAGAACTTTAGTTACTCAAGTAGTGGTAATTCTCTGAGTAATATTTCTGTGAGTATCTAGTATTGTTGGATACTCTACCTGCCCCTCATGATGCCCACACCTGTACATGTAGTATCTCTCCAATGACAAAGCAGGACAGGATTTGATGTCTGCCAATGACACCAGAGAAGATCCTTTACAGAAACTTCAGTGCACGATCTAGAGGGTCCAGATGACCCCCTCTGATGTACACCTGCCGAGGGTAGCACAAGCTGGGGGCAGAGGGGTATCTGAGACGAGAGGACGCCCTCACAGCCGCAGCCGTTTCCCATGACCTCTGGCGAGGCGTTTGCTGCCGAGCTGATGGAGAGAACAGACGAGGGCGGAGCTCCGCCTCCTAGTGATGCGTTCAGGAGCCGCGTGTATTCCTGAGGGTTCTGCTGACGCTCGGACCGAACCAGAACCCGGCAGCATGAGCGCTTACCCTGCTCCGCCTGCGAGGCCTCAGAGATGTTGATGGCGAGCTGGCTGCTGAAGGAGTTCACTCCCATCATGCCCGAGTGCGCGGCGGAGCCGGTGAGCGACGGCAGCTGGTTGTGGCTGCGGGGAACGCTGTAGAGCGCCTCCGTGAGGTCGGCCGCTCGCTTCAGGATGATCTCCTGTGGGGGGGCAGAGCAAACAAAAGAGCCTCTGATGGACACGCCCACACGGTGCCGCTGATGCACCTGAAGGTGGACCTCACCTGGTTGTTGTGCGGCATCCCATAAAGAGCCTCCACCAGGTCGGCCGCTCGCTTCAGCAGAACCTCCTGACAATGACAGAGAGGACTTCAGAACGGAACCTCCCGGATCCGGGTCAGATCCAGAACTTCAATGATCTGGAGAAACTTCTGGATGTTTGAGCAGAACCAGAGTCACACTTCAGAGTCAGAATCCATCAGCAGCAGGATGCGTTACCATGGCAACAGCCTCCAACAGATGAAAACAGAAACGAGATGAACCGGAGAGAGGAACGTTAGAGGAGGGAAGGGGGGTCCCAGAGGAGCAGCACTGGGGAGGTGGAGGCCTCTGCTGGAGCTCCCTGGGGTATTACACCCCCAGAAAAAAATGAGAAGGGAAGGAAGGAGGCGTGTCTACCTCCTCCAGCGCAACCATCGCCTCAGAATGACACGTCTTAGCTCCGCCTCCAGGAGTGCAGGCTGTCCTGGAGATCTGGTTCATGCTGGGGGGGCACTGGGTCCTCTGGATTTGAACTCACAACCTTCCAGTCTTAGGCCAGACACTGTACCACAGGACCACTGAGTGAAAGCTGAGAGGAACTGCTACTGAACGCCATCATCTGAACAGGCTCCTCCCCCACATGCTTTGATTTCCCTCTCAGCCAATCAGAGCGCTCCCTGCAGGACTCAAGCCGTCTGTTTCCAAACAAGCAGGTGGACCTGCAGGTGGCGCTATAACACTCTGAGGTTTCATCTTGATCAGCTGATCCATGTCAACAAACTCAAAACAGAAGTTTGTGAATGAAAGTTAATTCATTCTGTTTGTATGTGTGTACACACACACTCACATCCATCATCATCATCATCATCATCATCTTCACTAAGATAAATGTGTTTGTGAGTCTGTGTATTCATTTGTGTGTTCAACAGTAAAAGTTGTTCAGGTTAGTTAAATCAGTTTGTAGTCGTGAGATTAAAATGTGTTTTTGAATTTTATTCAAATCTGATGAGAAATCTGAAAATAAAGTCTAACGACACAGAAATAAACTGCAGGAGGTCTTTGATCATTTATTGATGTGAGGAACATCTCTGAACTGGGATGGGGAGGCGGGGACGTCAGCTGCTGCGCTGTGATTGGCTGAAGAGCCTTTTCTGTCATTCAGAGGAACGACTGGAATGAATGTGACAGAAACTGAAACCAAGTCCAGAACATTTCTACAGCAGGAACGCCGTCCGGTCCCCTCTGACCACCAGGTCCAGAACCGAACCTTCAGGTTCTGAGGAGGTCAGCCTGATCATCAGTGACCATCAGAACCGCTCCAGGATTTCCTCTGGGAGCAGAACCCGGAGTTCTGTCCGGTTCTCCGGCTCCTCTGGTTTCTGGGGCTTAATTCGGGGGGGCCGGCTCTGCGCTGGACGGATCGGCGTGACCCGACAGCGGCCTTAACAATGATGAATCACCTGCAGAGCTGCAGACGGAGCCGGCGCCGCCACGCCAGATCAGATATGGATGGACCTGCAGGAGGAGCGCCGCGGCCGGTCAGTCGATTAGTGATCGGGGGGAGGGGGGGGAGCTGGTGAGTCGCTCATTATTCTCAATGAATGCTGGAGAATCCTCATTCATGAAGTGGGCCGGACTTAATAATCCCTGATCGGTCCGGATGGGGTCAACCATCAGAGCTAAAGATGCGCTCGCCGCACGCCACACGAATCCTGAGGATGAAAACGGGGCGGAGCCACTGAGAATCTGTCATTTAGTTCAGGAAAATTCAGCTTCATGTCCTGAAAAGAAACGTTTTCTAGGATGGGACGGGTCAATCAGAACCACAAGGTTCTTCAGTTTGGAGTAGAAATGTAGAAACTAGAATGTAATGCAATTTAATAAACAGGGTTTAACACCAGAACGGATCAGAACCACCAGAACAAGAAGACTATAGATGAACATTAATACGGATCAGAACCACCAGAACAAGAAGATTTACATGAACACCAGAACGGATCAGAACCACCAGAACAAGAAGATTTACATGAACACCAGAACGGATCAGAACCACCAGAACAAGAAGATTTACATGAACACTAATACGGATCAGAACCAACAGAACAAGAAGAAATTAGATGAACACTAATACGGATCAGAACCACCAGAACAAGAAGATTTACATGAACACTAATACGGATCAGAACCACCAGAACAAGAAGACTTTAGATGAACACCAGAACGGATCAGAACCACCAGAACAAGAAGACTTTAGATGAACACCAGAACGGATCAGAACCACCAGAACAAGAAGACTTACAAGAACACTAATACGGATCAGAACCACCAGAACAAGAAGACTTACATGAACACTAATACGGATCAGAACCACCAGAACAAGAAGATTTACATGAACACCAGAACGGATCAGAACCACCAGAACAAGAAGATTTACATGAACACTAATACGGATCAGAACCACCAGAACAAGAAGATTTACATGAACACCAGAACGGATCAGAACCACCAGAACAAGAAGACTTTACAAGAACACCAGAACGGATCAGAACCACCAGAACAAGAAGACTTTAGATGAACACTAATACGGATCAGAACCACCAGAACAAGAAGATTTACATGAACACTAATACGGATCAGAACCACCAGAACAAGAAGACTTTAGATGAACACTAATACGGATCAGAACCACCAGAACAAGAAGACTTTAGATGAACACTAATACGGATCATATGAATTCATTTCCTCTGATGATTCTAAAATCAATAACGTGTTTAGATCATTAAATCTGCAGCCGTCCCAGTGAGACTCTGTGTTCTGATTGGACCTCCTCGTTATTCTTCCCGCCCTTCATAATCCGCTCTGATTGGATGCATCACTGCAGTGCTGATGTTTGGTCTGAAACACCAGGAGTTCTGGAGAGCAGAACCGGTCCCCAGAACCGGTCCCCAGAACCGGTCCCCAGAACCGGTCCATGTCGTCAGACAGAAGAACTCGTCTATAGATTCATCCTGAACGTTTAAATAATGGGGGGGCATGTCTGCTCACATTAACCCCTCCCCCTGCTCCCATGATCCTCCACTGACACCAACAACGAATCAATCTGTTCCCGCCGCCCGCCTGTCCCGGCGCCGCGGCTGCAGGTGAAAGCCAAAGAGAAGTGACAGGACGAGTTAACCCGCCGCTGCTGGATTCCTCTGACGGGGGGGGGGGTCGTCTGGTTTTGTTTCTAGAATAAATAGATCTAGGCGGGGGGGGGGGTCTCAGTCTGCTCACTATTAGTATCAATTTACAGATAAACTGCTTTTCTGGTGACTGGATCTCCATGTCAGCTTGTGATAAATGGTTTCAATTTGGCAGCTGCTTTGGAGTGTCAGGGTCCATCTGATGCTCGCCGCCGCCGCCGCCGCTCGCCGCCGCCGCTCGCCGCCGCTCGCCGCCTTCAGGAATCGGCTTCAGTTAGGCTGAATAATCTCTTCATAGCAGCCGGGACACCTGAGGGCCGCTCCTGCGAAGCAGCATCCAGATTCCTCAGCAGATCCAATCAAAGCCACTTTTCTCCATGCCCCCCCCGATCAGCTGTTAGCATTCGGCCGCCGCGAGCCGCAGCGCTCCATCAGTCCGGTTCAGTCTGTTCATCGTCTCTCTGACTTCATCAGTGGAACGTTTGCATTTATCGGATGTTTTCATGTTTTATCAACGTCTAAACGGCGTGGAGACGGCGTGGAGACGGCGTGGAGACGGCGTGGAGACGGCGTGGAGACGGCGTGGAGACGGCGTGGAGACGGCGTGGAGACGGCGAGACGATCGCTGCGGCTCCTCTACGCCGTCCAGCTTCTGTCAGTGGGTCAGTGGGCTCTGTGTCCTCGACCTGACAGGTGACCTGACAGGTGACCTGACAGGTGACCTGACAGATGACCTGACAGGTGACCTGACAGGTGACCTGTGAGCCGGCTGGGATGTAGAGATGCGGTGCTGGAGTCCCCAGGGCAGTGTACTCAGACCCCAAAAATGATTTTTTTTTTTTTTTTTTAATTTGAAAACTTCTTTGATTGTTAAGGATGAAACACCAGAAGAAAACATTTATAGGCTCCACCCACTCTGGGAAATGGACAGGAATCCTAACCCCCACCCCCACCCACCACCCCCACCCCATCCACCGATCCAAAGAGGGAAATAGACAGAACCTGAGAAGTCCTTCACTTCTTCTGCTGACAAGCGGAGCTGAAAAAACAAAAGCTGGAAGAAGAGAGGCCGGTCCGGTCCGGTCCGGTCCGGGTCGTGTTCTGACCCGTCTCTGAACGGCAGCTCCTCTACAACCCCCCCCCCATCATTTCACTGACAGACTCCGGGTTTCCTTCAGGTATGGACAGAAAACACAGCAGCAGATGAAAGAAAAGATCAACCGGGTCGGTTCTTCACCTGAAGATAAAGGATGTCAGATCCAGAACACTGCAACACCAGCAGGCTGGATCAAACAGAACCGGCCAGAACCAGTCTGCTGGATGACACTGACCTTTGGTAACCTCTCGGGGTCTCCGGGGTGGCGTGGGATGACCTTCTGTAGCCTCTGGAAGCCGTAGTCGATGGTGGGTTCGTTCAGAGCTGCGGGTCAGACGGAGAAAAGGTTAGAGACGGCGCCGGTACGGCAGAACCCACCCAGAACACGGCGGACGTCTGCTCTTCGTGGTCCAAACGCTTTCGGGTCATTACTCAGACTGCAGAACTTTTCCACACAAAGTCTCTTTGGATCTGAGGTTCTAGATGTCAGATAGAACCAGACCTCTAGATGACCCCCCGTTAACAGACCCCCCCCAGCTAATTCAATTCCCTCCAGCGAGCGCTTTCTCTGGGCCTCCCTCATTCAGCGCAGCAACAATCGGGCGTCCTCCTCCTCGCCGCGGCGCCGGAAATGAGTTCAGGGAGATACTTCTCCATAATCAAGCCCATTAATCATAAAAGCCTGTCAAATGTGACTTTGGGGACAATTTGTCAGGCGATCCGGCCCCCTCGCCTTTGTCAGCGCCGGCTCTTGTTGGGGGTAAGGATGATTGACAGTCCGAATGCCGCTGAGTAGAATAGCTAGTTTGTGCTAATATGCATAACGGCGGCTTTCATGAATAAGAATCAGGCAGAGAGGCGCCGCGCAGAGGGCCTCCTTCAGAGCGCCGCGCCGCCGTTTGTCGCCAAATAGATGTTATTACCATTAGAACAATATTTGTTTTCTTTCCTCGGAACGGCCGACGGCGAGCCGCTAAATCAAATTTGTTGGAGCTGGTTTGAAGCAGAAAAGGCTTTGAGAGGATTCCTGCGGGCTGGCGGAGGGGGAGGGGCCTCAATCTCTGCGGGACCCCGGAGAGGCGGGACTTCCTCCAACGCCACGTACCGACCTCCAACTCGACAAACCAGGTCAGCGGCAGGGGCGCCATACTGGGGGACCGGAGAATGGGGGGGGTTTAGAGAGAGAAGGACGTCTGCTCTACAGGATCCTTGAAGATGGGCGGAGTCACAGGAGCTTCTGCTCCGTCTCCATAACAAAACAGGTAAAGGGGGAGGAGCCACAACAAAACGTTTCCATCCAGATGTTCGAGGAGAGAACGGGTACGTTCATCAGAGAGACGAGACTGATGAGAGTTGATGATGAAGAGTTGATGATGAAGGTCGATGATGAAGAGATGATGATGAAGAGTCGATGATGATGAGTCGATGCAATGAAGAGTCGATGATGAAGAGTCAATGACAAAGAGTCGATGATGAAGAGTCGATGATGAAGAGTCAATGACGAAGAGTCGATGAGGAAGAGTTGATGATGAAGAGTCGATGATGAAGAGTCGATGATGAAGTCGATGATGAAGAGTCGATGATGAAGAGTCGATGATGAAGAGTCGATGATGATGACAATGACAAAGGTTGATGATGAAGAAGAGTCGATGATGAAGAGTCAATGACGAAGAGTCGATGAAGAAGAGTTGATGATGAGAGTCGTGATGAAGAGTCGATGATGAGGTTGTGATGATGAGAGTCGATGATGAAGAGTCGGATGATGAAGCGATGACAAAGAGTCGATGATGAAGAGTTGATGATGAAGAGTCGATGATGAAGAGTCGATGAGGAAGAGTCGATGATGAAGAGCCGATGACGAAGAGTCAATGATGAAGAGTCGATGATGAAGAGTCGATGATGAAGAGTCGATGATGAAGACGATGACAAAGAGTCGATGATGAAGAGTTGATGATGAAGAGTCGATGACGAAGAGTTGATGATGAAGAGTCGATGACGAAGAGTCGATGAGGAAGAGTCGATGAGGAAGAGTCGATGATGAAGAGTTGATGATGAAGAGTCGATGATGAAGAGTCGATGATGAAGAGACGATGATGAAGAGTTGATGATGAAGAGTCGATGATGAAGAGTTGATGATGAAGAGTCGATGACGAAGAGTCGATGACGAAGAGTCGATGATGAAGACGATGATGAAGAGTCGATGATGAAGAGATGATGATGAAGACGATGATGAAGAGTCGATGATGAAGAATCGATGATGAAGAGACGATGATGAAGAGTCGATGATGAAGAATCGATGATGAAGAGTCGATGATGAAGAGTCGATGATGAAGAGTCGATGATGAAGAGACGATGATGAAGAGTCGATGATGAAGAGTCGATGATGAAGAGTCGATGATGAAGAGTCGATGATGAAGAGTTGATGATGAAGAGTCGATGATGAAGAGTCGATGATGAAGAGACGATGATGAAGAGTCGATGATGAAGAGTCGATGATGAAGAGACGATGATGAAGAGTTGATGATGAAGAGTCGATGATGAAGAGTCGATGACGAAGAGTCGATGACGAAGAGTCGATGACGAAGAGTCGATGATGAAGAGTCGATGATGAAGAGTCGATGATGAAGAGATGATGATGAAGACGATGATGAAGAGTCGATGATGAAGAATCGATGATGAAGAGACGATGATGAAGACGATGATGAAGAATCGATGAATGAGAGTCGATGATGAGAGAGTCGATGATGAAGAGTCGATGATGAAGAGTCGATGATGAAGAGTCGATGATGAAGAGTCGATGATGAAGAGACGATGATGAAGAGTCGATGATGAAGAGTCGATGATGAAGAGTTGATGATGAAGAGTCGATGACGAAGAGTTGATGATGAAGAGTCGATGATGAAGAGTCGATGATGAAGAGTTGATGATGAAGAGATGATGATGAAGAGTTGATGATGAAGAGATGATGATGAAGACGATGATGAAGAATCGATGATGAAGAGTTGATGATGAAGAGTCGATGATGAAGACGATGATGAAGAGACGATGATGAAGAGTCGATGATGAAGAGGAACTGAAGACAGAAGTCTCTCATGACCCCCCCCCTTCCTGCTCTCAGCCCACCGTGAGGCCCCGCCCTCCTCCCAGCCAATCGATGGCGATGCCTCCTGCAGTAATTGGAGAGCGGCGGCGGGTGGAGTGAACCTTGACCCCCCCATGCACACATCACACCCCCCATATGAAGACAGATTGCCTGGTTTAGTGTAAACATATGCTGTGATTCCAGGCATCAGCACCACTTTCTCCAGAGTAATCTGTATTGATCCCCCCCAACCAGAGGGGGAGGAGCCAGAGAAGGGGGGAGAGGATGGGGGCTCTTTACCTGTTTAATGGAGTATTTATTACCCTCTCACTGCAGCTGTGAATGGGGGGGGTCAGATGAGGGTCTGCATGTCTGAGGAAAAGGGGGGGTCAGTGTGTGTGTGTGTGTGTGGGGGGGCTCACTGAAGAACTAAGGAGGGGGTGTAAGTCCAGACCCCACCATCGTTGGTTAGGGGTGGGGGTCATGATTAAGGTCAACTCGTCCCCCTCCCTGCCTGCAGGTTTGATGCTGACACCCCCCACACCCCTGTTTACACTTGTTTATCTTGTCTGGTTTCCATTCCCGCTCCTCTCTCCCTCTCCTCTCTTCTCCTCTCTCCTCTCGCCCTCTCTCTTCTCTCTCTCGTCTCTCCCTCTCTTCTCTCTTCTCTCTCTCTCTCTCTTCTCTCTCTCCTCTCTTCTCTCTCTCTCTCTCCCTCTCTCTCTCTCTCTCTCTCCCGCTCCTCTCTCTCTCTCTCTCTCTCTCTCTCTCTCTTCCCCCCCCCTCTCCTTCTGAGTGTTTTTCTGAGCCCCCACTTTGCTTACCAGCCGGAGATTGAATATTCACCCCTTGGGGGGTCCACCTTCACCTTTGTGTCTCAGTGATGATGACCGGCTGAAGGCGCCGCGGCGCCCGTGATGTGCAGATGGCCCCGCTTTCTCCTGAATTACACTTGTTTCAAATACCCCCCCCCCCCCATGCTTCAGCACAATCTCCATCTGATTGATGCTGGTCGGCGCGCCCGCGATGGCGGTCTAAAAGAAGCTCACGCTCGGCTTTGTTGGAGTGGGGGGGTCCCTATTCGGAGAACATTCCTGTTGGTTTATGTTTCAGAGTCTGTTATGATGAAGCAGCACCTGAGCCCCCCCCCACGCCGTGGTGTTTAGAAATCCTTTGAATGAGATTAAATGATTTCACCCAGAAGTATTTAATTTTATTTATTAAATTGTATTTATTTATATTTATTTCATGTTTTTTATTTATTTCTTTAATCTTCTGCTCTTCTGGGTCAAATTACTCATTTTTTCAGAATAAACAAACAAATAAATAAATACATTAATTTATTTATTTGAAGAGACACAGGACCATCCGCTCCTGTGAAACGGTGAGATGTGGGCGGGGTCATCTGACGAGGTTAATAACAGATTTTTCGTTGTTTTTTTCTGTTAAATCTCCGTTTGTCAATGAATGAAAATGTTTTATAAATAAAGTTCTATTATAATTATACAGTCAGTGGTTGGATTTGGGGGGGGTCTGTGTTCACTGCAGGAAGGATGACCTGCCCCCCCACCCTTAGAGACCGACCCCCGCCCCACCAGTCAGCTGTGGCGCAGCAGAGAGGTCACATGACAGCGAGCGGCTCGGCTCTCCTTCACATTCCTCGGAGTCTCCCAGAGAAGCTTCCGGATCGATTCCAGCCGTGGGACGGGAGATGTTGGGAAACCTGGGAGTTTGTGGGATCAGCCGGTCTCTTCAGCTGCACCCGACAGTCGGGGGAGGAGTTTATGCCGGATGCCCTTCCTGACAGAATCCGGACCGGGAGACCCGGACCTGACCCCCTGTGGTTCCACCGGCAGCATAAAGGCTGGATGACACGCTGCACACCCGGGGAATCGAACCCTGAATCCCTGCACTAATCATCTATACTTTAAATGAACCAGAGGCTGCCCCCCCACACCCCCCACCCCCCCAGCATCCCGTCAGTCCTCAGCTGCTGTCAGAATTATCTGCAGGTGGGATCTCAGATTTCCATTCCAAACCAGACGGCCCGCGCTCGCCGTGAGCGGCCAGGCTCCGCCTTCCACAGAATCCAGGCCTCCAGGAGGAGGAGGTGATAAACTGGTGTCAAACAGGAAGCCGCTTGGTTCCCGCCACTGCAATGACATTTCCTTATCACAGCAAACAGCTTCCATCTGACCTTTCTGCTACTTTGAATGACATCTGGATCTCCTGATGGAGAAGCGGCGCCGATGGAGGACGCCGATAAGGAGGCTGACAATGAGCCTGACGGCGGCGAACGGAGCAGCAGAGCAGGAAGTGTCTGCTGGGAAAAGGACGCGGACAGCAGGAACGTTGTGCTTCCAGCTTCAGCTGGAACTCCAGACGAGAGCCGGAGACTCCTCAGAGGAGGTCCAAGAGCGGCCTCCTTCACCCCAAAGCATCACATTCTGATAGGACTACCAGAAGAAAGGGGCGGGGCCTGAATGAAGGACACAGTCTGCAAGTCTTGGTTCAGAATCCAGAATGAAGGTTCCTTCACATGCAGAACTTCCTGTTTACTACAAAATAAAAGCCCTCCAGAACTCAAATGTTCTAACAGAAAAGCATGAGTTTAGCATAGGACCCCCCCACACACACACAGACACATACACACCATCATAGACATAGAATGCATAGAATGACGTCTGTCATCCTGATGCAGAAGGTAAAGCATTGCAGGTCAAACTCCTGGAACCTCAGCGGTCTCCAGAGATCACAACTTCTGTCACGATGTGACTGAACGGCGGTCTGGGGGGGTGGGGGCTCTGGGCCCACCGGCTGTGGGGGGGCTGAGGGACTGAACTCACCGGTGTAGACGAATCGTCCGGGAGCTCCTTTGCAGAACTGTTTGGACTTATAGGACAGCGTGACTTCCACCACTCCAGGGATGTGTCGAGGGGGGGTCTGGACCCGGATGGCGTGGGGGGTGATCAGCTGCAACGAGGACACAAACGGGACGGGTGAGATGTGGGACGGAACCGGAGCCGAGGCTTTGATCCTGACGGGAAGAATGAAGAACTGTGATGGTGTTTTTAACATGTTTTTAACATGTTTTTAACCGGTTCTTAGCGTGTTCTCTGCATTCTTTTGATGTGTTCCTAGGGTGTTTTTAACATGTTTTTAACATGTTTTTAACCGGTTCTTAGCGTGTTCTCTGCATTCTTTTGATGTGTTCTTAGGGTGTTTTTAACATGTTTTTAACGTGTTCTTAAAATATTTTTAACATATTCTTACCTTTTTTCTTAACATGATTTTAATGTGTTTTAGAACATTTTTAACTATTTTAAACATTTTTTAATATGTTCTTAACATGTTCTTAACATGTTCTAACTTGGTTCTTAAGTGTTTCTAACGTGTTCTTAAAATATTTTAACATATTCTTAGCATGTTCTTAACATGTTCTTAACATGTTCTAACTTGGTTCTTAAGTGTTTCTAATGTGTTATTAAAATATTTTTAACATATTCTTAGCATGTTCTTAACACAATTTCAACGTGTTTTAGGATTCTTAACTATTTTAAACATTTCTTAATGTGTTCTTAGCATGTCCTGAATGTGTTGTAACATGTTTTTAACATGTTCTAATGTGTTCCTCATGTGTGAATCTGTCATCTTTGCTGCTCTAATCTAGACAGAATTATAAGATTTAGATCCGCTCTCATCTGATTTCAGACAAGCATCGAGACAGAAGCGTCATGCATCACGCCACAGGTCACATGACCCCCCAGACCGGGGGTCTCCAACCCTTCATCATGAAGAACTGTCATAAACGTCCTCAGTTTACCTTTATTAATAATGATCCTCCTCTATGTGGAGACGATGATTTCATGACATCAGAAATCTCTAACATTCATAGAAAAATGATCCATTTTATGTTGTTCCATGTTTATAGATTATATAAAGTTAAAGAAAACATTTTTAAACAAATCTTGTCACATTTTGAACTAATGACCAAATCAATGTTTAAATCTATGTAAAGTTAGAATCTACAGGATTGCAGCTGCAGCTCACGACTGAGTTTTTAGAAGAGAGAGGGCATCTGTGTGGTCCTTGAGGGCATCTGTGTGGTCCTTGAGGGCATCTTGTGCGGTCCTTGAGGGCATCTTGTGCGGTCCTTGAGGGCATCTTGTGCGGTCCTTGAGGGCATCTTGTGCGGTCCTTGAGGGCTCCATGTTTGGTGACCATCAGCTTCTGATCGCTGTGAAGATCAGTTCAGAACTTTGTGTGTTCTGCAGGAGAAGTGGGTCAGGTTCTTCCCCACCTGACGGCCCAGATCAAAGCTGGCTGCTTCATCAGCGCCGTCTGATGTGAAGCGAGCCGCGTGTGGAGAGGACCTGGGCCCGTCCCCGCCAGGTGTTCTGCAGCTGTTCCGCGTTTCATGCAGCGGCGTGCACGGCTCACGTTAGCGGCGAGGAACACAGCCGGGACGGCGGCAGATGTTCCTGCTGATGAAGAGCGTGTGCTGTGAGCGGCGCCGGCTCTCTGGAGGTTCTGAGGTTCTCCTGTGACCAGCGGACTGAGGACGCTGCAGGGAAAGTTTCTACCCACGAGTTTGCTTTCCTGTTACAGTTTACTGATCCGGATCAGTGAAAAACAGCTTCATTAGATAAAGACGAGTCCAGAGAAGTTAAAAAAGCTTCATTTGTTCTGTTAGAAGCTGCAGAGGAACACTCTGAACCTTCAGATCCTGATCCTCACACAGGTGGACCTTCATTGGATCTTTGTTCTGGTGCAGACCAACCTCTCACCATCACACTCCCACCTCCATGTCTGACTCTGAAGGAGTCATCAGTTTAGTGGATCCTCCAGATGTCTCTGTCCTTCAACTCTCCATAGATCCACGTTGGTCCTCAAGTCTCTTCCTGACTGTTGGATCAGGACTTGATCTTCTCGTTCTCTGATTCCAGGCGTCTGGTTTCTTCACGTTTGTGTGGAATTTCCTTTTTGTTAATACATTAATTCAATCCAGCTTCTGGCCTTCGTTAAGCTCCTCCCACCTCAGGTCTTCTCCTACATCTTAACATTAATTAGCCTATTTTGAGTGTGATTGTTTTAATAAATATATACAGTAATAAGAAAGACATGAAAGATAGGAAGCAGCTCTTAGACCCACCTCGCTCCACACCAGCATGGTGCCGAACACCACCTGCAGGCCGTCGAAGAAGTTGTCCCCGATGAGGATGACGGTGGCGCCGCCGGTGGTCCAGCCCTCGCTCGGACTGATGGCTTTGATGCAGGGCGTGGCTGCTTCGGAAACACACGGGGAGGGGGGCAGGGTGAGCCGACAAGTAAAGAGGAGCAGCAGCACAGGGGGCGGAGCTAAAGGTCACGGAGGTCATCTGATGTTTATGAGCCATAGCATGACCTTTGACCCCACCTCCTCTGTGCTAACACACATTAACTGTTGGAAGACGTTCTGGGTTCAAATCCCGGACGAGCCCCTAAAATCCCTGCTCAGGCCCTCATAGGAGCCAGATGCATTCAATGACCACAGGTGGACAGGTGGACCAATGAGGAAACGGCGAGCTCCAGTTATAGGGGTCTGCGGAGCTGTGGGGGCACGGAATACCACCACAACCCCCCATCTCCTGCAGAGGAGGTTCTTCTCTTTCTGTCTCGTCAGAAACAGCATGATGGGTGGGGGGTTCGGGGTGGGGGGGCATAAAGAGAACAGAGATTGGGGGGGTGGGAGATGGAAAGTTTTATCTTTGAGCTGCGACAGAGACGGAGCAGATGTTGAGGCTTTTATCTCCTCTGAAAACATCCCACAGTGAGGAATACAAAGGACCCCCCCCCAACAGGCCTGCAGAAGAGCTTGATAAACAATTGTGCCATGGAGCGCCCCCCCCAGGACACCATACAGCGACAGTGAACGCCTCACAGGTAAAAACACATCAGACAGATGACAGATTCATGTCAGAGCAGACAGGTGGGGAGTGGGGGGGCAGTAACGGGGGGAAGATAACATGGGGGGGCAAATGTCCTTTCTTGATTCTCCATCGGCTGTCTTGTGTCAGTTAAACTTCCCCCAACAGCATGAGGGTTTCAACTGCTGAAGACTTATTGGAGACGAGCTGGAGATCACACAGTAACACACAGTAACACACAGTAACACACAGTATCACACCGTATCACACCGTAACACACAGTATCACACCGTATCACACCGTAACACACAGTAACACACAGTAACACACAGTAACACACAGTAACACACAGTATCACACCGTATCACACCGTAACACACAGTATCACACCGTATCACACCGTAACACACAGTAACACACAGTAACACACAGTAACACACAGTAACACACAGTATCACACCGTATCACACCGTAACACACAGTATCACACCGTATCACACCGTAACACACAGTAACACACAGTAACACACAGTAACACACAGTAACACACAGTATCACACCGTATCACACCGTAACACACCGTAACACACAGTAACACACAGTAACACACAGTAACACACAGTAACACACAGTATCACACCGTATCACACCGTAACACACAGTATCACACCGTATCACACCGTAACACACAGTAACACACAGTAACACACAGTAACACACAGTAACACACAGTATCACACAGTATCACACCGTAACACACAGTAACACAGTAACACACAGTAACACACAGTAACACACAGTATCACACCGTAACACACAGTAACACAGTAACACACAGTAACCAACAGTAACACAAAGTATCACACAGTAACACACAGTAACACACAGTAACACACAGTATCACACAGTAACACACAGTAACACAGTAACACACAGTATCACACCGTATCACACCGTAACACACAGTAACACACAGTAACACACAGTAACACACAGTAACACACAGTAACACACAGTAACACAGTAACCAACAGTAACACAAAGTATCACACAGTAACACAGTGACACACGGTAACACACAGTAACACAGTATCACACAGTAACACACAGTAACACACAATTACACACAGTAACACAGTATCACACAGTAACACACAGTAACACACAGTAACACACAGTAACACACAGTAACACACAGTAACACACAGTATCACACAGTAACACACAGTAACACACAGTAACACACAGTAACACACAGTAACACACAGTATCACACAGTAACACACAGTAACACACAGTAACACACAGTAACACACAGTAACACACAGTAACACACAGTAACACAGTAACACACAGTAACACACAGTAACACACAGTATCACACAGTAACACACAGTAACACACAGTAACACACAGTAACACACAGTAACACACAGTAACACACAGTATCACACAGTAACACACAGTAACACACAGTAACACACAGTAACACACAATTACACACAGTAACACACAGTAACACACAGTAACACACAGTAACACACAGTAACACACAGTAACACACAGTAACACACAGTATCACACAGTAACACACAGTAACACAGTAACACACAGTAACACACAGTAACACACAGTATCACACAGTAACACACAGTAACACAGTAACACACAGTAACACACAGTAACACACAGTAACACACAGTAACACACAGTAACACACAGTAACACACAGTAACACACAGTAACACACAGTAACACACAGTAACACAGTAACACAGTATCACACAGTAACACACAGTAACACAGTAACACACAGTAACACACAGTAACACACAGTATCACACAGTAACACACAGTAACACAGTAACACACAGTAACACACAGTAACACACAGTATCACACAGTAACACACAGTAACACACAGTAACACAGTAACACAGTAACACACAGTAACACAGTATCACACAGTAACACACAGTAACAAGGTAACACACAGTAACACAGTAACACACAGTTCCTAAACTTCCAGGAGGAGACATACATGAAGTCCCGCAGTATCTTCAGCCAGAACATTTCTGAGGACATCAGAAAGTCCAGGACTACAGTGGAGCTGACCCGTTTGGTGTTCTTACCTTCAGACGGGTCCAGGCGTCGCGCGCGGCGGCCATGCTTAGAGTTGTTGTGGACGAACATGTTGTCTGACACTGCCAGCACGTGACCGTCCACGTTGACTGTAGTGGACACCACCACCTGGAGGAGGAAGGCGGGAAACTGTAGGACGCCATCACAAACACACACGAGTTCGTTATCAGTTTCCTACCTGGAATCTCCTCATGTCTCGAGGGTTTCCCGCATTTTTCAAACAGTTCTGATTGCACTTGAGGAAAAACTTCAGGAAGAATCTGGAAGACAGAAGACAGAGAGAGTGAGCCTGGAAGGTTTTCTCTGGAGAGAATCAGATCAAGGATGAGCAGAAACACAAAATATTTATTCAAATAAAACTCAGAAACAAGAGAACGAGAACATTTCCATCCCATTCCTAACCCACAGTCCACCTTCTGAAGATGGTCCACCAGGTTCAGGAGTGTTTCCAGGAATTCTAGATCATTCTTCCAGAAGGTCATTGGTGTGGTCACACACTGATGTTGGTGGAGAAGGACTGGATCTCAGTCTGTGCTCTAATTCATCCCAAAGGTGTTCTATATACAGACAAGTCCGGTCCAGACTGTGTCCTCAGTCCTGTTGGAAGAGGAGGGACCGCTCCAAACGGTTCCTACAAGAGCATGGTACGGTCCAGAATGTTTCATTCAGAGTTCCTTTCACTGGAACCAAGGGGCCTGAAAAAATAGGCCCACACCATCACACCATGATACAGGGGTAGGGTGGTCGACTCCGGGTCGGAAGATTGTGGGTTTGATTCCCGCCTTGTCTGCCCACGTGTCAAAGTGTCCTTGGACAAGACACTGAACCCCACCTTGTCTCTGGTGGAAGGTTGGTGACAGAGTTCAGCAGCAGAACCACCATCAGTGTGTGAAAAGGTCTGTGACCAAAGGAAGGTAAGAAACCGCAGTACAAGTATTTTAGTATAAAGTTAATGTAGTTCTTTATTAAATTGGTGTAAAGAGATAGGTCCATGTCTTCAATAGTTTTTCTAAATTTGATCAACAGAGTACAGGTAAGAACTTTTACCTGTCCTTTTCACATTTACATAATCGGAGCATTGACCGTCATGGTGACTGCTGTGTGAAGAACGTTTTGGAGTACCTGCTGCTCTGGGCGGGGGGGTTCTCTGGGTCAGGGTGGCTCTAGGATGGGGGTGTAGGATGTTGGAAAAAGGGAGAAGCGCCAGAACAAACCGGACCTCACCACTGGGAGAAAGTGTATCGACTGAAAGCTGATCTGCTGCTCTGGGAGTTCTAATGGTCTTTATGGCAGCAGAATGACGTGGAGCTCCATTCAGACCACGGACAAACCTTCAGAGAGCACAAATCAACAAACACGCCGTCCATCCTGCAAACCCGCAGGATTCCCGTTTGGGGTCACCGGAATACCGGACGCTGCAGGAATCATCCAAACGCTCCGCTGGTCCATCAGAGCCCAGTCCAGCTGGGGGAGCATTCTGAGTCTCCAGTGAACCCATGAGGTCGGTTTAAGCCGAAAGGTGAACAACAACTTCCAGTTCCTCATCTGTCAGCTGACCAATCACCGGTCTGGATCTGCAGACGGAACACAGTAACAACCAGTAGTGCAGCAGTGACGGCAGCAGGAGGTCCGGCTGGGAGCAGAGGTCGAGTTGGACCCGGCTCAGGTGAGGAAGCAGCCCGGTACTGTTCAGAAACATGTCTGCTTTAAGAGAGCTACCTGGTTAAGAAGCTCCTCTCACAACAAGGAGCAAGCTTTTGCTGATTTAGTGTACAGTAGTGTAGACATGAAGTCCTGGATGACAGTTAATGACCTCCTGAGGTCATTATCCTGGCCCCAAACACCTGAGAGGTTTTCCTTCCAGAGAGGGAGGGGCTAAGGGCAGATAACCAGATTATTTAATCTGTTTAGTCTTTAGATATTCTTTCATGTTTCATGAATATTTTCTGCATCTGTAGAATTATCTTCATGAAGCTCAATGAGAGAAATCTTTGTGGTTTTGAGTTATAGAAATAAAATTGAATTGAATTAAATTAAATTTTCAGCTGATTTTAATCAAATTTGTATCTGTTTGTGTAAACTTTCAGTTGATTCAGCGTTAATCTTTCTGAGGATTTGGACTCCAGAACCTTTGGTGGTTCTGCTGCAGACACTCTGGCCGGACCGGTGTCACAGGAGCAGTCTTGGGGTTCTTTTGTCCTCCACTGGGGGGTCGGTTGGAATTTTTACCGACTACGATTTTCCTGACCACACCCAGTGCATCATGGGAAGCCATTACAGCCAGCTCAGATTACACAGGTTTCTGCACATGCTCACTGCAGACACTTATTACATTAGCAGAGAAACAGCAGCAGAAAGAGGATCAATATTTCAGCGGCAGCTTCTTCTACAGCAGATCTGCTGGTGGCTCTCAGTCTGATCTTCTCCACGCCGCCCACCTCTGCACGCTTTCCCCGCCGCAGAAACAGGCTGAAGGGAAGCAAAGCTCAAGCTGGCGAGCTGCAATGATCTGTCTTAGTTAACCTGTTCACATCTCGGACGGAAGCGTGGAGCATCAGGAAGAACCCCCACAGAAACTACAGGCCGGCTGCAGGCGGTCTGCGGCGTGAAGACGGCCGCCGCCGCCGAGGAGGAGGAGGAGCAGGGGAGGAGGAGGAGGGGAGAAGGAGGAGGGAGGAGGGGAGGAGGGGAGGAGGAGGAGGGGAGGCCTCATTAGACGGTTGAGTAAAGACTAATATTGACTGCAGAGCTCCTTGTGATAATTACTGAGCAGCTGAGATGATGCTGCTCTGCACATAATGAGGACATGAAACAGGAGCAGCCCCACATTCATCACCACGTTCACCGCCACGGTCTGCCCGGTCTGCACGGCTGTTTGTGTGTTTAGAGGGGGGGGGGCTCTTTGGCCTTGCTACCCCCCCATCAATAATTCACAAACCAAGATGGCAATTACAGGAGCGTGTACAATCAGAATAAATATTTGATGAAGCACTAAAACAGTCCTGGAACGGATCGGCCTCCCTCACACGCACGTGCACACGCACGTGCACGCATGCATACATCACAAACACACACGTGAAAACACAAACACACATCATGGAGACACAACAACTGGGATGGAAGGAACGCCTGAACTGGGTCAAACTCCCAGAACCGATCAGAACTTCTGAGGAACATCTCTGGGTTTTCCATCACCATTCTCTCTCTGCTGTTCCTGACCCACAGGCCGCTGAAGGTCAGAGGTCAAGTTCAGCCAATGAAGTCTTTGATAAAAGTTTGTTCTACTTTCTCCCAGAACCAACACAAGTCTTTAGAACCTTCAGAACCCAAACAAGAGGCAAAAACACAACCGGACTCTAAGAGGAGATGCAGCAGATCCATGAAGTTCTGTCTGAGCAGACGGGTCGGTGCCGACACCTTCTGGATCTTTGGTTCCTCCTGTTTCTACGGTTCATAACCAGAGAAGTCATGAAAGCTGTGATGCTACATGCTACATGCTGCATGCTACATGCTACATGCTATATGCTACATGCTACATGCTAGCCTTCAAAAACATTCTTCTTCTTTCCTCCAAAATCACTGACATAAATCTGATGATTAGATGTTTCTGTCATCAAAGGGATCAGAACAGAAAAAGGAAAGGAATGAAGAGATCCACAGATCCAGACCGGTCCGGTTCTGAAGACCCACAGCTCCAGAACCTCCATCACAGACACCAGTGTTCAGAGCCGACCCTCCAGCTGTCAGCACCAACATGGCGTCATCACGAGCTTCAGATCTTCTACAGGGTCCTCCTTTATGAGTTCTGACTCTGGACCTGGACCTGCTGTGTGGAACCAGAACTGCTGTATGGAACCAGAACTGCTGTGTGGAACCAGAACTATGTGGAACCAGAACTGCTGTGTGGAACCAGAACTATGTGGAACCAGAACTCCTGTATGGAACCAGAACTACTATGTGGAACCAGAACTGCTGTATGGAACCAGAACTGCTGTGTGGAACCAGAACTGTGGAACCAGAACTACTGTGTGGAACCAGAACTACTGTGTGGAACCAGAACTATGTGGAACCAGAACTACTGTGTGGAACCAGAACTATGTGGAACCAGAACTGCTGTGTGGAACCAGAACTGTGTGAAACCAGAACTACTGTATGGAACCAGAACTACTGTGTGGAACCAGAACTATGTGGAACAAGAACTATGTGGAACCAGAACTATGTGGAACCAGAACTACTGTGTGGAACCAGAACTACTGTGTGGAACCAGAACTATGTGGAACCAGAACTACTGTGTGGAACCAGAACTACTGTGTGGAACCAGAACTTTGTGAAACCAGAACTACTGTATGGAACCAGAACTACTGTGTGGAACCAGAACTATGTGGAACAAGAACTATGTGGAACCAGAACTATGTGGAACCAGAACTGCTGTGGAACCAGAACTGCTGTGTGGAACCAGAACTATGTGGAACCAGAACTGCTGTATGGAACCAGAACTGCTGTGTGGAACCAGAACTGTGGAACCAGAACTGCTGTATGGAACCAGAACTGTGGAACCAGAACTACTGTGTGGAACCAGAACTACTGTGTGGAACCAGAACTGCTGTGTGGAACCAGAACTATGTGGAACCAGAACTATGTGGAACCAGAACTACTGTGTGGAACCAGAACTGCTGTATGGAACCAGAACTGCTGTGTGGAACCAGAACTGTGGAACCAGAACTACTGTGTGGAACCAGAACTACTGTGTGGAACCAGAACTATGTGGAACCAGAACTACTGTGTGGAACCAGAACTATGTGGAACCAGAACTGCTGTGTGGAACCAGAACTGTGTGAAACCAGAACTACTGTATGGAACCAGAACTACTGTGTGGAACCAGAACTATGTGGAACAAGAACTATGTGGAACCAGAACTATGTGGAACCAGAACTACTGTGTGGAACCAGAACTACTGTGTGGAACCAGAACTGTGTGAAACCAGAACTACTGTATGGAACCAGAACTACTGTGTGGAACCAGAACTATGTGGAACAAGAACTATGTGGAACCAGAACTATGTGGAACCAGAACTGTGTGAAACCAGAACTATGTGGAACCAGAACTATGTGGAACCAGAACTACTGTATGGAACCAGAACTACTGTGTGGAACCAGAACTATGTGGAACAAGAACTATGTGGAACCAGAACTATGTGGAACCAGAACTGCTGTGTGGAACCAGAACTGCTGTGTGGAACCAGAACTATGTGGAACCAGAACTGCTGTATGGAACCAGAACTGCTGTGTGGAACCAGAACTGTGGAACCAGAACTGCTGTGTGGAACCAGAACTGCTGTGTGGAACCAGAACTATGTGGAACCAGAACTGCTGTATGGAACCAGAACTGCTGTGTGGAACCAGAACTGTGGAACCAGAACTGCTGTATGGAACCAGAACTGCTGTATGGTACCAGAACTGTGTGAAGCCAGAACTGTGGAACCAGAACTACTGTGTGGAACCAGAACTACTGTGTGGAACCAGAAACTATGTGGAACCAGAACTGCTGTATGGGAACCAGAGACTGCTGTGTGGACCCAGAACTGTGGAACCAGAACTGCTGTATGGAACCAGAACTGCTGTATGGAACAAATACTATGTGGGACCAGAACTATTGTGTGGAACCAGAACTATGTGGAACCAGAACTTTTGTATGGAACCAGAACTGCTATGTGGAACCAGAACTATGTGGAACCAGAACTACTGTATGTGAACGGGCAGAACTGCTGTGTGGGAACCAGACACCACTACTGTGGAACCAGAAACTACTGTGTGGAACCAGAACTGGCTGTGTGGAACCAGAACTGCTGTATGGAACCAGAACTGTGGAACCAGAACTACTGTGTGGAACCAGAACTACTGTTGGAAACCAGAACTGCTGTGTGGAACCAGAACTATGTGGGAACCAGAACTACTGTGTTGGAACCAGAACTACTGTGTGGAACCAGAGAAACTATGTGGAACCAGAACTACTGTGTGGAACCAGAACTATGTGGAACCAGAACTACTGTGTGGAACCAGAACTGTGTGAAACCAGAACTGCTGTGTGGAACCAGAACTGCTGTGTGGAACCAGAACTATGTGGAACCAGAATGTGCTGTGTGGAACCAGAACTGCTGTGTGGAACCAGAACTGTGGAACCAGAACTGCTGTATGGAACCAGAACTGCTGTATGGAACAAATACTATGTGGAACCAGAACTATTGTGTGGAACCAGAACTATGTGGCCAGAACTTTTGTATGGAACCAGAACTGCTATGTGGAACCAGAACTATGTGGAACCAGAACTACTGTGTGGAACCAGAACTGCTGTGTGGAACCAGAACTATGTGGAACCAGAACTACTGTGTGGAACCAGAACTGCTGTGTGGAACCAGAACTATGTCGAACCAGAACTATTGTGTGGAACCAGAACTATGTAGAACCAGAACTTTTGTATGGAACCAGAACTGCTATGTGGAACCAGAACTATGTGGAACCAGAACTACTGTGTGGAACCAGAACTACTGTGTGGAACCAGAACTGCTATGTGGAACCAGAACTATGTGGAACCAGAACTGCTGTATGGAACCAGAACTGCTGTGTGGAACCAGAACTATGTGGAACCAGAACTATGTGGAACCAGAACTACTGTATGGAACCAGAACTACTGTGTGGAACCAGAACTGCTGTGTGGAACCAGAACTATGTGGAACCAGAACTATGTGGAACCAGAACTACTGTATGGAACCAGAACTGCTATGTGGAACCAGAACTATGTGGAACCAGAACTATGTGGAACCAGAACTGCTGTGTGGAACCAGAACTATGTGGAACCAGAACTACTGTATGGAACCAGAACTGCTGTGTGGAACCAGAACTATGTGGAACCAGAACTACTGTGTGGAGCCAGAACTGCTGTGTGGAACCAGAACTATCTGGAACCAGAACTGTGGAGGTCCAGTGTTGCAGCGAGAACCAAAACAGCCTTCATATTCATTCAGACTGAGTCAGTCAAGTTCTGGTTCTCCATCCATCTTCTGGATGGAGGATCAGCTGATACCCCAAAATGGTAGATGTCCAGCTGACACACACACACACACCCCCAGGATGGAGGATCAGCTGATACCCCCCCCCCAGGATGGAGGATCAGCTGATCCCGAGCCGGTTTTCTCCTAGGATCCGGTGGAGCGTGTGAACGCCTCCTGGTTGTGTTTGATCCAGAAACGGACACTTTTCATTAATTATCCCGGATAATCTCATTGCAGACGTGATGCATTCTGGGAACAGACGGTGTTCAGGAATATTTCATCCATTTGCATATTAAACGGGGGGCTGCATTATGCATGCTAATGTATGCGTCCTGTCTTTATCTTCAGACGGGGGCCATATGCACGGCCGCCTGCTGGGCAGGTGGAACCTCCGCTTTCGTTTTGTTCAACACCCCCGCTCCGCCCCCCTCTGCTGTGGCTTTGATTCGTGGGTGGGGTGTCGCCGCGTCCTGCTGGGGCTTTTATTTTGGTGCTTCCTGTTCAGTTACACTGCAGCGTCAGCAGGAGCGCGGGGGGGCTCGCGCCCCCACCGTCACCTGCAGGTCACTCGGACACGGAGGGCCGGCTCCGGTCTGCAGGTCTGCAGGTGAGCTGGGGGGGTCACATCAGAGACGTCTCCTGCAGGACGAGATGTTTAAATAGCTGCACCCCTGTTAGAACCAGAGAGTCGGGACAGGTGGATCCCAGGAGGATCCAGAAGGAAATGTACTATTATTGATGACCCGGAATTCAAGACGGAAACTTTTCTGTCTTCAAGGGTGAAAAGAGCAACAGCAGAATGGAGGCGTGGTCTTCAGTTCTCTCCAACACTTCCTGGACATCAAGATCTGGTGATGAACAGATGAATCGGTCTGAAGACACCGGGACGAGTGGAGAAACGTCAGGATGTTCGGACTCAGTCAGAACCAGAACCAGAACCTGAGGATCATTTGGATCCCCAGGAGGTTCTGGTCGAATCAGAGAGAAGGTGAACCTGCACAGGAGGACCTTCCACAGTCTACTACGCTTTAAGCAACCGATCTGCTGGGGGGTGGGGGGGGGGTTCTGACATCAAAACTACGGACCAGCAGAGCTTGTGGATCCGGTTTCCCATCAGTTTGTCCTTCTCAGCAGAAACGCTTGACCCCTCGACCCCCCCCCCCCCCCCCCAGCCTCATTTGTTGGTTTTTCTGACAGTTCTGCTGCTGAAAACAGTTTTTATGTAGGATCAGAGGGGGGGGGGTCTGGGGGGGTCAGCTGGGTGGGGGGGTGTGGGGGGGTCGGCATCCGTCCACAGCTGCAGGAAACCAGCTTTCCCCAGAGAAACTCCCATCATCCCCTGCTGTCTCCCGCCCCCTTCATCTTCTGTAAATACAGAACATGTGTCGCGGCGTCACAGAAACCGACCAGAACCGGTTCCACTCCAGGAAAAAGTCCAATCTGATCTCCACCAGCCACACTACACTTGATGATGTGAAGCATCATGATGTTTATCAGGGTTCTGGTTGTGGATCTGAATCCAGGAACCAGACCGTCGTCATCAACCCAACAGGTATCAACAGATGGTTCCCATGGAAACCAGAGGGACAACAGGAAGTGTTACCTGGAACCCACTAAGGTTGTGTCAGGAAGCGGTGCCGGTCCAGAAATAGATGGTAAAGATCTGCTGCATCCATGAGAAGAATCATCAAGGCGGGGGTGGAGGGGGGGGGGTGCTGCTGAACATTGACAGATGCTCTGAAGTGTTTGTGTCCAGAAGCAGAGAGCACCAGAACCATCAGAACCAAACAACGGTTCAGGCCCAAACAGTGAGCCTGTGCAAACCTGCAGCAGAACCAGACGCTCCACCACCAGGACACTGAGCTGAGAGAACATGTGGAGAGAGCCTTCCCTGTCTGAATAAACTCATGGACAGAGTCGGCCTGACTGGACCCGGCCTGACTGGACCCGGCCTAACTGGACCCTAACCCTGACTGGACCCTAACCCTGACTGGACCCGGCCTGACTGGACCCGGCCTGACTGGACCCTAACCCTGACTGGACCCGGCCTGACTGGACCCGGCCTGACTGGACCCGGCCTAACTGGACCCTAACCCTGACTGGACCCGGCCTGACTGGACCCGGCCTAACTGGACCCTAACCCTGACTGGACCCGGCCTGACTGGACCCGGCCTAACTGGACCCTAACCCTGACTGGACCCGGCCTGACTGGACCCGGCCTGACTGGACCCGGCCTGACTGGACCCGGCCTGACTGGACCCTAACCTGACTGGACCCGGCCTGACTGGACCCTAACCCTGACTGAACCCGATCTGACTGGACCCTAACCCTGACTGGACCCGGCCTGACTGGACCCGATCTGACTGGACCCGGTCTGACTGGACCCGGCCTAACTGGACCCTAACCCTGACTGGACCCGGCCTAACTGGACCCGGCCTGACTGGACCCGGTCTGACTGGACCCGGTCTGACTGGACCCTAACCCTGACTGGACCCGGTCTGACTGGACCCTAACCCTGACTGGACCCGGCCTAACTGGACCCGGCCTGACTGGACCCGGCCTGACTGGACCCTAACCCTGACTGGACCCGGCCTAACTGGACCCTAACCCTGACTGAACCCGGCCTAACTGGACCCTAACCCTGACTGGACCCGGCCTAACTGGACCCGGCCTGACTGGACCCGGTCTGACTGGACCCGGCCTAACTGGACCCTAACCCTGACTGGACCCGGCCTGACTGGACCCGGCCTGACTGGACCCGGCCTGACTGGACCCTAACCCTGACTGGACCCGGCTAACTGGACCCTAACCCTGACTGAACCCGGCCTAACTGGACCCTAACCCTGACTGGACCCGGCCTGACTGGACCCGGCCTGACTGGACCCGGCCTGACTGGACCCTAACCCTGACTGGACCCGGCCTAACTGGACCCTAACCCTGACTGGACCCGGTCTGACTGGACCCGGTCTGACTGGACCCTAACCCTGACTGGACCCGGTCTGACTGGACCCGGTCTGACTGGACCCGGCCTAACTGGACCCTAACCCTGACTGGACCCGGTCTGACTGGACCCTAACCCTGACTGGACCCGGCCGGACTGGACCCGGCCTAACTGGACCCTAACCCTGACTGGACCCGGCCTGACTGGACCCGGCCTGACTGGACCCGGCCTGACTGGACCCCAACCCTGACTGGACCCGGCCTAACTGGACCCTAACCCTGACTGAACCCGATCTGACTGGACCCTAACCCTGACTGGACCCGGCCTGACTGGACCCTAACCCTGACTGGACCCTAACCCTGACTGGACCCGGCCTGACTGGACCCGGTCTGACTGGACCCGATCTGACTGGACCCGGTCTGACTGGACCCTAACCCTGACTGGACCCTAACCCTGACTGGACCCGGCCTGACTGGACCCGGTCTGACTGGACCCGGCCTGACTGGACCCTAACCCTGACTGGACCCGGTCTGACTGGACCCGGTCTGACTGGACCCGGCCTAACTGGACCCTAACCCTGACTGAACCCGATCTGACTGGACCCTAACCCTGACTGGACCCGGCCGGACTGGACCCGGCCTAACTGGACCCTAACCCTGACTGGACCCGGCCCTGACTGGACCCTAACCCTGACTGGACCCTAACCCTGACTGGACCCTAACCCTGACTGGACCCGGCCTGACTGGACCCGGTCTGACTGGACCCGGTCTGACTGGACCCTAACCCTGACTGGACCCGGTCTGACTGGACCCGGTCTGACTGGACCCGGCCTAACTGGACCCTAACCCTGACTGAACCCGATCTGACTGGACCCTAACCTGACTGGACCCGGCCGGACTGGACCCGGCCTAACTGGACCCTAACCCTGACTGGACCCGGCCTGACTGGACCCTAACCCTGACTGGACCCTAACCCTGACTGGACCCTAACCCTGACTGGACCCGATCTGACTGGACCCTAACCCTGACTGGACCCTAACCCTGACTGGACCCGGTCTGACTGGACCCTAACCCTGACTGGACCCTAACTCTGACTGGACCCGATCTGACTGGACCCTAACCCTGACTGGACCCGGCCTGACTGGACCCGGTCTGACTGGACCCGATCTGACTGGACCCGGTCTGACTGGACCCTAACCCTGACTGGACCCTAACCCTGACTGGACCCGGTCTGACTGGACCCTACCCTGACTGGACCCGGCCTGACTGGACCCGGTCTGACTGGACCCGATCTGACTGGACCCGGTCTGACTGGACCCTAACCCTGACTGGACCCTAACCCTGACTGGACCCGGCCTGACTGGACCCGGTCTGACTGGACCCGGTCTGACTGGACCCTAACCCTGACTGGACCCGGTCTGACTGGACCCGGTCTGACTGGACCCGGCCTAACTGGACCCTAACCCTGACTGAACCCGATCTGACTGGACCCTAACCCTGACTGGACCCGGCCGGACTGGACCCGGCCTAACTGGACCTAACCCTGACTGGACCCCGGCCTGACTGGACCCTAACCCTGACTGGACCCTAACCCTGACTGGACCCTAACCCTGACTGGACCCGGCTGACTGGACCCGGTCTGACTGGACCCGCGTCTGACTGGACCCTAACCCTGACTGGACCCGGTCTGACTGGACCCGGTCTGACTGGACCCGGCCTAACTGGAACCTAACCCTGACTGAACCCGATCTGACTGGACCCTAACCCTGACTGGACCGGCCGGACTGGACCGGCCTAACTGGACCCTAACCCTGACTGGACCCGGCCTGACTGGACCCTAACCCTGACTGGACCCTAACCCTGACTGGACCCTAACCCTGACTGGACCCGATCTGACTGGACCCTAACCCTGACTGGACCCTAACCCTGACTGGACCCGGTCTGACTGGACCCTAACCCTGACTGGACCCTAATCTGACTGGACCCGATCTGACTGGACCCTAACCCTGACTGGACCCGGCCTGACTGGACCCGGTCTGACTGGACCCGATCTGACTGGACCCGGTCTGACTGGACCCTAACCCTGACTGGACCCTAACCCTGACTGGACCCGGTCTGACTGGACCCTAACCCTGACTGGACCCGGCCTGACTGGACCCGGTCTGACTGGACCCGATCTGACTGGACCCCGGTCTGACTGGACCCTAACCCTGACTGGACCCTAACCTGACTGGACCCGGCCTGACTGGACCCGGTCTGACTGGACCCGGTCTGACTGGACCCTAACCCTGACTGGACCCGGTCTGACTGGACCCGGTCTGACTGGACCCGGCCTAACTGGACCCTAACCCTGACTGAACCCGATCTGACTGGACCCTAACCCTGACTGGACCCGGCCGGACTGGACCCGGCCTAACTGGACCCTAACCCTGACTGGACCCGGTCTGACTGGACCCTAACCCTGACTGGACCCTAACCCTGACTGGACCCGGTCTGACTGGACCCTAACCCTGACTGGACCCTAACCCTGACTGGACCCGATCTGACTGGACCCTAACCCTGACTGGACCCTAACCCTGACTGGACCCGATCTGACTGGACCCTAACCCTGACTGGACCCGGTCTGACTGGACCCGGTCTGACTGGACCCGGCCTAACTGGACCCGGCCTGACTGGACCCGGTCTGACTGGACCCTAACGCTGACTGAACCCGGTCTGACTGGACCCGGCCTGACTGGACCCGGTCTGACTGGACCCGGTCTGACTGGACCCGGCCTAACTGGACCCGGTCTGACTGGACCCGACCTAACTGGACCCTAACCCTGACTGAACCCGGCCTGACTGGACCCGGCCTGACTGGACCCGGTCTGACTGGACCCGGTCTGACTGGACCCGCCCCTTTTGGACGTTATAACTCGTGTGTTTACCTGTAAAGGTAGAACTGTTTGTATTATGGTGTGTCCCCCCCCCCTTACCTGCACACCTGGCAGGTGTAGGACACTTACATAATGCCGTTTAAACTGGGGGGGGGGGGGGGAGGGGGGGTGACTGACAGGTGCAGAGGACTCACAGTGAGTGCATTAATTAATGATTGACAGCTAAACAGTTAAGCCTGCTGGCGCTCAGGGAGGGGGGGAGGGGGGTACTGCCTTAATGGGTGGATCGATGCTGAAGTCAAACACCCCCCACCACACACACACACACACACACAGTAACGGTTCCAGATTCCTCTCACGCACCTGAACAGGATAAAGAGGAGGAAACAGGAGATGTCTCCTCCTCTTTTCCCATCATGCTTCAGGAGAAGTCTCCTCCTCTTTTCCCATCATGCTTCAGGAGAAGTTCTCCTCCTCTTTTCCCATCATGCTAACGTTTGCTTTGATGTTCTCACTGGACCCGCCCACCAGCTGATGGAGAGATGGTACTGATACAACACATAGTCTAAAAGGGGCGGGGCCTGTCCACACACAGATGTTAACATACCTGCTGGCTCCAAACAATACAAACCAGCAGACGTGAGGTCTTCCTGCACACCCCCCCCCACCCCCCCCTACATTTCAGTATCAGGTTGAACTTGTATTTTGATCCATTATTGTGAACATCATGTTTTCATTGTCATGTTACACATGTGTAACCACTCCAATCAAAGCTTTCAGTCCTGAAGGGGCGGGGCTATGTCCAGGTGGAGCTCGGCCGCCCCCCCCTGCTGTCTTAAGTTAAGGTGCAGTGATTTGCATAAGTAATTAGCTAATGTGCTGTTGTTCCTCCCCATCTGGCTCGGACCGGCTCATTCCTCAAACTGACAGGACGGTCACTATCGCCGCTCACACGGCAACACGGCGCCCAGAAGATCCATTTATCAACCTGTGATGTGAGGGGACGCTCACCTTGAAAACTCAATTTACCTGAGGAGGGGGGTGCAGCTGATGAAGCCCACTCCTGCAAAAATGAGTTCTTTAGAGATGGGAACGCTTCCATACCGCTGCACGCCACGGCGAGGTCAGAGACCGCCGTCCTGCTGCGCCTGGACACGGAAAACCAAACGAAACTTTCTGAAGGAGGATCATACTGCTAGAAGTATTTAAAAGGTATACATTTACTGCAAAAGTACTGCAGGAGGAGTCAGTACTGTAGAAGTATCTTGAAGTATTACATATTTGTACTGCAGGAGCTTTACACCAGCCCCCCCTCCCCCCCTCAGGCTGCAGTATCTGGACCTTAAACTTCTGTTCACCTTCAGCACTTCCTGTCAGGGTCACAACAACCAATCAGCTTTCAGTGATTCACACAGGTGGTTGGAGAGTTTCTGTCCTGCAGAATGGATCGTATACGGGGGGGGGTCAGAACAGAACCAACAGAACAGAACCATCCGAACAGAACCAACAGAACCAACAGAACAGAACCATCAGAACCAACAGAACAGAACCATCAGAACAGAACCATCAGAACAGAACCAACAACCTTGCGTTCCTCCTGGATAACTGTTCCTTCTTTCCACTTTCTGTGTGTGTGTCTGTGTGCGTGTGCGTTTGTGTGTGTGTGTGGGGGTGTTGGTGTGTGTGTGTGTGTGCGTGTGTGTGTGCGTGTGCGTGTGTGTGTGTGTGTGTGTGTGTGCGTTGAGCTAATGGCCATCAGCTTTGATAGCGCCGGTCCTCCCATATGGCGAGCTAGCACTACACGTTAATGTAGCATAGCGCGGTCCTGATGTTGCTGCGACTCCGACGGCCCCTCCTCACCCCCCTCCCCCCTCGCCGTTACCCCCCCCCACACACACACCCCCCCAGCCCTCCTTTCCCTGCTGCCATTTAGCTTTCCCTCCATGGCGCCACATGCCGCCTGCGACCTTGGCGTTTTCCAGGAGCCAGTCGTTGCCATCTGCAGGCAGCAGGCTTGGGCAGTAAAGCATCGCGACCTCCAGTTTCTGGGCCCCGTTACGCCTCCGCCAGGGGCCCTCGCCAGATGGCACTACCCACTAAGAGGGGCTTTTACTGCGGGGCTTAAGAAAGAAGATCGTGGGCAAGCAGAGATGAAGCCATACACACACACACGACACACACACCACCCCCACACCCCCACACAACCGACACACACACACAAGCACACCCCCAAACACACACATCCACACACACACCCCCACACCCCCCCCCACACAGCAGTGTCCTCCTCCTCCTGCATCGCTCTGCCAAGATCTCAGCTCTTCTTTCCTCCATGATGTTCTCAGAATGATTATCCTGCAGCGTTTCTCCACGAGGACAGAGCTGAAGGTACACCCCCCCCCCCCCCCCCCCCCGACCCCCCCCCCACCCCCCCCCCCCCCCCGACCCCCAGGACCAAGTTCCTGTAGAGGCTGGGTGTCGCTATATTCTTTTTCCAATTCTTTTTTTTCAATTAAATTCAATTTTAATTTTACAAACTTGAACACATTTATTAAAAAATACATTCAAAATCTAGTATTAATTTGAATATTTATATTAATCCAAGATGACAACTGAGATATTAACATCATCCAGAAGTTTCATGATTCTCTCTAAAGCAGAAGTTCTAACATGTTCAGATCATGAATGGAAACATTGTTCTGCTTCTCCTGGAGGACGGTTCTGTTTGACCACTAGTGGCGATCACGTATGGAATCACACTTTATTCACGAATGTCTGTAAGAAAATAAGATTTTGTTCAGAATGTATGTTTTTGTCAACGAGCATTAGCATTAGCCGTCCTATGGAAATTCTAATTCAACGTTAGCATCAAGCTAGTGACTTTAGCTTTTATGTGCTAAATCGATTTATATCTTTGTGAATCGATTATTGATCTATTAAACTTAAATGGATGAATTGATTTTTTCTCTCCTCCTTCCTCCAGATGATGAAGATCAGATGTTCTTCCTCAGAATCCAAACAAACGGCAGAAAATGATGACAAAGTTCTGCGTTACTGCCCAACACGTGCACACACGTGCACGAGCATCAGTGTCAGGATCAGCTGAGAGAAGAAGAAGAAAACTTCTAGAGGAAAATCAATTCCTTCAATGTTTGGGGGGGAGGGGGGGCAAGAGGAAAAGAGGATTCTGGTGGTAAACCATGTCTTCAAGTTAAGACTGAAACAGACAGACTCTGTCCCACATGGAAAAGAATGACACAACAACACACAAACAGACACACAAACAGACACACAAACAGACACACAACACCCCCCGGTCCATCCTTATTGCTCTCCTTCCTGAGGGGCTGTGCTTCATTTAGAGCGGGGGGGGGGGGGGTGCAGTGGAGACGGAGACAAAAAACCCAGAAGAAAATCTCCAAATCAGCTTGGGGGGGGGGGGGGGGGGTGTCCGGTCAATAACACTGTGATATTTATGAGGCCTGGAAGCCGGTCCACCTTAAAACTCAAACTCCAGCTATCCTGAATTATTGATCACTATTGATTGGAGGAGTGTCAATGAGCTGCAGAGTGTGTGTGTGTGACTATAACTATGTGTGTGTGAACATGTTTGTGTCAGTGTGTTGCATATCTGTGGTGTGTGTTACTTATGTGTTGTCGTTTTATAGTGATTGTGAGACTAAGAACTTAAACCATCAAAGGCTTCTCCTCCTCTCCTCCTCCTCTTCTTCATCTCCTCCTCTTCCTCCTCCTCCTCCTCCTCCTCTCCTCCTCTCTCTTCATCTCCTCCTCTTCTCTCCCCTCCTCCTCCTCCTCTTCTATCTCCTCTTCCTTCTCATCTCCTCCCCTCCTCCTCTCTCTCCTCTCCTCCTCCTCTTCTTCATCTCCTCCTCTTCCTCCTCCTCCTCCTCCTCCTCTTCTTCATCTCCTCCTCCTCCTCTTCCTCCTCCTTCTCCTCCTCCTCCTCCTCCTCTTCTCCTCCTCCTCCTCCTCTCCCTGAACACCATCCTGTCCCTCTTTATCACCAAATCAATACCCCCCCCATCTTTCTGTCTCAACAACTGTTTCATTCTCGCCCCTCCCCCCCGCCTGCACCTCCTCCACCTTTATACACCCCCCCCCCCCCCCCCCAGTCATGTCTGGACCAGCCTGGTTCAGATTTCACTTTTCACACACATTTCTGTCAGTTTTCTGCCTCTCCATCCACTGGAGGGGGTGATGGGGGGGGGGGGGGGCGTCTGTGACTGAAGCTGTTTCCCGCTCAGAAACATTTACCAGGACTGAAGCATTTATTTATAAAACGGAAACCTGACAAAACCAAAGCAGATCAAACAGTCCAGGAATGGAACCAGCAACAGATCAGCTCCGACCCTCTCCAACAGGTCACATGACAGAGAAGGAGAACCAAACATGAGCAGGACGCTCCACAGAGAGTCCAGGCGGGTGAACAGGTGAGACGAAGCAGAACCAAGAATAAAAATAATAAGGGACCAGAGATTCTTGGAACTACAAGCAGTCCTGCATTTAGAGAACCAAGTGTTCTGATTGGTTGATCTTTAATCTATTCAATCTAGGATTCCTAGTTAACAGGAGGTGAAGCTAACTGGACAGGAAGTGATGTGGTTCTCTTTCTGCTAGTTCCTGCTAACAATCTTGCTGCTGCATCTGAACAAGATGAAAACTTTTTAAAGAACTTTTAGAGCAGGATGTTAGTAAAGAGTTACAGTAATCCAGTCTAGACGTAACAAATGCATGGATGAGTTTTTCAGCATCACTTTTAGATAACATGAAGATGAAAGAATGCAGTTCTACAAGCTTCTGTGTATCATCGTTTCAGCACAAAGTTGTCGTGTATGTCAGCATGTACACAAAGACACAACTAAATACTGTGTGTATCATGCGTGTGTGTCTCAGGTGTTGGAGCTGCTACAAACAGTCTTCATCACAAGTTCTCCACCTGAGAGAGAATCATCTTCTGACCCCCGGAGGTGGTGATGGGGGGGGGCAGGGTGAAACAAATGTGTCGACTCGCATGTCTGAAGGATCTCTGCTTCCTTCTCCTGATCTTTGTTTGCAGTCATTCTCCTTTATTAGAATTAGTTCTTAAGCATTTATTACCCCCCCCCCGCCCCCGTCTGCTTCTCTCACAGACACAGAGATGCGTTCAGGGTCACTCGGTCAAAACAGAACTCTGTTGTAGGAGAATCTTAATTTATGGAATAAGATCCAGAGGATCAGGATGAATCCCTCATACGACCGGAGGACCGGCGGGAAACGAAACGAGGGTGATAGCAGGACATCACCCCCCACCCCCCACCTATGACTGTATATCCGCTCACAGCTGTGAATGGAGAAGAGGCCCCTCCCTCTGACAGCAGCGTGTTGAACAGGAGGATCGGATCGATGAGGTTTATCTCACACCGGATCCCGGGGGGGCGGGATCCTTCAGTCGGCTGCTGGAGCGGTTCCCGCCGAGCGCTGCAGGACGCCGGCGCTGAGCGAGCTGATGAAGCTGCAGGCGGTGATGTAATCACATCCAATCCAATTAGGAAGCAGCAGGAAGGAAGACGCCGCGGATAACAGTAACTGGAGGAGGAGCGGGACGGGACAGGAACCGGGACGGGACAGGAACCGGGACGGGACAGGAACCGGGACGGGACAGGAACCGGGACGAGACAGGAACCGGGACGAGACAAGAACCAGGACAGGACAGGAACCAGGACGGGACAAGGACCGGGACGGGACAGGAACCGGGACGAGACAGGAACCGGGACGGGACAAGGACCGGGACGGGACAAGGACCGGGACGAGACAGGAACCGGGACGAGACAGGAACCGGGACGAGACAGGAACCGGGACGAGACAAGAACCGGGACGGGACAAGAACCGGGACGGGACAAGAACCGGGACGGGACAAGAACCGGGACGGGACAGGAACCGGGACGGGACAGGGACCGGGACAGGACAAGAACCAGGACGGGACAAGAACCAGAACGAGACAAGAACCGGGACGGGACAAGAACCGGAACGGGACAAGGACCGGGACGAGACAGGAACCGGGACAGGACAAGAACCGGGACGGGACAAGAACCGGGACGGGACAAGAGCCTGGACGGGACAGGAACCAGGACAGGACAGGAACCAGGACGGGACAAGAACCAGGACGGGACAGGAACCGGGACGGGACAGGAACCGGGACGGGACAGGAACCGGGACAGGACAAGAACCAGGACAGGACAAGGACCGGGACAGGACAAGGACCGGGGCGATGGAACAAGAACCGGGATGAGACAAGGACCGGGACGATGGGACCAGAACCTGGACGGGACAGGAACCGGGACGAGACAGGAACCAGGACAGGACAAGAACCGGGACGGGACAGGAACCTGGACGATGGAACAAGAACTGGGATGGAACCAGACTCCGAAAAGAACAAGAACCAAGACAGAACCAGAACCCAGGCAGAACAAGGACCAGGACAAGGATGGAGTCAGAAACAGAGATGAGGTGGAGCAGCTGTAAATGTGGAGTTCATCCAGCAGTCTTCTCCTCAACACCTCAAAGACCAAAGAACTCAGAATAGAAGTTCACCTCAGGGGAGTCCAGCTGTCAGAGCTTCAGCTGGAGCACAGCACCACCCAGCTGCTGGAGAAGGTCCAGAGTTCTGAAGAACCCCAGCAGGAACAGCATCACGCACAGTGCTAAGACTCTCCATGCATTCAGTCCAGCCAGACACCAGCACCACCCTGAAGACTGTTGGCCGCCCCCCCTCTGGAAAAGCTCCACAGCTCCAGCTGCCTCGGCCGAGCGCAGACCGTCATCAAAGACGCTTCACAGCCCGGACGCCGTCTGTTCGAACGCCTGGCAGACGCTACAGGCAAAGCAAGGACAAATCCACTCAGGACAGTTTTTACTGCAGCAATAAAAACTCCACGAGTGCTCCAGTCTGCAGTATGTAACATGGATTGTTAGTAATACTGTGTGTAGTACTTATGTGTTTTTGTCCAGGTGTCTGTATAGAAGCAATGCAAATTCTATGGTTGCTTGATGGTTTTATTCTGGATATTAGAGTTTTATTTCAGTTGAATAATCCATTCATAACAGCTGCTCTGCAAAGAAACTGACTTTGTAAAAATGTGTAGTGTCTCAAATATCAACACGCATTGAAAACACATTTCTGAGGAAAAATAATATAAAAGAAAATCCACTGTGTACTTTAATTGAAAACTTTTGACTATGTTGAACTGCAGCTGAAACATCAACTGAAACTTCAACTGAAACTTTACCTGCAGTTGAACCTGAAACTTTACCTGAAGCTGAAACTGTAGCTGAAACTACAGTTGTATCTGAAGCTGAACCTGAAGCTGAACCTGCAGCTGAACCTGAAGCTGAACCTGAAGCTGAACCTGCAGCTGAACCTGCAGCTGAACCTGAAGCTGAACCTGAAGCTGAACCTGCAGCTGAACCTGAAGCTGAACCTGAAGCTGAACCTGAAGCTGAACCTGCAGCTGAACCTGCAGCTGAACCTGAAGCTGAACCTGAAGCTGAACCTGAAGCTGAACCTGAAACTGTAATTGAACCTGCAGCTGAACCTGAAGCTGAACCTGTAACTGAACCTGAAGCTGAACCTGAAGCTGAACCTGAAGCTGAACCTGAAGCTGAACCTGCAGCTGAACTGTAGATGAACCTGAAACCTTATCTGAAATTTTACCTGAAGCTGAACCTGAAACTGTAATTGAACCTGAAGCTGAAGCTGAAGCTGAACCTGAAGCTGAACATGCAGCTGAACCTGAAGCTGAACCTGAAGCTGAACCTGTAACTGAACCTGAAGCTGAACCTGAAGCTGAACCTGAAGCTGAACCTGCAACTGAACCTGAAGCTGAACCTGAAGCTGAACCTGAAGCTGAAACTGAAGCTGAACCTGCAGCTGAACCTGAAGCTGAACCTGAAGCTGAACCTGTAACTGAACCTGAAGCTGAACCTGAAGCTGAACCTGAAGCTGAACCTGTAACTGAACCTGAAGCTGAACCTGAAGCTGAACCTGTAACTGAACCTGAAGCTGAACCTGCAGCTGAACTGTAGATGAACCTGAAGCTGAACCTGAAGCTGAACCTGAAGCTGAACCTGAAGCTGAACCTGAACCTGAAACTGAAGCTGAACCTGCAGCTGAACCTGAAGCTGAACCTGAAGCTGAACCTGAAGCTGAACCTGCAGCTGAACTGTAGATGAACCTGAAGCTGAACCTGCAGCTGAACCTGAAGCTGAACCTGAAGCTGAACTGTAGATGAACCTGAAGCTGAACCTGCAGCTGAACCTGAAGCTGAACCTGCAGCTGAACTGTAGATGAACCTGAAGCTGAACCTGCAGCTGAACCTGAAGCTGAACCTGAAGCTGAACCTGCAGCTGAACTGCAGCTGAACCTGAAGCTGAACCTGAAGCTGAACCTGCAGCTGAACTGTAGATGAACCTGAAGCTGAACCTGAAGCTGAACTGTAGATGAACCTGCAGCTGAACCTGAAGCTGAACCTGAAGCTGAACCTGTAACTGAACCTGAAGCTGAACCTGAAGCTGAACCTGAAGCTGAACCTGTAACTGAACCTGAAGCTGAACCTGAAGCTGAACCTGTAACTGAACCTGAAGCTGAACCTGCAGCTGAACTGTAGATGAACCTGAAGCTGAACCTGCAGCTGAACTGTAGATGAACCTGAAGCTGAACCTGAAGCTGAACCTGAAGCTGAACCTGAAGCTGAACCTGAAGCTGAAACTGAAGCTGAACCTGCAGCTGAACCTGAAGCTGAAACTGAAGCTGAACCTGCAGCTGAACCTGAAGCTGAACCTGAAGCTGAACCTGTAACTGAACCTGAAGCTGAACCTGAAGCTGAACCTGAAGCTGAACCTGTAACTGAACCTGAAGCTGAACCTGAAGCTGAACCTGTAACTGAACCTGAAGCTGAACCTGCAGCTGAACTGTAGATGAACCTGAAGCTGAACCTGCAGCTGAACTGTAGATGAACCTGAAGCTGAACCTGAAGCTGAACCTGAAGCTGAACCTGAACCTGAAACTGAAGCTGAACCTGCAGCTGAACCTGAAGCTGAACCTGAAGCTGAACCTGCAGCTGAACCTGAAGCTGAACCTGAAGCTGAACCTGTAACTGAACCTGAAGCTGAACCTGAAGCTGAACCTGAAGCTGAACAGTAGATGAACCTGAAGCTGAACCTGCAGCTGAACCTGAAGCTGAACCTGAAGCTGAACCTGTAACTGAACCTGAAGCTGAACCTGCAGCTGAACTGTAGATGAACCTGAAGCTGAACCTGAAGCTGAACCTGAAGCTGAACCTGAAGCTGAACCTGAACCTGAAACTGAAGCTGAACCTGCAGCTGAACCTGAAGCTGAACCTGAAGCTGAACCTGCAGCTGAACCTGAAGCTGAACCTGAAGCTGAACCTGTAACTGAACCTGAAGCTGAACCTGAAGCTGAACCTGAAGCTGAACAGTAGATGAACCTGAAGCTGAACCTGCAGCTGAACCTGAAGCTGAACCTGAAGCTGAACCTGAAGCTGAACTGTAGATGAACCTGCACTTCTCCTTCTCTCCCGTCTTCCTCCTGCATTTGACAAACAAACAAGGTTTTCCAGGTTTGGGTCAGATGGACAGTCCAGGACTTCTCGGATCTGACCCGTTTCTCTAAATTAAAGCCCCCACCGCTCATCCATTCTTTGCAATGCTGCCACCCCCCACCCCCTCACCCCTGAGGTGGATGGATGTAGACTCACCGAGCCACTGAACACTTCCCCCTGGATCACATCAAAACTGAGCGGCCCCGAGCGCCCCTCTAGGGCCCGGCTGTGCCGAGGGCATAATGGACTCAGGCAAGTTTAAGAGAGGATGACGCTCTCGGGGGAAGGGGGAGGTCCTAAAATCTAAGGTTCAAATCTGGACCTCAGAACCAAGAAACACCAGGAACATGTAGGTTCAGACTCCAAACCGAACCTGTGACTGAACTGTACAATACCAAACTGAAGCAGAATTACCTGTTTGGGTTTGGGTCTGACAGAGTCAGTACAAGACAATAACCGCTCCTTTGAGGAGAAGCGGACATGCTGCTCGAACAACTGAGGAGAAACCATCAGAGGAGACAACAGAGGGAACAAAAGAGGGAACGAAAGAGGAACTATCAGAGGAACCATCAGAAGAAACAAAAGAGGAAACAACAGAGGAACCATGAAAGGAACTATCAGAGGAACCATGAAAGGAACCATCAGAGGAACCATCAGAGGAACCACCAGAGGAATTATCAGAGGAACCATCAGAAGAAACAAAAGAGGAAACAACAGAGGAACCATGAGAGGAACTATCAGAGGAACCATGAAAGGAACTATCAGAGGAACCATGAAAGGAACCATCAGAGGAACCATCAGAGGAACCACCAGAGGAATTATCAGAGGAACTATCAGAAGAAACAACATAGGAAACAACAGAGGAACCATCAGAGGAAACAACAGAGGAACCATGAGAGGAACCATCAGAGGAATTATCAGAGGAACCATCAGAGGAAACAACACAGGAACAATCAGAGGAACCAAAAGAGGAACCATCAGAGGAACCATCAGAGGAACCATCAGAGGAACCATCAGAGGAACCATCAGAAGAAACAAAAGAGGAAACAACAGAGGAACCATGAGAGGAACTATCAGAGGAACCATGAGAGGAACTATCAGAGGAACTATCAGAGGAATTATCAGAGGAACCATCAGAGGAAACAACACAGGAACAATCAGAGGAACCAAAAGAGGAACCATCAGAGGAACCACCAGAGGAATTATCAGAGGAACCACCAGAGGAATTATCAGAGGAACCATCAGAGGAATTATCAGAGGAACCATCAGAAGAAACAAAAGAGGAAACAACAGAGGAACCATGAGAGGAACCATGAGAGGAACTATCAGAGGAACCATGAGAGGAACTATCAGAGGAACCATCACAGGAACCAACAGAGGAAACAACACAGGAACTATCAGAGAAATCATCAGAGGAACCATCAGAGGAACTATCAGAGGAACTATCAGAGGAACCATCAGAGGAACCATCAGAGGAACCATGAGAGGAACCATCAGAGGAACTATCAGAGGAACTATCAGAGGAACCATCAGAGGAACCATGAGAGGAACCATCAGACCACCCAAAACCTCGGTGACAGACATGTCCTCTGAAAGATCTACAACCTGTACTATGGACCTGGGTCAGAACATGAGCAGCAGCGTTTGCATTCCACCTTCGTGTCCACAGATGCACGTCATGTGTTCCTCTGTACCTAACAGACATCTCTGATGTAAGCCTGAAATCAACACCACCACCACCCCCTCCCCCCTCCCCTCCCCCCGGGGCAGTAATGTCCTGCTTTTATGGTAAATCTATACTCTTCATCTGGCTGGCTCCAGAGGACTCTGCTCGTCTGATCGATACTCTGCCGTCGGTGGGAAGGGTCCGTGGGGGCAGATAACCCTGCTTCTGCACCGAGTCCGGAGGAGCAGGAGGAGCAGGAGGGGCAGGAGAAGGTGGAGATGGAGGAGAAGGTAGAGACGGAGGAGCATGAGGAGCAGGAGGAGCAGGAGGAGCAGGAGGAGAAGGAGGGGCTGGAGGAGCAGGAGGAGCAGGAGGAGCAGGAGGAGCAGGAGGAGAAGGAGGGGCTGGAGGAGCAGGAGGAGCAGGAGGGGCTGGAGGGGCTGGAGGAGATGAAGGAGAAGGTAAAGATGGAGGAGAAGGTGGAGATGGAGGAGCAGGAGGAGCAGGTGGAGCAGGAGGAGCAGGAGGAGAAGGAGGGGCTGGAGGAGCAGGAGGAGCAGGAGGGGCTGGAGGGGATGAAGGAGAAGGTAAAGATGGAGGAGAAGGTGGAGACGGAGGAGCACAGACGGCACCTCCTTCCTCCTCACAGGTTCGAGGCCCGGCTTTTGTTTCTGACAGATTCCTCCTCAGCTGCTGGACAGAAGGAGGTGTCGCTGAGGCTCTGAGGAGGAGCATGTCAAAGCCTGTTCAGACCCCCCCTCTGCAACCGTAACAGTGCAGTGTCTCTGTGACCCCCCATGAGAAAACATGGACTCTACCACGTTCTGCTAACTCGGGTCAGAGCTTCACAGAACCGTTCTGCTGAAAACGGGTTTAAGCTGATCCGTTTTTAAAATGATCCGGTTTTAAGATTATCCGGCTTTAAGATGATCCGGTTTTAACCTGATCCGGGTTTTAATATGATCCGGTTTTAAGATGATCCGCTTTTAAACTGATCCGGTTTTTAACTGATCTGGGTTTAAACTGATCCGGTTTTAACCTGATTCGGTTCTAAAATGATCCGTTTTTAACTTGATCCGGCTTTAACCTGATCCAGGTTTTAACCTGATCCGGGTTTTAAGATGATCCGGTTTTAAGATGATCCGGTTTTAAGATGATCCGGTTTTAAACTGATCCGGTTTTAACCTGATCCGGGTTTTAATATGATCCGGTTTTAAGATGATCCGGTTTTAAACTGATCCGGTTTTTAACTGATCTGGGTTTAAACTGATCGGTTTTAACCTGATTCGGTTCTAAAATGATCCGTTTTTAACTTGATCCGGCTTTAACCTGATCCAGGTTTTAACCTGATCCAGGTTTTAAGATGATCCGGTTTTAACCTGATTCGGGTTTAAACTGATCCGGATTTAACCTGATCTGTTTTTTAACCTGATCCAGGTTTAAGCTGATCCGGGTTTAAGCTGATCCGGGTTTAACCTGATCCGGTTTTAACCTGATCCAGTTTTAACCTGACCCAGGTTTAACCTGATCCGGTTTTAACCTGATCCAGGTTTAACCTGATCCAGGTTTAACCTGATCTGGTTTTAAGCTGATCCGTTTTTAACCTGATTCGGGTTTAAACTGATCCGGATTTAACCTGATCCGGTTTTAACCTGATCCGGGTTTAAGCTGATCCGTTTTTAACCTGATCCGGGTTTAACCTGATCCGGTTTTAACCTGATCCAGTTTTAACCTGACCCAGGTTTAACCTGATCCGGTTTTAACCTGATCCAGGTTTAACCTGATCTGGTTTTAAACTGATCCAGTTTTAAGATGATCCGGTTTTAAACTGATCCGGTTTTTAACTGATCTGGGTTTAAACTGATCCGGTTTTAACCTGATCCGGTTCTAAAATGATCCGTTTTTAATCTGATCCAGCTTTAACCTGATCCAGGTTTTAAGATGATCCGGTTTTAAGATGATCCGGCTTTAAGATGATCCGGTTTTAACCTGATCCGCTTTTAACCTGATCCAGGTTTTAAGATGATCCGGTTTTAAGATGATCCGGTTTTAACCTGATCCAGGTTTTAAGATGATCCGGTTTTAAGATGATCCGGTGGTTTAAACTGATCCGGTTTTAACCTGGATCTGATCCGTTTTTAACTGATCCAGGTTTAACCTGATCCGGGTTTTAAAAGACTGATCCGTTTTTAAACCTGATCCGCGTTTTAACCTGATCCGGTTTTAACCTGAATTAGTTTTAACCTGATCTGGTTTTAAACTGATTCCGGTTTTAACCTGATCCGGTTTTAAACCTGATCTAGGTTTTAACCTGATCTGGTTTTAAACTGATCCGGTTTAACCTGATCCACGGTTTTTTAAGATGATCTGGTTTTAAGATGATCCGAGGTTTAAACTGATCCGTTTTAACCTGATCCGGTTCTAAAATGATCCGGTTTTTTAACCTGATCCGGTTTTAACCTGATTCCAGGTTTTTAACCTGAGCATGCATCTATCCAGGTTTTAAGCTGATCCGGTTTTAACTGATTCTGCGGTTTTAAAGATGATCGGATTTAACCTGATCCAGGTTTTAACTGATCCGGTTTTAAGATGATCCGGTTTAAACTGATCCGGTGATCCGTTTAACCTGATCCAGATTTTTAAGATGATCCGGTTTTTGATCCGGCATGATCCGGTTTTGAAACCTGATCCGGGTTTAACCTGATCCGGATTTAACCTGATCTGGTTTTTAACCTGATCCAGGTTTAACCTGATCCGGGTTTAACCTGATCCGGTTTTAACTGATCCGTTTAACCTGATCTGGTAATGATTTAACCTGATCTGGTTTTAACCTGATCTGCGGTTTTAAACTGATCCGGTTTTAACCTGATCCAGGTTTTAAGATGATCTGGTTTTGAATTTAAATGATCCGGGTTTTAACCTGATGTTTAACCTGATCCGGTTTAAAATGATCCGGATTTAACCTGATCTGGTTTTAAGATGATCCTGAGGTTTTAATCCTTAATTGGTTTTAACCTGATCGGTTTTAACCTGATCCAGGTTTTAAGATGATCTGGTTTTTCAGTTTTAACCTGATCCGGATTTAACTGATCCGGTTTTAACCTGATCAGGTTTTAACCTGATCCGGTTTAAACTGATTTGGTTTTAACCTGATCCGCTTCTAAAATGATCCGTTTTTAACCTGATCCGGCTTTAACCTGATCCAGGTTTTAAGATGATCCGGTTTTGAGATGATCCGGCTTTAAGATGATCCGGTTTTAAACTGATTCGGGTTTAAACTGATCCGGATTTAACCTGATCTGGTTTTTAACCTGATCCAGGTTTAACCTGATCCGGGTTTAACCTGATTGGTTTTTCCTGATCAGGTTTAACCTGATCCGGGTTTAACTGATCCGGTTTTTTAACCTGATCCGGTTTTAACCTGATCAGGTTTTAAGATGTGATCCGGTTTTAACCTGATTCGGGTTTAAGATGATCCGGATTTAACCTGATCCGGTTTTAACCTGATCCGGCTTTAAGATGATCCGGTTTTAAACTGATCCGGTTTTAACCTGATCCAGGTTTTAAGATGATCCGGTTTTAAGATGATCCGGTTTTAACCTGATTCGGGTTTAAGATGATCCGGATTTAACCTGATCCGGTTTTAAGCTGATCCAGGTTTAACCTGATCCGGGTTTAAGCTGATCCGTTTTTAACCTGATCCGGGTTTAACCTGATCCGGGTTTAAACTGATCCGGGTTTAAACTGATCCGGTTTTAACCTGATCCGGTTTTCTGATGAAGGAAAAAATGAATCAAAAATGAAATTGAACTTTTCAGATCATCGTGAATCAGGAGCCGATTAAAAGAGATCATTGTTGGGATGTAGACAATACGCTGGGCGGGGCCAAAAGCTCCCAGCTCCGCCCCATTCTGGCTGCGTTAAATGTCTAAAATGTCTTTATTCTGATCAGGGATCAGATATATACCTGGTCCTGAAAACAGAACAAAGCTTTCCACAAACGGATCAGAAACGTGAGAAGAACCGTCGGAGCTAACATGGCCGCTGCTAGCATGTAGCCAGATGCTAATCATTCATTTCTGGAACAAAGTCACATGATCGTTTCAGAGGACGGCGCGGAGCGTGGAGCGGCATTTCCTCCAGAGCGCCGTCGGAACGCCATCTGGAGACGTGACGCTCGTCTTCTCTGCGGTTTGTGATGTCATCATGATGTCATCATGATGTCATCATGATAGCCGCTCGTTAGCTAAACAGACATTCAATTCAAACTTTATTTATAAAGCGCTTTCCACGCAGCAGCAGCATAAAGAGCTTTACTCCTGAACGATAAATCTACTCGTGTTTGCTCTCCTATTTCACGTTCATCACTGATAGTGCTGCACGTTGATGCACAGCCTTTCACAACGTTCGATCCCGCCTCCTCACAGAGTTCATGCAGGAGATTTCCTTCAATCCTTCATGTTCTGGTTCTGGGTCTTCTGAGGAGGGGCCACAGGTCATGTGATCGAGGGGGGGGCTCCTCTGTTGGGGTCAAAGGTCACTCTTCATCACATGACCCCCTCCCCTGCAGCTAATAGCTGAAGCTTATGGTCAGGCAGCACACGGGGGGTGCTGGTGGTGCATGCTGGGTAATTGGAACTCATCCTCCCCCTACATTTTGACACTATGAGGCAATTTATTGCCCCTCTTGGGCAACTTGGCTGCCCATCTAATTGCAATATTAGCGTGTAATAACGGCGGCGTGGCGGCGATCCGTCAGCGCGGCGTTCTGCTGCCTCGGCAGAATTTCTGCCATTAACGGGCAAACGGGGAAAACAAAGCGAGCTCTGAGAGGAGCGCGCCACGCATTTATATTCACACACACGCCATTAGCCAGCCCCCCAGCTGACGCCCACAGGCACTTTTTATTACCCCCCCAGAGGTCACAGCTCTGTGTCGGATCAAATGGGGGGGTGAGATGTTACAGTCCAAACAAACCCGTTTGATTTAGAGAGTGAGTCCTCGCTGTAGCTGCAGCTGCAGCAGCATATGCATGAGGGGGGGGCATAAATCCAGGACCAGATTCACAGAATACTAATGCCTCGTTGTGCATGCTGGGACTTGAACCAGCATCACTGTGAGGTGAGAGTGCTAACCACTCCTCCAGCGACCGCCCGTGGCAGAGACGAAAGGGCAAATACAGATGGTGGTGTCAGGACGTTTCCATGGCAACAGCTGCCGCCAAACGTCCATCACCAAGTGCTACAAAGGCTGCTGTGGTGGAGTGGACGCCGCCCGGACGGATCTAACCTCTTCATGGTCAAATCAGAGATCCTGTTTTAGTTTTGGGGACGACCAGTTCCTGTCCCAACCAATGCAGACAAACAGAGACACGGAGGATCCGGTCTGGGTCAAGAACCGTCCGGACTGAGAGAGAGTCCGTCCAGAGTCAGAGCCACAGACCTCATGAGAGTGGGGGGGTCGTGTAGAGGTCTGTGGGGGGTCATGTAGACCCCTTCATTCAGATGGATGTAACGTTCACATTCAGACAGATGAGGAACAGCTTCTGACAATGGAGAATGGCTGAACGTTTCCAGACGAATCCGAGCTTCCGGATCCGAGGTCCCGGATCTGAGCCGCTGGATCCGAGCTGCTGGATCCGAGCCGCTGGATCCGAGCCGCTGGATCCGAGCTGCTTAATCCGAGTGTTTCCGTCTCTTCCCGTTGTGGTGTTGATTAAAGGCTCCACACAAAGATGAGGTGAGAAACAGAGACTCCAGAACAGAGACAAAGGAAGTCGACAGTTTCTCAGACCAGATGCTCCCAAACACCTGACTGGAGTTTCACACAATTAATCCAAAAGGAAGTGTTCAGACAGGAAGCAGGAAGCTGCAGGAAGATGTGAAGAAACAACAACGACTGAGCCGTGCTGCCTTCACTGACAGCAGATTCACCAGGAGTTCTGAGGCTCTTCAGCGGTTCAATGACAGTAAACACGTCACGAGACGGAGAACGGCGACGGTTCAAAGCTGACGGCGATGAGCAAACGGAGGACGGCGGTCACCCTACCTGTCGATGATGACGGGGTCAGACGGGGTCTCGTTCCGGTTCCCACAGCTCTTCTTATCGCAGCATCGACTGCAGAGGAAGACAGACGTCAGTCGCTCTGGGATTGGTCACATTTTATTCAGTTCTGAAACAGGTAAAGGTCAACCAGCAGAAGACAGCCAGGGCCACGCCCACCAGCTCCACTAAGCCCCCACCAGCCTCCAAATAATCAGATCTTATGATCGTTTTGGAAATTCCTTCAATCAAAAATCCTGTTAAAGAGAAAAAATGTGGAAAATTGTTCTGATATTTAGACCTCAAACACTTTAAATCCATGAATGATCTTCAATGAATGATCTTCATCTTTCTGTGAGTTATCATCACACAGATTCAATGATCCAAATCATTGAACTGTAAGATGCTGCAGACGCATTTGTCCTGTTGAACTTCCTGTGTTCATGTTCCACTGATGGACCACAAACAGAACTTAAGGTTCTTGTTGGTTGAACAGTGATGTCATAAAGTCCATTGCTCTCAATGAAAATCCCTTCAAGCATGAGTAGACACCACAGAATCGAGTCATCGGCGGTCATGTGACGAGTCACTTCTGGTTTAGATGGTTAGAACGGCGGCGCTGGCGGCTGGACGCCGTCTACAGGTACGTTATGTAAATTATATAAGGTCAACAAACTAATTGGAAATGAAATTTGAACAATATTTCTTTGGCAGCTCCAAGTCTCAGACCCAAAGCTAATGCTAGCGGCTGTGGTGCAGCGGTAGGAAGACTGCGGGTTTGAGTCCCACCTTGCCCACCCATGTGTTGAAGTGTCCTTGGGCAAGACACTGAACCCCACATGACCTCTGGTGGTTGGTTGATGACAGTGTTCATCAGTGTGTGAATGGAAAACGCTCTAGGAAAAGCGCTATCCAAGTAAACGCCATTTATAAATGTCTTATTGGTTTCAGAGTACAAACATCAGTAATCCTGTCTGCATCAGATCAGCTGATCTGAAGAAGATTATGATTACTTCACTGAATGCTGCTCGTTTGATTATGAAGGTAATTATGATTTTATTCTTTTAATGCTAATGCTAGCATTAGCTTTAGCTATGAGACGTGGAGCTGCAGATCTTTTCTCATCAGTTAAAAGTTTCCTACATTTCTGGAATGATTGTAAACAGAGTAAAAGTCAGATTATTCCAGCATGTCTGAGATTAAAGTCAAACTTCTTCCTGTTGTCATGTTTTCTCCTGCGGTCAGTGAGCTGCTGTTAGCTCAGCCGTGGTTCTGACATCACTGCTCTTTGGTTCTGTTCAGAACTGTCGGATCTGCAGGAAAATGAAGCTTAAAAATGATCAAAATAATTTAAACTGTTGCCAAAAAGATGAACGTGACTTTTTCCATGTTATGTTATAAAATACGAGAACACAGAGATGATTTTTTTACTTGTCCGCTCTTATTTTGAAAGGTGAAACTACGTAGCTTGATGCTCTGAACATTTTCATTGAACTGAACTGTTCCTGTTTTTACAATTATCCTCTAAAATATATTACAAGTAAATTTATCCTGAGAAGAGATTAAAATGAACAATGAAGAGAAGTGCGTCTTTGTGAAGGAATTAAATGTGAACAACATGAATTTATATCAGTTTTTATGCTGATCACATTTAGAATTAGTGCTGCCACAAACGATTATTTTAATCACGACTAATCACCGATTATTTTTTCCGATTAGTCGACTAATCGGGTCATGCGCAAACTGGATGTAAAGATGCTGAAGTTGATAACCAACTGAAATATTCATTAAATGCCAAATTAGCCTAAAAAATAAAAAGAACCAAAGTTAACCAAAATAGCTAGCATACTGCTGAAATATTAGCTAAACTCCAAATTAGCCTAAAAAAACAGAAAAATCCTAAATTAACCAAAATAGCTATGTCGCTGAAATATGAGTTAAACTTAAAAATAGCTTAAAAAACTAAAAAAAGAAACCTTAAGTTAGCTAAAACAGCTAGCATGTAGATTAAATATTAGCTAAACTCCATAAAAGACCAAAGAAACTTATTAAATGCCAAAATAGTCCAAAAAGCTAGCAGAATGCTATTATAACTTTTAACTTTACTACAATCTGACTTCATACAATATAAAGTAACGATTAATCGACTATTAAATTAGTTGTCGACTATTTTAATAGTGGATTAGACATCGATTAGTCGACTAATCGTGGCAGCTCTACTTAGAATATCAGCCAAAATAAAACCTGTGAATAAAATCTGATCTAATGAAAGATCAATAAAACATTCAATATTTAGGAATTATTCAAATTTGTATTTCTGTTTGTGAAGATCTGAGAGAGGAAAAGAAGCAGAACATTCATCAAATCAATGTTGTACATTTTTCTGTTGAAATTGGTAAATGTACCTTTTATTATTTATGTTAAACAGCCGTCATCTTTGCCGTTCTAAATACGAATAACTTTTTTTCATTTTGTCTGACAGGAACGTTGAAGTTTTTCCTCTTTCTGGAAGTTTCTGTGATTCTACGGTGAGGGGGTTGTCGTTCTGCTCTAACTTCAGTCTCATTCTCATTCCTGCCTGAATGTGATGCACGGCGTGCAGCTGGTCAGGGTCCAAGCCAAGGTCACTCCGACTTGGCCGACACCCAGCGAAGGGGGCGCACTGTGGACCCCCCCCAGCTCCCATCAGCCCTGACAACCAGCCAGCCGTCTGCAGCTCTTCGCCAGAGAAGCCGCTCAGGTATTCAGAGCGCTTCATCCGAACGGCCGCCAGGACCCGTGGGGGCGTGGGGGCGGGGGCGGGCGGGGGCGGGGCCACGAACAGAGTCGTTAGGAGAGCGCTTCGTATGGGACACTGAACCAACGCACCCCGTAAGATTCCACATGGATCCTTTTAATATTTACTTGAATTTATTTATCCTGAAAGTTAATCGTTTCTTGATAAATGTGTTAATGGATCAGATGGAATAATAATAATAATAATAATAATGAAAGAATCTGAATTTGATAGAATTCTGTCTGTGAAATTAACCCTTCATTTTCTCAGACAGAAACTGAATCTTTTTTCTTTCATGTTGGTTTGAAGAAGCAGAGATGATAAATGCATGAGATTCAAACTGATCCATCATGTTTTTCTGCAACAGTTTTTATCAAAATATTGATTCTAAACATCTTATTTCCTTGGGAATTGGAGTGTTTTCACTGCCCTGAGCAGCGCCTGCAGGCACAGCCGCAGCCAATCAGAACGCAGCCTAACGGGCCGTTCAGAGCTGGCAGCAGAGGAGCCTCCAGAACCAGAACGCGGCACGCCACTAACCCGTCTGGTTCAGTTCAGTCAGAAACGCCTTTCGGGTCAAATGAAGTCTCATTTAGACGCTGGGGTTTCCAGGAAACGGGATCAGCATGAGATCCCGTCTGTGGATCTGTTTATGGAAGCATCTGGATCAGGAGGAACTCTTCACGTCCAGAACCAGAACTTCAAGTTCTGCCAAGACTCCAGAGAGGCGCTCCTCTTCATCGTTTATTTGTTTGATGAAAAGAAAGGAGAAAACGAGACAGAAACCTGCTGACCCGTGTACAGAATCTCCTGCAGAACCCTGGAGAACCCTGGAGAACCCTGGAGAACCCTGGAGAACCCTGCAGAACCCTGCAGAACCCTGCAGAACCCTGGAGAACCCTGCAGAACTCTGCAGAACCCTGGAGAACCCTGGAGAACCCTGCAGAACCCTGGAGAACCCTGTAGAACCCTGCAGAACCCTGCAGAACCCTGCAGAACCCTGGAGAACCCTGTAGAACCCTGCAGAACCCTGGAGAACCCTGGAGAACCCTGTAGAACCCTGCAGAACCCTGGAGAACCCTGGAGAACCCTGGAGAACCCTGCAGAACCCTGGAGAACCCTGCAGAACCCTGCAGAACCCTGCAGAACTCTGCAGAACCCTGGAGAACCCTGCAGAACCCTGCAGAACCCTGGAGAACCCTGCAGAACCCTGGAGAACCCTGCAGAACCCTGCAGAACCCTGCAGAACCTTGCAGAACATGACCTCCAGCCGTCTGCCGCAGAAACCCGACCCTCAGAACCAGAAACCACAGAGATGGCGTCCTTCTTTCAGGCCCTGGCGGGTGGGAGGGGCTTGAACGCGTCTTCCGCTGAGTCTTAAAAATTAATGGCAGTGCATTTGACCGGCGCCGTCCAATTACAGTCCTGCGCGGCCCCATGCCGTCCTGAATCAAATTGGCATTTGACAAACAAGCGTCCAATGGAGGCAGCGAATGCCAAATGAGACGCTTTATGAATCATTTATCAGTCTGTTTGATCTGTAAGTACAGAGAAATCAGAAAGTAAGCGCTGTGTTTGTGTCTGTCAGGCGCGCTGAACGCTGCCGCACAGCGCCGCCATAATTTATTCCCCCAGCTACTTGGAACCATTAGTGAAAGTTCCAGGAGACCAATTAGCATGGAGACCCACTGGTGCTGCTGCGGCGACACGCTCCTCCAAACTGCCAGAGAAGTGTCATAAACAAACCGGACCCCAGGAGCAAAGCCGGGACCTCCGGGACCGGGGCCCCGCCCACAGACCAAAACAAACCAAACTGTCGCCTTAACCCTTCCGCTCTCCTTGGGGTCCAGATGGCTCCAACCACATATTGTTATGCGATTTCTTCCATGACAAATGTGGACGAAGGGGGACAGGATTTTACGTCTGTCATGGACATTAATGAAACTCCGAAATCAGTGAAAAAAAAAAGTTCAGCGCACTGTCCTGTGGTGTCTAGATGACCCCACTTTTAATGTAAACAAGCTAAGGAGAACGGAAGGGTTAATGGAGTTTCCCCCCAGGCCAAAGACGGTAACACAACGACCAGACAACTGCTGGCAGCAACACACGCAGACTCACAACCAGACTCACAACCAGACTCACAACCAGACTCACAACCAGACTCACAACCAGACTCACTACCAGACACACACAGACACACACACACAGACACACACATGCCACGCGTTGTCCTCACCAAAAACCAGATTTTTAAAGGCACCAACAACCTGACGGTGAAACGAGGAGGGGGAGGTCAAGATAGAGGAGGTGGGGGTCCAGTTAGGGAGCACCACCTCCTCCTTTGAGGAGGTGGGGGTCCCGTTAGGGAGCACCACCTCCTCCTTTGAGGAGGTCTGGTTGAGAATGGGAGGAGTTTCTTACCTGCACATGATCTCGTGTGTGAGGAGGACACGGCACATCTCTGGGTTCTTGTCCTGGCCTTCATACAGGATGGGCTGCACAAACACAACCAGGGTTAGAGTGACAACATCTACACAATGTCTACACAACATCTACACAACATCTACACAACGTCTACACAACATCTACACAACATCTACACAACATCTACACAACATCTACACAACATCTAAACAACATCTACACAACATCTACACAACGTCTACACAACATCTACACAACATCTACACAACATCTATACAACATCTACACAAGATATACACAACGTCTACACAACATCTACACAACATCTACACAACATCTACACAACATCTATACAACATCTACACAATGTCTACACAACATCTATACAACATCTACACAAGATATACACAACGTCTACACAACATCTACACAACATCTACACAACATCTACACAACATCTATACAACATCTACACAATGTCTACACAACATCTATACAACATCTACACAACATCTACACAACGTCTACACAACATCTACACAAGATATACACAACGTCTACACAACATCTACACAACATCTACACAACATCTACACAACATCTATACAACATCTACACAATGTCTACACAACATACACAACACGTCTACACAACATTACACATCTACACAAGATCTACACAGATCTATCTACACAACATCTACACAACATACAAACATGTCTACACAACGACTCTACACAACATCTACACAAACATCTATACATCTACACAACATCTACACAAGATATACACAACGTCTACACAACATCACATCTACACAACATCTACACAAGATCTACACAAGATCTATACAACATCTATACAACATGTACACAACATCTACACAACATCTACACAACATCTACACAACGTCTACACAACATCTACACAAGATCTACACAACATCTACACAAGATCTACACAACAACAACATCCAACACCAACCCACACACCTCTACAAGAAACGCTGTCTTCTCTCTTTGTCTGCAGGCTGACATCACACAGGTACACAACAAACACACATGAAGGTGTGAACCATGAAGACACTGACAGATAAACTCCTTTGATTCTGCAGAACGTTCTCATGACATTCAGGACAGATGATCTCATGATGATCCTGAAGACCTGGGAGGAAGAACGCCTCCTCATCCTCAGAACTGATGGTAGAGGTGTTAACCATCCAATCCAAAGTCCATTCATTTCTTAGAACACCTGCAGCTCATCACTCTGCAGATACTTACAAAAATAATATTCAACCAATTATGAGTTCTTCAGTCTCGTTATTTTTTTGGTTCCAATCGTTTTTCATAAGAAGCGTAGAACCTGATACAGGTGAGACGCGTTGCCGTGGTAACTGTGTGAGGATTGACCAGCAGAGGGCGCTGAAACGGCTGTATACATGACACGGGACGCTAACCTGAGCCTTCAGTGAAAGCTCCACATTACGAGCAGATAACAGACGAAAGCTGGACACTGCTTCTAGCAGGAGAAACCAGAGATCTGGACCGGTACCCGCCTGACGGCGAGCCTCCGCCGTACTGAAGCAACAGCACAGAGAGTTGGAGCTGACCTTCATTCAGAATCAAAACTGCTTCAAGTCTCTGACGAGCATCGCAGTGCTCTGCACCTCCATTGTTGTTTTGGCCCTCCCTCAAAACTGCTGACCAATGACGGAAAGGATCTTTAGTCACATGGTTTGGTTTACAAGCGTTGGTTCTGAACTCGGACCAACCGAAAGCTCCAGGACTGGATCCAGACCAAATGAAGCGGACTCAGTCAGACCAACGGCGTTCTCAGTCGGAATCCGGTCCTACAGAAGGTTTCACTGTAGAAGACCTTAGATCCCGCCTACACCAATATGTCTGACTGAACATGTGATCACAAATAACTTATGATCAATTAATGACCAACAGTTTGTTGATCAGAGATAACTGTGGATGTTTCTTCAATCCGATGGATCTGATTGGATAGCAGTTTTCTGTCATCTCTGAAGAACTTAATCACATTCACACACTGGTGAACATTGACGCTAACGTCCAACCAGAGGTTATTCAGGGTTCAGTGTCTTGGCCAAGGACACTTCGGTTAACGCGGGAATCAAACCCACAGGGGTCGCCAGTCCTACCGCTGCACCACAGCCGTAGAATTGGAGACTTTTCTTTGTGGACTGTGTCTTTGAAAGGAACTTTAGTTTCATCTTCTGGACAGAGACAGAGAATTTCTGGCTTTGGAGAACTTCTCATGACGTTCAGGACATTTAGAATCGACTTTCTCATCATTTCTAAATATTAGCAGCCAGTGCTGAACTTTTTGTTACTATTTTGAAAGATGAAAATATTTGCTGTACTAAAACTATTTGCAGTGTCAAACCATTCCTGTTTAACAATTATCCTCTAAAATCCACCATAAAACAAAGAAACACGTTTGTTTGAACATGATTGGTTCATGCAGCGATCTGCGTCTTTGATCAGAGTCAGAGATGAATTCCTTCAGTTTGTGCGCTGATGATCGCTCTGAACACAGTTACAGCGTTACAGTAATGTTTGCTCAAATGAAAGGTTGAGACCTCAAACACTGGAGGATTATTCAGATTCTGATCTGAGAAACATCTGAGAGAAGGAAAAACCTTCAGGACATAAAACAGATAAAGTATAAATGTCTGTTATTGGTGGAGTTACGTTTATCGTGTTTAAGAGTTCAGCTGAACAGAAATCAATGCATGACTGAACAACAGCTGCTAGAGACTGTCCAGTTCTCTATATGCAGTCAACGGCCCGGTGGGGGGTGATGTGTCAGCAGGGTGGTCTCCACTGGGCCGTAGCGCCGACACATTAGAGCTTATTGATCAGTTTGCTGAGGCTTGTTGCTTTATTGATCGGTGACACGCTATCTGGGGGGGGGGGGGTGCATCTGCGTGTGTCATGCGTGGGTGTGGTGGGCGTGGTCTCTGCTGTGTGGAGGACTCACCTGTTTGGTCATAGAGTCTATCAGCCGAACGTAAAGATCCTGTTCTGTCCTGATGCCTGAGAAACACACAACCACAGCGTCACATGAAGGAACGCACACGCATGTTGAAGTGATCACCATGACAACTGCTCCAAACCACAGTACCGTGTGTTTATGTTTGCTCCCCTAACAACCCCCCACACCCCCTCCCTCGGTAAACATGAGCATCAGCGCCGCTGCAGAGCTGTTTATTATTTATGGGGTGCCCCCCGCCTGCTTCCTGCAGCAGAACACCCGTCCTCATCCTCTGACAAATTAGATCCCATCAGGGTGGCCGGTCTGCTCGCGGCCGCGGATGCGGCGTGGAGTGGGGGCTGTGGGGGGCACCTGTTAGCGTTGCGTCCGCTCTAATTGGTCGGGATGCCGCGGCTGCTCGTTTGGTTCCCCCAGTTCCTCCTAATTGGGATGATTGAGTCTTCATCCTGAACCTTCATCGCCGCCGATCTTCAGCTTACGAATGAGGTCGATTACCAGAAGTCCCACTGATTCCTCCTCTGGACCAGGATGCTCTTATGGCCCTTCTGCTGGTCTGGGACCGCCCACTGAGGCCCAGATCCCGCCAAACTTCCAACCCCCCAACCCGTCAGCAGACAAAGCCGACTCCAGTCCCCTCCTGATAAAGAGTCTGGGGTTCAAACCCCGACCGGAGAAGGACCAAGCATCTGCGGGGGGGGGGCTACTGTGAACATTCGTTGTTCATTGGAGACATGGAGTTCTTTTGGAGAACTTTCCTGGAGAACCAGAACCAGAACTGCAGTTTATTTCAGATGACTGCTTTATTGGAGGTAAAGAAGCTGAGAAGTTTTCACTCAAACGCTTCATTTTGGAGAATCCTTTGATGCTGGTTTCAAAACTCCAAGATTTAGAGAAAAACTTTTGCAATTTAGAGGAAAGAAAAATATTTTCCAAGCAAAGTGTAACTGTTGATGTTTTTAGGCGTGCTCTTCAATCAGCTCCAGCAGATAAAGGAGGAGCCTCGAGGCGGGTCTGGTGTTTCCAACTCCGATTAGGAAGCTCAGGCTTTGTTTAATCCTTTACCTACGAGTGTGTTCAATGTGAAGCAAGACAAAGAGCTTGATGAGCAGAGAAGGTACGAAGAGATAGACGACTGCAAGCCAGATCCTCACAGACTCGATCTGGATCCCATAGACTCGATCTAGATCCCATAGAATCGATCTGGATCCTCACAGACTAGATCTGGATCCTCACAGACTCGATCTGGATCCTCACAGACTAGATCTAGATCTTCACAGATTAGATCTGGATCGTTACAGACTCGACCAGAATCCTCATAGACTAGATCTAGATCAGGGCTCGGCAACCTCGGGCGTCTGCGGATGAACGTGCAATAAAAACATCATCACATGAACCAGCAAGTTACTCGGGTTCTGTCTTATAATGTAACAAAAATTGCAAAAGCAAACACTTGTTCCTGTTTTTATTTTTTATGAATAGTTGTGAAGTTCTTAGAAATATTCTGGATATTTTGTTCTGATGGATCCAATCATATTGGTGTTGGTATCACATTATAACAAATACAGAACTTTTGGTTTTCAGACAAACTTAATTACAATACTATTTCAACTATTTTCTTGTTTTTCAATTTTATTATGAAAGCACAATTTTGAGCTAATATGTTCAATAAAAGTATTTGACCTGATGTTTGTAAATTACATTTTTGTCAAATATATTGAATATTTTGGGGTTTTTTGCATTAAATGGCTGGATAGATCAGTCGGCTGATGTAGAACCACGGTTCAGTTAAAATCCATTGAGGATCCTTAGACAAGATCCTTCATTCTGCTGCATAACTGGATCTCTGTGTACCTTAAAATACAGGATTGTATCAGGAAGATCCTCCAGAGTAAAACTCTCTGCTTAACCACCTGTGTGAATCAGTGAAAGCTGATTGACTGAGATGATCCTGACAGGATGAGCCAAAAAGGTGATCCAGATCCTCAGAGACCAGGTCTGGATCCTCAGAGAGTAGGTCCAGATCCTCAGAGAGTAGGTCCAGATCCTCAGAGAGTAGGTCTGGATCCTCAGAGACTAGGTCTGGATCCTCAGAGAGTAGGTCTGGATCCTCAGAGAGTAGGTCTGGATCCTCAGAGACTATGTCTGGATCCTCACAGAGTAGGTGTGGATCCTCAGAGACTATGTCTGGATCCTCAGAGACTATGTCTGGATCCTCACAGAGTATATTCCAAAAATAAATAAAACTATACAAAATAATATGAATAAAATAATAAATGTGTCTTCCTGCTTGAATTAACAGAAAATGATGAAATTTTATGACCGTATTTGATTGTTTTCGGTGTACCCGGACTATGAAGAAGCTCCCCACTGCACCACCTTCACCTTCCTAAGATTCATTCATTCATTCTGAGAGTTCCCAGCATCTCCTGCCTTTCCCTGTGAACAGGTGAACTCCAGGTGTCTTGCAGCACCAGCAGCTCTTACCGTTGCTGTATAGCAGTTGTAGTCTGTAGTGGATTCCGTTGTTGGTCTTCTCTCCGTTGTATTCCTGTGAAACATGAACAGATAGTGAAGGACATCGTACCAATAATCGGACTCTGTCTTAGATCAGATCGAAGGCTCTGAGATTGTGATTCTGCATTTAGTTTGTTGTTCAGTAACAGTTTGAACCAACACGACTCATCCTTCCTCAGAGCTTTAACCTGAGCCAGTCTGCAGTTTTAGGCTTGCTGGTCCTCCTCTCTAAACAGCCAATTCCCTTCACACTCTTTTTTTAAATCCCCCCCCAACTGCATCACACCTGACCTGAGGATCCAGCTCTCCCCGTGTCACCACAGGTCAGAGGATATTACATAAACCTGACCCTCTCGCTTCCTCCCGTCTTCTAGCAGGGATAGCTGCTCAGTGCCAAATGTATCTGGCAGAGTTGGCCTGGTCCCAGTGCATTTGGCGATCCAAGAGAGTAGAGGTCAAAGTAAAGGTGAGGCAGTGAGTGGGCGGAAGTTTCTCTGCCAGCTGGCAGCCAATCATAGAACAAACTCCCCCAAACCTGCCTGGATGTTCAGTCTTTTATGGTGTGGAGCTCCGAGGCTGCGCTTAAACTCCCATCAACCCACTTTCTGCAGAAGCCACTCCGAGAAGCAGCTTCGGGATTCAGAGAAGACTTGGCCCGATCAAATCACTCCATCATTCACTTGGTAGCTGAGCTGGTTAACCTTGATTTGAAAGATTGAACTAAGAGTGTCAGAAACTGCCTAAAAGCCACAACTCTTAGAGTGAATTTTGGCCAGTTTAGAAATGAAAATATGAATCCCACCTCTACACCCCACAGAGATTTTGAGGGTTTAGAAGAGTTTGAATGCTTCATCCACACATTTGAAGAAAGAATAAGGCCTCGTCTGCTGGGGTCAGGGGGAGGTCCACTAGAAACATGAGGACTGGGACCCCTAAGACTATTCTGGTCTCTGTCTAACCAGAGCAAGAGCTTGGTCCTTATACCCATCAGCAAGATGAACGTGTCACAGTCTGTCTTGTATTCCAGCAGGATTCCCTTTGTAACTGGTTGGATCATCATGTTTTGGACGGACTCCTGATCTGGACAGGTCTGCAGAGGAATCCAGAACTTTGTCTCTGCTTCTGCACATGATGTTGCTCTACTGTGGTCTCTGAATTATAATCTTCATTGAGCTGGTTTGCCGTTAACCTTCTGGAATGAGATTTACCACCATGTTGGAGGCTGTGGTTCTTGACCAGTTAGCTCTCTCTGGGTAGGACACTCTTCTTTGTAACTAGAGACTCGCTGCGATCATCTTCTGATCTATTACCAAAGCAGTCTTTTAATGGTGATGGTGCTCCTTTTAGCCAAAATCTAAAAACCTGGGTCATTTATGGGATATGGTTTCTGCAGAGCGACAAAGAGTGTTTTTAGAAAACTTACAGGTGTGACTGTTGGTATGAAGTGAGCCTGCACTCATTTCCCATTATCTTTTCATTAACAGTCTCTCCTGCTAGCTTGCAGTTCCTCACACCCCCATCCAACATTAGTGATGCAACAAAAATGGCAGAAATATCGTTTCTATCCATTTATAAACTTTAGATCCAGATTCCAGCTCAGACCAGGAAAAAAAAGACTTTCATGGATCTATCTATGCACCAGAATGGGGGGGGGTTCTTTGTAAATGTCCTCCATCCTCAGAAAACGCCACAAGAACGTGTTAGAAACACCATTTTCATGGGAATGAAACTCCTTGGAGACAGGACACCAGGTTTAGTCCAACAATTACTCAAGAGAAAGCCAGACTAGTGTTCAACCCACTGAAGAGTTTCAACCACATCTCAGGTCAAACGTCAACATGTCAGACGTTTCCCACCAATACACTCCGGGTCCACAGTGACCCCCCCCATGTGTCTTCAACAAGCATTGGGGGGGTGAATGTGATCAGAAAGAGCAGGACTCACCTTGTCCTTCTCCACAAAGTCCACGTAGGAAGTCCTCTCGATCTCCACGGGCTGACCCTGCCGGTCGTACAGCGCCAGCACAAAGTGGAAGAAGTTGGACTTCCGCAGGTTAGACGGTGGTTGCTTCTCAAAGTGAGCCCGGGCCAACCCCACCCCGCTGAAAAAGAGAACACACCGTGGGCTTTAGTAAAGATTCTGCAGGAGGTTCTGTCTCTTTGGAACAGAGCCGTCCTGGGTTCATTCCTGGGTTCTATCTTTGTCCTGAGTCAGTCAGGACCTCAGACTGTAGTCACGTTCTGGTGACAGGACTGCTGGGCCCACGCGTCTTTCTAAATCTAAACGATAGCCGAACATCGCTAACGTTAGCTCCTCCCGCTAAAGGTTCCCCCGCAGCCACACTCTCTGCTAACCGTCCTTGTCTTTCATCTAAACTCAAGTAGTTTCATCTTTGAAGCACTTTGTGAAAATCTGTGTTCTGACCCGTCTGGACCTCTGCTGTACCGTTTGGTGCTAGCATTAGCCACAGATTGCTTTCATTAAATAACACAACAATAGAACGCACAACTCCCATCCACAATCTTTGGGTGTTTTATTAGCGTCAGTGACCAGAATCTTTCTTACAAATAACTTAAGACCAAAGTTTTTCAGAACCAGTTTAGAGACAAACTGAGGATGAAAAATCTCCTCAGTCATGGATGTTTTGATGTTTTGATCTTCTTGACTTCAGTTCAAACTTTCTGAGCTCATTAACACTTGAAGTTACAGCAAAGTTGTTGATCTGTTCTCGTTTGATCTGGTCTCTTCCAGCAAAGCATATGTGCATCCCGCCGATGCAGGTCTTCAGGACGAACACACACACACCAGACCTTCTATTTCCATCCATCTTCATCCACTCATACTTTTAACTTCAGACAGCACTGAAGAGGTTAACGAGGATGTGTCAGGGTTAGAATGTGACGGATTAGATCACACATGAAACCTGATCGTTCAATGAAAGTCTCAGGTTGCACCAGTGCGTCCATCACTTCTAGGTTTAAAGAAACCTCTCTGGAACAAGCTCTCCTCTGATTGGTCGGATCCAGACATCCTGAATGTTTGTGCAGATTTCAATATAAACTAATAGAAAGCCTGAAAACATTTGCTAAGAAAGTTCTGACCTGATCTGTATGACAATAAGAAGGACGGTTCCCATGAGCATGTTTCCACGAGCGCGGCATTGCAGACGTGACGGTTCCACAAAAATGATCAGAATCAGCCCGAGGGGGTCAGGGGGTCCCCTGACCTTCAGCCCAGGAGTTAAATGGTCAAGACCGGCCCAGTGTAAAAGAAGACAATCATTTACACTGTAATGCAAATATTTTATTGCAGTTTGGGGGAAAAACATTAATAACAAATAATAACCAACAAATAACAACAATAAAAAGTTTTAGTTTAACAGAAATATTTCTCTTTGTGAAAGGCTCAATTAAACTTTGACATTTGAAAAACCATCACCATAATAACTCCAGAATCCACAGCATAATTCACCAACTAAGAAGTGAAGTTACAGTCAGTGGACATGAGAATGTCTTTATGTCCTGACTGAGCATGCTCAGTAGTCTGTTTTAACAAACTTCAGAATGGAGGCGATTCTCTGACATGAAAGTTGGGACAATAAAGGCTCAACAAGAATGTGTCTGTCAGCCCAACAGCTGGGAAGACGTTTTATGGAGAACACGCAACAGTTTCTACAAGGAGAGAAGGTTCTGCTTCCAGGTTCCATGTCTGGTTCCCATCTGACAGCGAAATCCTCTGAAATCCTCAGGGTGGATTTTCTGATCCTATCCCGCTGTGATGCTGAACTGGACTCACTGTGGCTCTCTCATACAACTGTAAGCAGTCCTAAAACAAATGTTATATACTCCAGCCTCCCAACCCCGTTACAGTCACAACTGTATTTCGTTTGGCACTGTTCCTGAAACCGCTCCAGCTTCCTACCCATTACTACTGGCTAATCGTCCGGTCGGAACTTCTTGGTTGAAGCGCGTTCTGGTTGACTCAACCACCGGGAGAAATGGAAAGGGGTGTTTGTGTCAGACTGACATGATCTCTAAATGGACGGGTCGATTCAGAGTGAACCCCCCCCCAAAAAGATTCATTCATGTTCTGCTGGGACCGACCGACCCATGAAATGAACGGCCAATGCATTGTGGGCCATTTTTAAGTGGTGGCACCACCTGCTGTAGAGGCTGTGGAGGGTGAGGCAGCCATTGGGGGGGGGGGGGGGGGGGTGTAACTGACTCATTTATGCACCTTAATGAGCGAGTCATTCCTAATTAGGACGACTAGTTCAAAAGGACGGGGGCGCCCTGCTCCGTCACGCCACAATTACCAAACAGTTTAGTGTGTGACACCACGCACACATGCACGCACACACACCTGCACCCCCACACACACACACGCACACACGCACGCACATGCACAATTATTTATTTTTCTTCAAATCACGTCAGATCAAACCAGAGATCAAAAGCCGGACACGAGCGCTGAGCTCGTGCGCATGTGTGCGCAGAGCTCGTTCCCGTTTGCGCACGTGAGAGCAGAACAGAGCAAGTTGTAACGACAAACCACATCATCACCAAAACTTAATAAAAACGAATGACTGAAGAGAAGAGAAATCTGAAATGATTCGATTGATATTGATAATAAAAAGAATTAGAATCTGTAAGAAAAGAGTTTCAAACAGAACCGACACACAGAACCAACCTGAGCAGAAACATGAGAAGAACTTCTCCAGAACAGATCAGATACTGACAGAAGAAACCAGATAAAGATCAGATATTTGATATTTCTAAATACTTTTACCATGATTTATAAACCTTCTTCATTTTATTTTTCCTTTTCATTTTTCACATATAATCAGTATTTTCTGTTGTTGTGTTGTTGTTTTTGTGTTGTTTCACTTTAAAAGTTGAACGGTAAATAATTGTTTTTATCATTATTTTGTACATTTATCTGGAGGAAAATAAAATCTTAAACATGTTTACAATTATAAATATAATGAACATTTTTACATCAGTTATTCATTTTTGCAGATGAGTAAGTTATTCATAAGTTAAACAAGAAAACGAGCAAAAGATCCACATGTTCTAAGATCAGTGTGTGAGGATCTGCCAGATCTCTAACATCTCTATAGAATCGTGACAGGAGAGGATTCTCTGTTATTGGAATGTTTTAGATTCATTTTCTCTGGAAGATTTCAGACAGAGATTGTTAACATACGGTTGAGTGGAGATTTCTGGAAACACACAGTTGTTCACAAAACGACCCGGCCCCCATCACAGAAGAAAACTGGACCCCTGGTTTACAGGAGACCTTTGAAACCACAACCAGATACTACTGAACCAAATATCAACATGGATTCTCCCAGCTCTTCAGATCCTTCTTCACAGCAGTAGCATCCAAACACACGATTTAAAATTCTCTCCATCTTTCCATTATACTGTCACCATCTCTGACCTTCTTCACCCTAACCTGCTTCATCTCTGTATCGGTCAGTCCAATGAGATATTTCACTCCAGAAAGCATGCTAGCTTGTTGCGTACACAAAGTCAGACGCCATGTTGGAATGGTCCAGACGTCTGTTTACTGCTGTGTTACAATTGTACAAACAGCTTCATGACAGCTTCAGACTTCACTCTATTTCCAGGTTTTCTGGAAGGACCAGCGATCTTTTAGTTTTATGGAGGATGATCGTGGTGACCAGACGACCTGCTGGTAATCAGATTACTATGTGAACAGGATTCCTCGGTAGTGAAGAGTCTGATTATGGCTGATGGAGGCCGCTCCTCGCCGTGGATGGAGGTGTCACTCAGCTCCCCCTCCTGTCTGCGGGACCATCAGGACCGGCACGGCTGTCCACCGGGCTGCTCTGATCTCAGCCGGATCAGAACCTTGCACGGTCAACCTCCGGCATACATCTCTGACCTTTGAACTCCATATTCTTCTGCTAGATCCCTGAGGTCTTCCAACCTCGCCTCGTCTTTGGAACTCCCTCCCCTCGCCGTTACATGAGATCGACTCCGTGTTTTAAATCACAGATCAAGACGTTTTTATTCAAGAGAGTTTTTAGTTGATTTTTAGTCCTTGTTTTACTATGTCTTATTGTGCTTTAATTGTTTTACTATTAGTTTTTATTTCTTCTCTGTGTCTAAATCTGATTTTATGCTTGTGTTGTGAAGCACTTTGTGATCCTTTCTATGAAAAGTGCTATAGAAATAAAGATATTCCATTCATATATAAGGGGCGCTGGCGTGATGTCGATCAGTTAATAAACAGACGAGGAGTCGAACAGTTTATGTAAATGTTCGTCTGTGTGTGGATTTGAATAAAATCACAACCATGCATCAGGTTTACATTGGGTTTCCTATAAATAACCAGTTTATTTATTTAATAAAAGTTTTAAATGTGGTTCGTTTGTTGTACAAAAACATTATTACCATGACCTGGAATTATTTTTCTGATGATCCGAGTTTTTTCCTTTTTAATACCAGATCAAAATGATCATTTGACTGCATCTCATTATTTTTATACCATTCCAATATGGCGTCTCTCTTTACTATGTCAGACAATAGTAAAAAGCCTGCGTGTCATCTCTAGTAATATTAACCTCTATCGTCAGTCTCTCCCTCTTTAAAACCCAAACTAGCATACTTCAAATAACTTTATTCATTTACAGACCAAACGTCAGCACGAGTACAGGCCTCACACGCAGAACTTTGATAAAACACACAAGTACAAAAACATAGAAATAAATAGATCAATAATAAAATTAATAATAAATCAACTAAAGTTCTAGGTTGACCTTTGACCTCTACTGTCACCGTCTGCTGCACTCCTGTCTCCTCTCCTCAGTTCTCTCAGTGTCCTCATCTTCTTACGCCGGGATCACACCGACACTGAAGTGGAGTCTGCAGTTCACACCAGACGGGCATTTTCCCGCGGCGGTCCACAGGCGCTTCTGCTAGAGCTTTTTTTTGTTTTTGCCATCATGGTTGATAATTTCATAATTTAAAGACATTACCTCATGTTTCTGCTAAGAGGAGCTGCTCTCTGCTTCTCTTTATTTTCTCCCAAAAACCAGCAGCCCCGCGCTGGAGTCTACTGACGACGTTGATCTGTGTGCGCTCGTGTCTGTCTGTGTTGTGTGTCTCTGTGCTCGCGCGCACACGTGCGCACGTGTTGTGACTGTATGTTTATATCCATGTCTACCTTCTGTTTAGACACAAAAACATGATCACATTTATCAATCGCTGCATTTTATTGTGAAAAACTGATTATATTTTGAAAAGAAACTGGATGTAACTTCCAGCCAGAATTGACGCGGAACGCTCGCGGCTCGCGCACAAAATAGAGGAGACGCCGAAACGATCCGCTGCACCGCGCGGACCCTCAGCGCGGGCCCTCGCCGTCACCGTGGGGTGTTAGCGAGTCTCTTTATTTCTTCATCCAACACACTACCATCCAACACACTATCATCCAACACACTATCATCCAACACACTATCATCCAACACACTATCATCCAACACACTATCATCCAACACACTACCATCCCACACATTATCATCCAACACACTACCATCCCACACATTATCATCCAACACACTACCATCCAACACATTATCATCCAACACACTACCATCCAACACACCTCCATCCAACACACTACCATCCAACACACCTCCATCCAACACACTATCATCCAACACACTATCATCCAACACACTATCATCCAACACACTATCATCCAACACACCTCCATCCAACACATTATCATCCAACACACTACCATCCAACACACCTCCATCCAACACACTATCATCCAACACACTATCATCCAACTCACTATCATCCCACACATTATCATCCAACACACTACCATCCAACACACCTCCATCCAACACACTATCATCCAACACACTATCATCCAACACACTATCATCCAACACACTATCATCCAACACACTATAATCCAACACACTATCATCCAACACACTACCATCCCACACACCTCCATCCAACATACTATCATCCAACACACTATCATCCAACACACCTCCATCCAACACACTATCATCCAACACACTATCATCCAACACACTACCATCCCACACATTATCATCCAACACACTACCATCCAACACACTACCATCCAACACACTATCATCCAACACACCACCATCCAACACACTATCATCCAACACACTACCATCCAACACACACACCACCATTCTCTGCTGCCTGAAATCTCCCACCAACCACTCCTCTGGTCTGTGGTCTACCTCCACTCATTTCTATAAAAGTATTGATGACTTCTATTTATCATGTTTATATATTGTATATATGTATATTGATGACTTTAATCTGACACACATCTGCTCAGAAAGCTGCAGAGTGTTGAGACCTTCCATCAGAGTGTTGGGGGGTTGAGGGTGTGGTGCGTTCAGGGCCGTAGGCCTCTGCAGGTTTTTCTGACTGCAGAAGATTGTGAGGTTTCATGAAGTTTCACCTTCCTGCTGATCACGAACAAACTCAGGTGTTTCTGTAGAAGACCCCGCCCCCACAGCTATCGTTAAGACGTCAGCTTCACCTCCACAAAGCCAAGAGGATTTCACAGAAAGGAGGCTGGGGAGGCATCTGCTGTGTTTTAATGATGTGACGAGTTTCTGAGGTGGTATGGGGGGGGGGTGTTGACAGGATGAAGCACACATCCTCAGACTGATGATGGAGTAACGTACAACTGACCACAAAAACACATGTACTAATACACACATATGTACTAATACACACATATGTACTAATACACACATATGTACTAATACACACACATGTACTAATACACACATATGTACAAATACACACATATGTACTAATACACACATATGTACTAATACACACATATGTACTAATACACACAAATGTACTAATACACACACATGTACTAATACACACACGTACTAATACACACACATGTACTAATACACACATATGTACTAATACACACATATGTACTAATACACACATATGTACTAATACACACACATTTACTAATACACACATTTACTAATACACACATATGTACTAATACACACATATGTACTAATACACACAAATGTACTAATACACACACATGTACTAATACACACACGTACTAATACACACACATGTACTAATACACACATATGTACTAATACACACATATGTACTAATACACACATATGTACTAATACACACATATGTACTAATACACACGTATGTACTAATACACACACATGTACTAATACACACATATGTACTAATACACACACATGTACTAATACACACATATGTACTAATACACACACATGTACTAATACACACATATGTACTAATACACACATATGTACTAATACACACACATATACTAATACACACACATGTACTAATACACACACATATGTACTAATACACACAGATGTACTAATACACACATATGTACTAATACACACATATGTACTAATACACACACATATGTACTAATGCACACATATGTACTAATACACACATATGTACTAATACACACACATATGTACTAATGCACACATATGTACTAATACACACATATGTACTAATACACACACATGTACTAATACACACACATATGTACTAATGCACACATATGTACTAATACACACACATGTACTAATACACACACATATGTACTAATACACACACATATGTACTAATGCACACATATGTACTAATACACACATATGTACTAATACACACACATGTACTAATACACACATATGTACTAATACACAAATATGTACTAATACACACATATGTACTAATACACACATATGTACTAATACACACACATGTACTAATACACACACATGTACTAATACACACATATGTACTAATACACACATATGTACTAATACACACATATGTACTAATGCACACATATGTACTAATACACACATATGTACTAATACACACACATGTACTAATACACACATATGTACTAATACACACACATGTACTAATACACACATATGTACTAATACACACATATGTACTAATACACACACATGTACTAACACACACATATGTACTAATACACACACATGTACTAATACACACACATGTACTAACACACACATATGTACTAACATACACACATGTACTAATACACACACATGTACTAATACACACATATGTACTAATACACACATATGTACTAATACACACACGTACTAATACACACATATGTACTAATACACACACATGTACTAATACACACATATGTACTAATACACACACATAGACTAATACACACATATGTACTAATACACACATGTACTAATACACACACATGTACTAATACACACACATGTACTAATACAGACATATGTACTAATACACACACATAGACTAATACACACATATGTACTAATACACACACACGTACTAATACACACATATGTACTAATACACACATGTACTAATACACACATATGTACTAATACACACATGTACTAATACACACACATGTACTAATACACACACATAGACTAATACACACATATGTACTAATACACACACACGTACTAATACACACATATGTACTAATACACACATATGTACTAATACACACATGTACTAATACACACATATGTACTAATACACACATGTACTAATACACACATATGTACTAATACACACACATAGACTAATACACACATATGTACTAATACACACACATGTACTAATACAGACATATGTACTAATACACACACATAGACTAATACACACATATGTACTAATACACACACACGTACTAATACACACATATGTACTAATACACACATGTACTAATACACACATATGTACTAATACACACATGTACTAATACACACACATGTACTAATACACACACATAGACTAATACACACATATGTACTAATACACACACACGTACTAATACACACATATGTACTAATACACACATATGTACTAATACACACATGTACTAATACACACATATGTACTAATACACACATGTACTAATACACACATATGTACTAATACACACACATAGACTAATACACACATATGTACTAATACACACACACGTACTAATACACACATATGTACTAATACACACATATGTACTAATACACACACATAGACTAATACACACATATGTACTAATACACACATGTACTAATACACACACATGTACTAATACACACACATGTACTAATACAGACATATGTACTAATACACACACATAGACTAATACACACATATGTACTAATACACACACACGTACTAATACACACATATGTACTAATACACACATGTACTAATACACACATATGTACTAATACACACATGTACTAATACACACACATGTACTAATACACACACATAGACTAATACACACATATGTACTAATACACACACACGTACTAATACACACATATGTACTAATACACACATATGTACTAATACACACATGTACTAATACACACATATGTACTAATACACACATGTACTAATACACACACATGTACTAATACACACACCAACACACATCCTGAATGTCAAAAGCAGAAACCGAGTCTTCGTTTTACACATCAAACTTCAGAAAATGTTTTCCAGGAACTGATGAAAGACATTCCTCTGAGTGGCACGGTGGTGTAGTGGTTAGCAGTCTCATCCTGCAGTGGTTCAGGTTTCCATGTTCTCCTCCCACAGTCCAGGTGAAATCAGCTGTTATCTAGTTGGGTTTCTGTGAGTCGATGATGGACAGGAGATCTGTGGAGACCAGAGCTCGAACCCTCGTCTGAAGTCACTCCTCTCTCTGCTTGGATGGGGTGTGTGTGCGTCCATGAGCGTGGCTATGATGCCGGCTGGACGCTCCTCCATGAGGACACCTGTGACGGCTGGACGCTCTTCCACGAGGACACCTGTGACGGCTGGACGCTCCTCCATAAGGACACCTGTGACGGCTGGACGCTCCACCATGAGGACACCTGTGACGGCTGGACGCTCCACCATGAGGACACCTGTGACGGCTGGACGCTCCACCATGAGGACACCTGTGACGGCTGGACGCTCTGCATGAGGACACCTGTGACGGCTGGACGCTCCTCCACGAGGACACCTGTGACGGCTGGACGCTCCTCCACGAGGACATCTGTGACGGCTGGACGCTCCTCCACGAGGACACCTGTGACGGCTGGACGCTCCTCCATGAGGACATCTGTGACGGCTGGACGCTCCTCCACGAGGACACCTGTGACGGCTGGACGCTCCTCCACGAGGACACCTGTGACGGCTGGACGCTCCACCATTAGGACACCTGTGACGGCTGGACGCTCCACCATTAGGACACCTGTGACGGCTGGACGCTCCTCCACGAGGACACCTGTGACGGCTGGACGCTCCTCCACGAGGACACCTGTGACGGCTGGACGCTCCACCATGAGGACACCTGTGACGGCTGGACGCTCCTCCACGAGGACACTGCTGAAGAGCCACAAACAGAGGCCTCTTCTCCTGGGGGGCGTGGAGCGGAAGCCCTCCTCCCTCACAGATCAGAGTTCAGGTTCACAGCTGGACACAGTTTTTGAAATCACAGGAATAAGTCAATGACCAGTGAAACTGCGCAGACGGCAGCCCTCGTCTGCGCAGGAGAAGTCTTCCCCAGAAGACCGTTGAAGGTTTTGAAGGAGCGTCTGGTTTGAGGGGATCAAACAGCAGAAAACGATTCCACTGAAAACTGGAGCAGGAACATGCAGAAAGAGGTTCAGGTCAGCTACAGCTGCCTGCAGCCGTCTGACATGCAGCAGGTCCGACCTGCAGCCGTCCGACCTGCAGCCGTCCGACCTGCAGCCGTCTGACCTGCAGCCGTCTGACATGCAGCCGGTCCGACCTGCAGTCGTCTGACATGCAGCCGATCCGACCTGCAGCCGTCTGACATGCAGCCGGTCCGACCTGCAGTCGTCTGGCCTGCAGCCGGTCCGACCTGCAGCCGTCTGACATGCAGCCGGTCCGACCTGCAGCCGTCTGACCTGCAGCCGGTCCGACCTGCAGTCGTCTGGCCTGCAGCCGTCTGACCTGCAGCCGTCTGACATGCAGCCGGTCCGACCTGCAGTCGTCTGGCCTGCAGCCGGTCCGACCTGCAGCCGTCTGACATGCAGCCGGTCCGACTGCAGCCGTCTGACCTGCAGCCGGTCCGACCTGCAGCCGTCTGGCCTGCAGCCGGTCCGACCTGCAGTCGTCTGGCCTGCAGCCGGTCCGACCTGCAGCCGTCTGACCTGCAGCCGTCTGACATGCAGCCGGTCCGACCTGCAGTCGTCTGGCCTGCAGCCGGTCCGACCTGCAGCCGTCTGACATGCAGCCGATCCGACCTGCAGCCGTCTGACATGCAGCCGGTCCGACCTGCAGTCGTCTGGCCTGCAGCCGGTCCGACCTGCAGCCGTCTGACATGCAGCCGGTCCGACCTGCAGCCGTCTGACCTGCAGCCGGTCCGACCTGCAGTCGTCTGGCCTGCAGCCGTCTGACCTGCAGCCGTCTGACCTGCAGTCGTCTGGCCTGCAGCCGTCTGACCTGCAGTCGTCTGACCTGCAGCCGTCCGACCTGCAGTCGTCTGGCCTGCAGCCGGTCCGACCTGCAGCCGTCTGACCTGCAGCCGTCTGACATGCAGCCGGTCCGACCTGCAGTCGTCTGGCCTGCAGCCGTCTGACCTGCAGCCGTCCGACCTGCAGCCGTCTGACATGCAGCCGGTCCGACCTGCAGCCGTCCGACCTGCAGTCGTCTGACCTGCAGCCGTCTGACATGCAGCCGTCTGACCTGCAGCCGTCTGACCTGCAGGCTCCTGATGAGGCGTTCAGGGCTCGTTTTGTGACGGTAAACGAGGCCTTCAGGTGTTTTCAGGGACATCCAGTCTGAGATGATCAGACTGACTCGAGAAAAGATCTTTAACCGATGAAGTTTCAGGAAAACCGGATGGATCTTCTGAGGATCTTCTCCATCCAGATCCACCTGCAGGTTGGAGCTCTGATCCGCATTCTGGGAGGTTTCTCCAGAGAGGATTCGGGTGTTCTGGTTCTGGTCCAGCGGGTCGGCGGCCTGATGAAGAGTAGATCCTCTTCATCATCGCCCTGACTCTGCTGCACATGTGGATGAGCGTCCAGCCTCGAACCTCCGGCCTCTGCGGCACAAACACCAACTGACGCAGAGAAAAGCGCAGAACGTCCGGCTGACGTTTGGAGAAATGTTGGTTTCTGTCGACCTTTTCCCGCGGAACGAGTTTCGCGCGCTCTCGCGTCTGCGTGCACAAAATTCACAAATGCATATGGTGCACAAATGCAGACTGAAATCTGCGTGATTCCTGCTAATTTGCGGGTTTTCTGCCGGCGTGCATTCTCACGCAAACCGGAAAAAACTCTTTAAAGCGCGTGCGTGTGTGGATTTTGAAATGATCTAAAAATGAGAAACATCCTCGGAATCATTTCTGCTGATGAAGATGAGGAAGAGGAGGGATTTGGCGCTTTACTGGTTTATTTGGATTATTGAGGAAAATCTAAAACTAAAGCGGGAAGAAGCGGCCCGGCGTCCGCGCGCGCACCTGAGCGCAGCTGCCGCTTCCGCGCGGGATTTTACCTGGAGAGAATACAAATAAAAATTAAAATAAAATGATGAAATATCATAAAGAAATATTACGACTTAAATTAAAATAAACAAAAACGATCTTCAGAAGTTGGACGAAAAATCTGGTAAAAATGTTGTTATTTAAAAAAAAATTATTAAATTAAATCAAAAAGAAAAACTTTAAAAATGTTTTATTTTAAAAATTCGGCCTTCGGTGGCCATCAATGATAAAAGCAAGGGCGGGAATTATTTTACCCGCGTGCAGGTCTGAGTCTGATTGTTGGAGCGCGCGGCGCAGATCGGAGCAGCCGCGGCGGGAAGAGCGCGGCAGCCTCGCGCGCTCCAACAAGTTTGGAAATAAAAACATTTTATTTTCTTTAAAATCATTTTTTTAGATTTTATTTTTTTTTATGTAATAATTGTTAAATCTATTTTGGAGAAAAAAACATTTTCTGTCAAATCTTTTTCTGTTTGATCTTTTCTAGATTTAAATGTAAACATTTTTAGATAAACGGAGCACGCGCGCGCGCGCTGATTTTATCGATTTGACTTTAATTTATTTTAATTCCAGAAAGATTAAATCCAAAGTTCAGCAGTTGGCCCGGTTCTGCCCCAGTTCAGTCGGTTCCGTACCAGTGGTTGAGGGAGGAAAAACGATTTTCTGTTTGTTTGTTTTCTTGTTTGTTTGTTTGTTTGTTTGTTTGTTTTCTTGTTTGTTTGTTTGCTGAGCGTCGTTCCTACCTTTGGGCCGCCGTGTTCGCGTCCAGAATCCCCGCGCCCTGCATCCAGGAGCGGACCGGGGTCATGCCGGTGGGGAGCGGCTCCTCCTTCATGGTCAGAGCCCCCGGGGGAGGCCGTCCTGGATGGAGAACATCTTCAGCCCAAAGCTCCGATGGAGAGTAATCCTCCTGCAGCCGCGCGCCAAAGGCCGCCAAACACCTGGATTAAGGTGGGGGGGGGGGGGGGGGGGGGGGGGGCGCAGGAGCCTCCCTAGAACCAGGTCCCGGTCCGGGAGGAGAGCTCTGCTACTTCAGGCTCGGTTCAGATCCTGGGCCCGCCGGGGAAGTTGAGGAGGGCGGGAAACCGGGAGAGCATCGCAACGGAAAACAACCGGGAACCGGAGCGCAGCCGCCGGAGGAGAGGAGCGGGAGAGCCGGGACGGGAGGAGCGAGCCGCGCGCGCGGAATGCGGAGAAAGGAGGAGTAAAAAAAGAGGCAGCGCTTCAAAAAGAAGTCAAATGAAATGATGAAGAAACGAGAGGAGGGACGGACGGCGCGCGGAAGACGGCCGTTCCCGCGGGACGGGGGATTGGGCCGCCCCCCTCCCTCCCCGCTCCTCACGGCCGCACCGTCCCGGAGGACGGCTCCTTCTCCCCGGGTCCGTGGCTCCGGAGGTCCCGGGGGACCGGCGCGGGACAGCGCGAGGCGGGGACCGGACCAAATAAGGACAGCTCGTTTGCATCCCGGCCCCGCCCCCCTCCCCCATTGGCTGAAGCTGCAGGTTGTGTCACAGCTCGCGCCAAATAAGGGTTTCCGCGTGTTCGGGAGGTGAGAGGCTCCAGGTGAACGGCGCGTGACAGAGGAGGACCCGAGGACCAGCTCCTCTGCGCGCGCACTGTGAACTGACCGGGCCGCGCGCGCATGTGCTTCGCTGAACACAAACATTTGACGCTCCATCGTTGCCGCGGCACACGCACACGCACGGAACCGGCAGTCAGGACAGTCAGCGCAGTGAAAAACAGAAACAGGTCAAAGCTGCTCAGGTGAGGCTGTGACGTCACTCCCGCAGGATCAGAGTGAAGTGACGTCATTAAATGAGAACTGATTAATCATCATTTAGAGTTTGAGAGAATCTGAGTGTTAAAAATATTTAAAACTTTCATCCAATGATTTATTTCATTTATTGTTTGTCTGTGTTGGTGATGTGTTCACCGACATCAGGAAAATAAACATTCAGAGGAAAGCAGACCCAGGATCAGAACCAGAACACCAACAGAACCGTTCCTCTGCATGTGGATGGATGATGGATGGATGATGGATGGATGGATTGATGGATGGATGGATGATGGATGGATGATGGATGGATGGATGGATGGATTGATGGATGGATGGATGATGGATGGATGATGGATGGATGGATGGATGATGGATGGACGGATGGATGGATGGATGATGGATGGATGGATGGATGATGGATGGATGGATGGATTGATGGATGGATGATGGATGGATGATGGATGGATGAATGGATGGATGGATGATGGATGGATGGATGGATGTGATGGATGGACGGATGGATGGATGGATGATGGATGGATGGATGGATGATGGATGGATGGATGGATTGATGGATGGATGATAGATGGATTGATGGATGGATGGATGGATGGATGGATTGATGGATGGATGGATGGATGATGGATGGATGGATGGATGATGGATGGATGGATGGATGAGATGATGGATGGATAATGGATGGATGGATGGATGATGGATGGATGATGGATGGATGGATGGATGGATGGATGATGGATGGATGGATGATGGATGGATGGATGGATGGATGGATGATGGATGGATGGATGGATGATGGATGGATGGATGGATGATGGATGATGGATGGATGATGGATGGATGGATGGATGATGGATGATGGATGGATAATGGATGGATGGATGGATGATGGATGGATGATGGATGGATGGATGGATGATGGATGATGGATGGATAATGGATGGATGGATGGATGATGGATGGATGATGGATGGATGGATGGATGGATGGATGATGGATGGATGGATGGATGGATGGATGGATGGATGATGGATGGATGATGGATGGATGGATGGATGATGGATGGATGATGGATGGATGGATGGATGATGGATGATGGATGGATAATGGATGGATGGATGGATGATGGATGGATGATGGATGGATGGATGGATATGGATGATGGATGGATGGATGATGGAATGGATGGATGGATGGATGGATGATGGATGGATGGATGGATGATGGATGGACGGATGGATGGATGGATGATGGATGGATGGATGGATGATGGATGGATGGATGGATTGATGGATGGATGATAGATGGATGGATTGATGGATGGATGGATGGATGATGGATGGATGGATGGATGATGGATGATGGATGGATGGATGGATTGATGGATGGATGGATGGATGATGGATGGATGGATGGATGATGGATGATGGATGGATGGATGGATTGATGGATGGATGGATGGATGGATTGATGGATGGATGGATGGATGATGGATGGATGGATGGATGATGGATGATGGATGGATGATGGATGAAGGATGGATGGATGATGATGGATGGATGGATGGATGATGATGGATGGATGGATGGATGATGGATGGATGGATGATGGATGGATGATGGATGGATGATGGATGGATGGATAGATTGATGGATGGATGGATGATGGATGGATGGATGATGGATGGATGATGGATGGATGATAGATGGATGGATGGATGGATGATGGATGATGGATGAAGGATGGATGGATGATGATGGGATGGATGGATGATGGATGGATGGATGGATGGATGGATGATGGATGGATGGATGGATGATGGATGGATGATGGATGGATGGATGGATGGATGATGGATGATGGAGGATGGATGATGGATTGGATGGATGATGGATGGATGGATGATGGATGGATGGATGGATGATGGATGATGGATGATGGCCATGGATGGATGGATGGATGGATGGATGGATGATGGATGGAATGGATGGATGGAATGGATGGATGGATGATGGATGGATGATGGATGATGATGGATTATGGAATGGCCTGATGGATGGATGGGATGGATGATGGATGGATGGGATGATGGATGGATATGGATGGATTGATGGATGGATGGATGGATGATGAATGGATGATGGAATGGATGGATGGATGAATGATGGGATGGATGGATGGGATGGATGGATGGATGGATGGATGGATGATGGATGGATGGATGGATGATGAATGATGGATGGATTGGATGGATGGATGATGATGATGGATGGATATGATGGATATGGATGAATGGATGAATGGATGGATGGCATGTATGGATGATGGATGGTGGATGATGGATGATGGATGGATGATGGATATGGATGGATGGATGATGGATGGATGGATGATGGATGGATGATGGATGGATGGATGGATGATGGATGGATGATGATGGATGGATGATGGATGGATGGATGATGGATGGATATGGTATGGTATGGATGATGGATGGTGATGGATGGATGGATGAATGATGGATGGATGGATGATGGGATGGATGATGGATGGATGGATGGATGATGGATGGATGATGATGGATGGAATGGATTGATGAATGATGGCATGGATGATGGGATGGATGGATGGGATGAATGGATGATGGATAGATGGATGGTGATGGATGATGAATGGATGGATGGATGGATGGATGGATTGATGGATGGGTATGATGGATGGATGGGAATGGATGGATGATGGATGGGATGGATGGTGGATGGATGATTGGATGGATGATGGATGGATGATGGGCATGGATGGAATGGATGGAGAGGATGGATGGATGATGGATGGATGGATGGATGGCATGGATGGATGGATGGAGGATGGAATGGATGGATGATGATGATGATGGATTGAATGGGATGATGGATGAGTGATGGAGGAGATGGATGGATGGAATGGATGATGGGATGGATGGGATGGATGATGGATGGATGTATTGGATGGATGGATGGATGGATGATGGATGGATGGATGAATGAATGGATGATGGATGGTTGGGATGATGAATGATTGGATGGATGGATGGATGGATGATGGATATGGAATGATGAATGATGGATGGAATGGATGGATGGATGGATGATGGATGGATGAATGGATGGATGGATGGATGATGGATGGATGGAATGGATGATGGATGATGGAATGGGATGGATGATGATGATGGATGGATGGATGGGATGATGGATGGCATGATGGATGGGATGGATGGATGGATTGATGGATGGATGGATGATGGGATGGATGGATGATGGATGGATGGATGATGATGATGGAATGGATGATGGATGATGGATGGAGGGAGGGATGATGGTATGGGATGGATGATATGGATGGATGGGCATGGATGACTGGATGGATGGATGGGATGGATGATGGATGGATGGGATGAATGATGGATGATGATGGATGATGGATGATGGATGATGATGGATGATGGATGATGGATGATGGATGGATGGATGGATGGATGGATGGATGGATGGCATGATGGATGGATTGATGGATGGATCGATGGATGATGGAATGGATGGAATGGATATGATGGAATGGATGATGGATGGATGGATGGTGGATGATGGGATGATGGATGGATGGATTGGATGATATGGATGATGGTGATGGATGGATGGATGGATGGATGGATGATGGATGGACCATGGATCTATTTCACACTCATGGCGCCCCACTGTGGTCAAACATAGAAACTACACAAGAGAAATGTCCAAATGTCATTTATTTAACCTCATTTTAACAGGAAATCTCATCCAGACTGACATGGAAAACACAAACAAACAAACAAACAAAAGATCCAAACACCAACAATCAAAACTCTCCTCTGTGGAAAAAACCAGGAGATTATGGAAAACAGGAAGTTTAAAAAATTCTAATCTTTGAGTCAGGTGGAATGCTCCAGGTTAATCCAGAGGATTTCTCTGATCGTCTGAGAATCTTCGCAGATGAAAGTTCTGCTCGATGAGATGCTGAACGTCCAATTTAGATCGATGAGATCTACAGCTTCAGGACGGAGTATGGATGGATCAGATCTGATCTTGGATCAGTGATGGGATCAGATCTGATCATGGATCAGTGATGGGATCAGAAACTGATCACGGATCAGGTGATGGGATCAGACACTGATCATGGATCAGGTGATGGGATCAGAACTGATCATGGATCCGTGATGGGATCAGAACTGATCATGGATCCGGATGGGATCAGAACTGATCATGGATCAGGTGATCAATGATGGGATCAGAAACTGATCATGGATCAGGGATGGGATCAGAACTGATCATGATCAGGTGATGGGATCAGAAACTGATCATAGATCCGTGATGGGATCAGAACTGATCATGGATCAGGTGATCAATGATGGGATCAGAACTGATCATGGATCAGGTGATGGGATCAGAACTGATCATGGATCAGGTGATGGATCATGAAACTGATCAGTGATTGTGATGGATCAGAAACTGATCATAGCTCAGGTGAGTGGATCAGAACTGATCATGGATCAGTGATGGGATCAGAACTGATCATGGATCAGGTGATGGGATCAGAACTGATCATGGATCAGGTGATGGGATCAGAAACTGATCATGGATCAGTGATGGGATCAGACACTGATCATGGATCAGGTGATTGGGATCAGAAACTGATCATGGGATCAGGTGATGGGATTCAGAAACTGATCATGGATCAGTGATGGGATCAGAAACTGATCATGGATCAGGTGATGGGATCAGAAACTGATCATGGATCAGTGATGGAATCAGAAACTGATCATGGATCAGTGATGGGATCAGAAACTGATCATGGATCAGGTGATCAATGATGGGATCAGAAACTGATCATGGATCAGGTGATGGAATCAGAAACTGATCATAGATCCGTGATGGGATCAGAAACTGATCATGGATCAGGTGATGGGATCAGACACTGATCATGGATCAGGTGATGGGATCAGAAACTGATCATGGATCAGGTGATGGGATCAGAAACTGATCATAGATCCGTGATGGGATCAGAACTGATCATGGATCAGGTGATGGGATCAGACACTGATCATGGATCAGGTGATGGGATCAGAAACTGATCATGGATCAGGTGATGGGATCAGAAACTGATCATAGATCCGTGATGGGATCAGAACTGATCATGGATCAGGTGATGGGATCAGAACTGATCATGGATCAGGTGATGGGATCAGAACTGATCATGGATCAGTGATGTGATCAGAACTGATCATGGATCAGAAACTTATTAATGTGTTGAACACAGAGTTAATCCACATAAATCCTGGATGGATTACAACAAACTGTCTTTGAATCTAGACAAATCCAAAGTGATGTTTTTGGTAATTACAAAGACAATCCAGAGCTCTCAATTAAAGTTAACAATGACTTAATCGAAAGTGTTACAGAAATTCAATTCTTAGGGATTGTTATTGATAACAAACAGTCACACATCAGACACATACAAACTAAAGTTTATTAAAGGATTTCAATTATAAATAAATCAAAATATATATTAGAATACACTGTAGATATTATATTCTAATCTTAGTATTCTCAAACAATGCTCAAGCATTTACATATGTATATTATATATTATAAATATATTAAAGAAACTCTAACTTCACAATATGAAGAGAAGACGAGTTAAAGATCAACTGCTGGTTGAATAATTCCAAATGTCTGAAATTGAATGTGATAAAATAATCAAAGATTTATATGATGCAAAATCCAGTATTTGATTATTCTAGAAAACGTGATCTCCAGAGATGATCTGTGGTTCATAAAAAATGACAGAGTGACATCTTCTGTTACAGGATTCATGTTCATCTTTACTGAAATCATGAAAAATGTTTTCTGATTAATCAATAATCAATAAGCAAATTAATCTGCACTTGATCTGATCAGAACTGCATTTATGAAAACTAGCAAATCTATAAGATGAAATAACGAGAGAAGAGATTAAAGTTCAGTTTCATAGAAAAAGTTAAGAAACTTCTGAATCAAAATCAATGAGAAGATGATCAGAATAGAAGAGAGAGAGAATGGAGGAGAGAGAGAATGGAGGAGAGAGAGAATGGAGGAGAGAGAGAGAATGGAGGAGAGAGAGAATGGAGGAGAGAGAGAATGGAGGAGAGAGAGAATGGAGGAGAGAGAGAATGGAGGAGAGAGAGAATGGGAGGAGAGAGAGAATGGAGGAGAGAGAGAATGGAGGAGAGAGAGAATGGAGGAGAGAGAGAATGGAAGAGAGAGAGAATGGAGGAGAGAGAGAGAATGGAGGAGAGAGAGAATGGAGGAGAGAGAGAGAATGGGAGAGAGAGAGAGAGAGAGAATGGAAGAGAGAGAGAATGGAGGAGAGAGAGAATGGAAGAGAGAGAGAATGGAGGAGAGAGAGAGAATGTAGGAGAGAGAGAATGGAGGAGAGAGAGAATGGAAGAGAGAGAATGGAAGAGAGAGAAAATGGAAGAGAGGAGAGAATGGAAGAGAGAGAGAATGGAAGAGAGAGAGAATGGAAGAGAGAGAATGGAAGAGAGAGAGAATGGAGGAGAGAGAGATGGAGGAGAGAGAGAATGGAGGAGAGAGAGAATGGAGGAGAGAGAGAATGGAGGAGAGAGAGAATGGAAGAGAGAGAGAATGGAAGAGAGAGAGAATGGAGGAGAGAGAGAGAATGGAGGAGAGAGAGAATGGGGAGAGAGAGAGAATGGAGGAGAGAGAGAGAGAGAGAATGGAAGAGAGAGAGAATGGAGGAGAGAGAGAATGGAAGAGAGAGAGAATGGAGGAGAGAGAGAGAATGGAGGAGAGAGAGAATGGAGGAGAGAGAGAATGGAGGAGAGAGAGAATGGAGGAGAGAGAGAGAATGTAGGAGAGAGAGAATGGAGGAGAGAGAGAATGGAAGAGAGAGAATGGAAGAGAGAGAAAATGGAAGAGAGAGAGAGAATGGAAGAGAGAGAGAATGGAAGAGAGAGAGAATGGAGGAGAGAGAGAATGGAGGAGAGAGAGAGAATGTAGGAGAGAGAGAATGGAAGAGAGAGAATGGAAGAGAGAGAAAATGGAAGAGAGAGAGAGAATGGAAGAGAGAGAGAATGGAGGAGAGAGAGAATGAGGAGAGAGAGAATGGAGAGAATGGAGAGAATGAACTGATCATGGATCAGGTGATGGGATCAGAAACTGATCATGGATCAGGTGATGGAATCAGACACTGATCATGGATCAGGTGATGGGATCAGAACTGATATGGATCAGGTGATGGGATCAGAACTGATGATCATGGATCAGTGATGGGATCAGAACTGATCATGGATCAGTGATGGGATCAGAAACTGATCATAGATCAGGTGATGGGATCAGAAACTAATCATAGATCCGTGATGGGATCAGAACTGATCATGGATCAGGTGATGGGTTCAGAAACTGATCATGGATCAGGTGATAGGATCAGAACTGATCATGGATCAGTGATGGGATCAGACACTGATCATGGATCAGTGATGGGATCAGAAACTGATCATGGATCAGGTGATAGGATCAGAACTGATCATGGATCAGTGATGGGATCAGACACTGATCATGGATCAGGTGATGGGATCAGAAACTGATCATGGATCCGTGATGGGATCAGAACTGATCATGGATCAGGTGATCAATGATGGGATCAGAAACTGATCATGGATCAGTGATGGGATCAGATCTGATCATGGATCAGGTGATGGGATCAGACACTGATCATGGATCAGGTGATGGGATCAGAACTGATCATGGATCAGGTGATGGGATCAGAACTGATCATGGATCAGTGATGGGATCAGAAACTGATCATGGATCGGTGATGGGATCAGAAACTAATCATAGATCCGTGATGGGATGAAGACTCATGGATCAGGTGATGGGTTCAGAAACTGATCATGGATCAGGTGATAGGATCAGAACTGATCATGGATCAGTGATGGGATCAGACACTGATCATGGATCAGTGATGGGATCAGAAACTGATCATGGATCAGGTGATAGGATCAGAACTGATCATGGATCAGTGATGGGATCAGACACTGATCATGGATCAGGTGATGGGATCAGAAACTGATCATGGATCCGTGATGGGATCAGAACTGATCATGGATCAGGTGATCAATGATGGGATCAGAAACTGATCATGGATCAGGTGATGGGATCAGAACTGATCATGGATCAGGTGATGGGATCAGAAACTGATCATAGATCCGTGATGGGATCAGAAACTGATCATAGCTCAGGTGATGCGATCAGAACTGATCATGGATCAGGTGATGGGATCAGAACTGATCATGGATCAGTGATGGGATCAGAACTGATCATGGATCAGGTGATGCGATCAGAACTGATCATGGATCAGGTGATGGGATCAGAAACTGATCATGGATCAGGTGATGGGTTCAGAAACTGATCATGGATCAGTGATGGGATCAGAAACTGATCATGGATCAGGTGATGGGATCAGAAACTGATCATGGATCAGTGATGGGATCAGAACTGATCATGGATCAGGTGATGGGATCAGAAAGAGAGATGGTCAGTGATGGGATCAGAACTGATCAGGATCAGTGATGGATCAGAAACTGATCATGATCAGGTGATGGGAATCAGAAACTGATGATCATGGATCAGGTGATCAGGATCAGAACTGATTCATGATCAGTGATGGATCAGACCACTGATCATGGGATCAGTGATGGGATCAGAACCATGATCATGGGATCAGGATGGATCAGGATCAGAACTGATCATGGATCAGTGATGGATCAGAAACTGATCATGGATCAGTGATGGGACAGAACTGATCATGGATCAGGTGATCAATGATGGGATCAGAAACTGATCATGGATCAGGTGATGGATCAGAACTGATCATGGATCAGTGATCATGATGGGAATCAGAAACTGATCATATATTCCTGATGGGATCAGAAACTGATCATAGCTCAGGATCAGAGTGGATTCAGAAACTGATGATCATGGATCAGTGATGGGATCAGAAACATGATCAGGTGATCGATCATGTGATGATCAGACAGAACTGATCATGGATCAGGTGATGGGATTCAGAAAACTGATCATGGATCAAGGTGATGGTTCAGACGATCATGGATCAGTGATGGATCAGAAACTGATCATGGATCAGTGATGGGATCAGAACTGATCATAGGATCAGTGATGGGATCAGAACTGATCATGGATCAGGTGATGGGATCAGAAACTGATCATGGATCAGAACTGATGGATCAGTGATGGGATCAGAACTGATCATAGATCCGTGATGGGATCAGAGATCACTGATCATGGATCAGTTTCATGATCCGCATCACTGATTCCATGATCAGAAACTGATCATGGATCAGTGATGGGATCAGAAAATGATCATGGGATCAGGTGATCAATGATGGATCAGAACTGATCATGGATCAGGTTGATTGGGATCAGAAACTGATTCATGGATCAGTGATGGGATCAGAAACTGATCATGGATCGGTGGATCAATGATGGGATCAGAAACTGATCATGAATCAGGTGATGGGATCAGAATGATCATGGATCAGGTGATCATGGGAATCAGAAACTGATCATAGATCGTGATGGGATCAGAACTGATCATAGCTCAGGTGAGTGATCAGAACTGATCATGGATCAGTGATGGATCAGAAACTGATCATGGATCAGGTGATGCGATCAGAACTGATCTGGATCAGGTGATGGATCAGAAACCTGATCATGGATCAGGTGGATGCGATCAGAACTGATCATGGATCAGTGATGGATCAGAAACTGATCATGGATCAGGTGAGGGATCAGAAACTGATCATGGATCAGTGATCATGGATCAAAAACTGATCATGGATCAGTGAATGAAGATCATCAGGAACATGATTCATGGATCAAAACACATATCAAACTCACTAATTAACACTTCAAAATGACATTTTTACAAAAAAATCCAGAATTTTGAAGCCCTGAAGATCAAAGACCATAAACCATTGTGTGTTTGTTTGTTTGTTTGTTTGTTTGATCTGTTGGTTTCCATGGTGAAGCTGGCACAGTTTTGACCCACTCTTAAATGACTAAACAAGAGCCGCCGTTCATTCGGCTGCTTCCACAGTGAACCTTGAACTGTTCCTCTGGTCGTCTGGTTCTGTAAAACACAAGTTTCTTAAATCTGCAAATAAACAAAACACGTCCATACTCAAACATCTGCAGGTTCCTTGATAGAAAATCATTTGACCAGAAAAGTTTAGAAAACTCTGGAAAAGTCCGGGAGAGCTGGACCCCACCCCCCACCCCGCCCCCCCGCGTGGCTCCAACTGTTATCTCTGTCCTCAGATGTTTGTCCACAGACTTAAGACAAACATCAACAGTTGCAGGTTTGTCAATAGTATAAATTCAGAGAGTAGAATGATGGAAGGATGTTCTGACAGGAACAAACAAGATGTTCATCACATCTTCACTGAATACTGTGAAGATTATCCTGAAGGTCTCTGTGACTGTCAGACTCCATTAGCTGATGGTTCGTTTTCTCAGCTGCATCTGTGTTCAGACAGGAGGAGAGCGACCTCTAGTGGACACAGACCACACATGCACTGTGGATTCAGTTTAAAGGCTTTCAGAGTAATAGAACTAAACATTAGAACTGTTATAACTGAAGAATTCAGAGATAAATCTTCTAAAACACATTTAGTCACTTTTTTATGTACAGAACCAGATCCACTAGAATCACTACTCAAAGTGCTACTCTTGTTGACAATATATTTACAAGGGCTGGACGACACTGAGCATTTGGGTATCGATCCAATACCGATCCAGAACCGATCAATATCACAGATATCAAATCCAATATCGACATTTTTTGTAAACGTGTTTGATCTGAAATGAACCTCAAATTCTCCATGTTTTAAATCACTGTGAATGTTTTTCTTTTTGAGTTTCCCAAATGACTTGATGAACATTAAAACATAATTTGAACAATATTTTTAACTAAAAGGAAAATAGTTTATTAGAATAAAAACATCTTGAAATTAAATAAAAAGTGAAGAAGTGAAAGAAAAAAACAGTCTAAAACCAAAAGAAAAAAATAATTATGATATGAAAATAAATCTGAATGTTTAACATAAAAAGAAAAAAACTGGAAGAAATATCAATAAATTATAACTTCATAGCCTTTAAATCCAACAATCAAAGCAGTACAAACTGGTGAAAAGTAACTTCTAAAAAACAACAAAGCATTTAAATAGACTGAACCATTGTTCGGTCCTGCTGCCTTCATGAATACACTGGTGGGAGTGGTGAGGCACAGACTCAGCAGCTGTATCGATATCTGTGGGCCAGTATTGATTCAGTACCGATAACAACTTAAGATCGATACTATTGATATTTAGGATTCATGCATCCAGCACTATTTTTACCAGTTTTTACAGGATCTGATATTAATGTGAAAAGAAAGAAAATAATGAAAGAATCTGTCAACAAAAGGTTTAAAAAAGATAAAAGGATAACCTCTCCTGATAAAGACTTATCCAGACAAAACTGGGACTGTCCAGAGAGAACGATCAGGACACTGCTTATCAATGCTTTAAGAAATATTGATCTCACTAGAGAACAAGAACTGTCAAATGTATACATTCAGGAACAAATTTACCAAATGTCCTTGATTAATAACTGGTCAACAAAAAGCTTGTAAAAAGAAAAATAAAAGATATAAACAAATCTTAAAACAAAGATCAAGAGAAAATGAACAGAGATACAAATCCTACATTCATCAAGAGTCATGAATTTACATCAGAGGCCAAAGAGATCAGTTGTGGTGTCCCTCAAGGATCAATTCTGGGCCCGCTGCTGTTCAATATTTACATCAATGATATATTCAGTGTTTCAAAACTTTTAAAACTCATTTTATTTGCTGATGACACAAATATATTCTATTCTACAGACAATCAAAGGGAACTTATCAATGTGTTGAACACAGAGTTAATCAAAATAAAATCATGGATGGATTACAACAAACTGTCTTTGAATCTAGACAAATCCAAAGTGATGTTTTTGGTAATTACAAAGCCAATCCAGAGCTCTCAATTAAAGTTAACAATGATTTCATCCAAAGTGTTACAGAACTTCAATTCTTAGGGATTGTTATTGATGACAAACAGTCACACATCAGACACATACAAACTAAAGTTTACAAAAGTATTTCAATTATAAATAAATCAAAATATATATTAGAATACAACTGTAGATATTTATCATTCTAATCTTTAGTATTACTCAAACTATGCTCAAGCATTTACATATGTATATTATATATTATAAATATATAAAGAAACTCTAACTTCACAATATGAAGAGAAGACGAGTTAAAGATCAACTGCTGGTTGAATAATTCCAAATGTCTGAAATTGAATGTGATAAAATAATCAAAGATTTTATATGATGCAAAATCCAGTATTGATTATTCCTAGAAAACGTGATCTCCAGAGATGATCTCTGGATTCATAAAAAATGACAGAGTGACACATCTGTTACAGGATTCATGTTCATCTTTACTGAAATCATGAAAAAATGTTTTCTGAAATTAATCAATAATCAATAAGCAAATTAATCTGCACTTGATCTGATCAGAACTGCATTATGAAAACTAGCAAATCTATAAGATGAAATAACGAGAGAAGAGATTAAAGTTCAGTTTCATTAGAAAAAGTTAAGAAACTTCTGAATCAAAATCAATGAGAAGATGATCAGAATAGAAGAGAGAGAGAATGGAAGAGAGAGAGAATGGAGGAGAGAGAGAATGGAGGAGAGAGAGAGAATGGAGGAGAGAGAGAATGGAGGAGAGAGAGAATGGAAGAGAGAGAGAGAATGGAGGAGAGAGAGAGAATGGAGGAGAGAGAGAGAATGGAGGAGAGAGAGAATGGAGGAGAGAGAGAGAATGGAGGAGAGAGAGAATGAAGGAGAGAGAGAGTGAAGGAGAGAGAGAGAATGGAGGAGAGAGAGAATGGAGGAGAGAGAGAATGGAGGAGAGAGAGAATGGAGGAGAGAGAGAATGGAAGAGAGAGAGAATGGAGGAGAGAGAGAATGGAGGAGAGAGAGAGAGAATGGAGAGGAGAGAGAGAATGGAGAGGAGAGAGAGAATGGAGGAGAGAGAGAGAATGGAGGAGAGAGAAAATGGAAGAGAGAAAAAATGGAAGAGAGAGAGAGAATGGAAGAGAGAGAGAATGGAAGAGAGAGAGAATGGAAGAGAGAGAAAATGGAAGAGAGAGAGAGAATGGAATAGAGAGAATGGAAGAGAGAGAGAGAATGGAAGAGAGAGAGAGAATGGAGTCTGCAGAGATCCGAGATGTTTCTCTTCAGGTTTCATGTCACTCTGAAATGAAAGATGGAATCATGCAGAAATCTGAGGAGGCATGACTCCTCCTGAAGGGAGGGGAACCAGCGTCTCCTCCAAGAGGAGAACCAGCGTCTCCTCCTGAAGGGAGGAGAACCAGCGTCTCCTCCTGACTGGAGTGAACTCCTGCTCTCTCCAGAAGACATTTGTGTTTTCTGATTAGACTGAAGGGGCGTGGTTCTGGGAGTTGTAGTTTTAAAAGTTTTTATATTTCTTGTGATCGTGAGGTCATCATGAGGTCATCATGAGGTCATCATGAGGTCATCGTGAGGTCATCAGGATCGTCTGTGGTACAGTGGAACTTTTAACTGGGAGAGGGTGCAGCGTGACGTCATTCTCCTTCCAGGTGAGGGGAAAGTGGGTCAGAGTGAGACCTCCTGTCTGCAGCAGCTGATCCGGAGGACATCTTGGCTGCTGCGTTCGGTTCGTCGTGACGGAGATCTGATGTCCCGCGTGCGGCAGGCGGCGTAGAACCCCCGACTGGTAACGGGCAGCCCCCCCGCGTCAGAGGAGCCCCCCCGCCTGAAGACAGCTCGATGCTAGCGAGTTAGCGCTAGCTAGCCGGCCTGCCCTCCTCCCGCGCCGCGGACACCCCCTCGACAGCCGGGCCTCCCCAGGCATCATGGCTTTAAAGAGAATATCCAAGGTAACGGGCCGGAACCGAGCCGGAACCGGGCCGCCGCTCAGGGGGAGCCGGGGTTTCGGCGTTAGCTCGTCCTCCAGGCGCTCGGTGTCGGAACCACCGAACCGAACCGACGGTGCTGTTCGGATCGGTGCGTGTTCACGTGTTCGGGGCCGCAGTGAATGCCGGTTCCGCCGGGAGTGTCGGTGTTCCCGTTCGGGTCCGTTTTCGGTCATGTTTGTTAGCCGTCGGGCACGCGCTCGACATGCACGCGGCTTCCCAGATCCTGTCTGTGGTTCTGGGATCCGGCATCAAAGGGACGTTTGGGTCGTAGGTGCTGGACCGGTACCGGCTGGTGGTCCGGTTCCATCATGGTGCGTTCACGGACATCTCTTCTGCAGGCCTGCGATCAAGAGAGATAAATAAATAAACATGTAAACTTCATAGAACATGCCTGTAAATCACAGGTCTGCAACCTTCAACACGTCCAGAACCATCCAGGTCCATTTGTCACTGACTGCAACCAGAACAAAGTCGGACTTCACCTCATTTGTGTTATTGTTGATTTTCCCACAGAGAGTGATCTGAACGCAGCACAGTGATAGGTTAACGCAGCAGGGATAAACAACAACAACAACATGACGTTTGTTACCGTCAGCAGTACATAAATCTAACGAGTCAAAGTTAACCAGAGCACGAGTCAAAGTTAACCAGAGCACGAGTCAAAGTTAACCAGAACACGAGTCAAAGTTAACCAGAGCACGAGTCAAAGTTAACCAGAGCACGAGTCAAAGTTAACCAGAGCACGAGTCAAAGTTAACCAGAGCACGAGTCAAAGTTAAACCAGAGCACGAGTCAAAGTTAACCAGAGCACGAGTCAAAGTTAATCAGAGCACGAGTCAAAGTTAACCAGAGCACGAGTCAAAGTTAACCAGAGCACGAGTCAAAGTTAAACCAGAGCACGAGTCAAAGTTAACCAGAGCACGAGTCAAAGTTAACCAGAGCACGAGTCAAAGTTAACCAGAGCAAGAGTCAAAGTTAACCAGAGCACGAGTCAAAGTTAACCAGAGCACGAGTTAAAGTTAACCAGAGCACGAGTCAAAGTTAACCAGAGCACGAGTCAAAGTTAACCAGACCACGAGTCAAAGTTAACCAGACCACGAGTCAAAGTTAACCAGAGCACGAGTCAAAGTTAACCAGAGCACGAGTCAAAGTTAACCAGAGCACGAGTTAAAGTTAACCAGAGCACGAGTCAAAGTTAACCAGAGCACGAGTCAAAGTTAACCAGACCACGAGTCAAAGTTAACCAGAGCACGAGTCAAAGTTAACCAAGCACGAGTTAAAGTTAACCAGAGCACGAGTTAAAGTTAACCAGAGCACGAGTCAAAGTTAACCAGAGCACGAGTCAAAGTTAACCAGAGCACGAGTCAAAGTTAACCAGAGCACGAGTTAAAGTTAACCAAAGCACGAGTCAAAGTTAACCAGACCACGAGTCAAAGTTAACCAGAGCACGAGTTAAAGTTAACCAGAGCACGAGTCAAAGTTAACCAGAGCACGAGTCAAAGTTAACCAGAGCACGAGTCAAAGTTAAACCAGAGCACGAGTCAAAGTTAACCAGAGCACGAGTCAAAGTTAACCAGAGCACGAGTTAAAGTTAACCAGAGCACGAGTCAAAGTTAACCAGAGCACGAGTCAAAGTTAACCAGAGCACGAGTCAAAGTTAACCAGAGCACGAGTTAAAGTTAACCAGAGCACGAGTCAAAGTTAACCAGAGCACGAGTCAAAGTTAACCAGAGCACGAGTCAAAGTTAACCAGAGCACGAGTCAAAGTTAAACCAGAGCACGAGTCAAAGTTAACCAGAGCACGAGTCAAAGTTAACCAGAGCACGAGTTAAAGTTAACCAGAGCACGAGTCAAAGTTAAACCAGAGCACAAGTCAAAGTTAACCAGAGCACGAGTCAAAGTTAACCAGAGCACGAGTTAAAGTTAACCAGAGCACGAGTCAAAGTTAACCAGAGCACGAGTCAAAGTTAACCAGAGCACGAGTCACCTTAGATTTATCGTTCCTCAGAAATAGAACATCTGCCCTAAAGTTCAAATTCTGAAATTCTGAAACAACTGAACAGAAAGCTTTCAAAATGTTTTGGTAATGATTCAGGTCTGCTCCAGGTCTGTGTCAGGTCTGCTCCAGGTCTGCTTCAGGTCTGTGTCAGGTCTGCTCCAGGTCTGCGTCAGGTCTTTGTCAGGTCTTTGTCAAGTCTGCTCCAGGTCTGCTTCAGGTCTCTGTCAGGTCTGCTTCAGGTCTGTGTCAGGTCTGTATCAGGTCTGCTCCAGGTCTCTGTCAGGTCTGCGTCAGGTCTGCGTCAGGTCTGCTTCGGGTCTGCTCCAGGTCTGCGTCAGGTCTCTGTCAGGTCTGCGTCAGGTCTGCTTCAGGTCTCTGTCAGGTCTGCTCCAGGTCTCTGTCAGGTCTGCTCCAGGTCTGCGTCAGGTCTGCTCCATGTCTGCTTCGGGTCTGCTCCAGGTCTCTGTCAGGTCTGCGTCAGGGCTGCGTCAGGTCTGCTTCAGGTCTGTGTCAGGTCTGCTCCAGGTCTGCTTCGGGTCTGCTCCAGGTCTGCGTCAGGTCTCTGTCAGGTCTGCGTCAGGTCTGCTTCAGGTCTCTGTCAGGTCTGCTTCAGGTCTCTATCAGGTCTGCTTCAGGTCTGCGTCAGGTCTGCTCCATGTCTGCTTCGGGTCTGCTCCAGGTCTGCTCCAGGTCTTCTCCAGGTCTTCTCCAGGTCTTCTCCAGGTCTGCTTCGGGTCTGCTCCAGGTCTGTGTCAGGTCTGCTCCAGGTCTGCTTCGGGTCTGCTCCAGGTCTGCGTCAGGTCTCTGTCAGGTCTGCGTCAGGTCTGCTTCAGGTCTCTGTCAGGTCTGCTCCAGGTCTCTGTCAGGTCTGCTTCAGGTCTGCGTCAGGTCTGCTCCATGTCTGCTTCGGGTCTGCTCCAGGTCTGCTCCAGGTCTTCTCCAGGTCTTCTCCAGGTCTTCTCCAGGTCTGCTTCAGGTCTGTGTCAGGTCTGCTCCAAGGTCTTTTTGTCAGTCTGCTCCAGGTCTGCTCGCAGGTCTGTGTCAGGTCTGCTCCAGGTCTGCTCCAGGTCTCTGTCAGGTCTGCGTCAGGTCTGCTTCAGGTCTGTGTCAGGTCTGCTCCAGGTCTGCTTCGGGTCTGCTCCAGGTCTGCGTCAGGTCTGTGTCAGGTCTGCTCAGGGTTGGTCTCTCGGGTCTGCTCAGGTCTCTGCGTCAGGTCTCTGTCAGGTCTGCGTCAGGTTCTTGCTTCAGGTCTCTGTCAAGGTTCTCTGTCTCATGGTCTGGGTTAGGTCTGCTCATGTCTGCTTCGGGTCTGCTCAGGTCTGGTGTCAGGTCTGTGTCAGGTCTGGCTCCATGTCTGCTTGCAGGTCTTGCTGTCAGGTCTGCTCCAGGTCTGTTGTCTAGAGTCCTGCTCAGTGTCTGCTCCTATGGTCTGTGTTAGGTCTGCTCCAAGTCTGCTTCGGGTCTGCTTCAGGTCTGTGTCAGGTCTGCGTCAGGTCTGCTTCAGGTCTGTGTCAGGTCTGCGTCAGGTCTCTGTCAGGTCTTTCAGGTCTGCTGCTTCAGGTCTGTGTCAGGACTGCTTCAGGTCTGCGTCAGGTCTGCTCTGGGTCTGTGTCAGGTCTGTGTCCGGTCTGCCTCGGGTCTGCGTCAGGTCTGTGTCAGGTCTTCTTCAGGTCTGTGTCAGGTCTGATTCAGGTCTGCGTCAGGTCTTTGTCAGGTCTGTGTCAGGTCTGCCTCGGGTCTGCGTCAGGTCTGCTGTCAGGTCTGCTCCGTGTCTTTGTCAGGTCTGCGTCAGGTCTTTGTCAGGTCTGTGTCAGGTCTGCCTCGGGTCTGCGTCAGGTCTGTGTCAGGTCTTCTTCAGGTCTGTGTCAGGTCTGCTTCAGGTCTGCGTCAGGTCTGCTCTGGGTCTGTGTCAGGTCTGTGTCCGGTCTGTGTCAGGTCCGCTTCTGGTCTGTGTCAGGTCTGCTCCGGGTCTGTGTCAGGTCCGATTCAGGTCTGCGTCAGGTCTTTGTCAGGTCTGTGTCAGGTCTGCCTCGGGTCTGCGTCAGGTCTGTGTCAGGTCTGCTCCGTGTCTTTGTCAGGTCTGCGTCAGGTCTTTGTCAGGTCTGTGTCAGGTCTGCCTCGGGTCTGCGTCAGGTCTGTGTCAGGTCTGCTCCGTGTCTTTGTCAGGTCTGCGTCAGGTCTGTGTCAGGTCTGCCTCAGGTCTGCGTCAGGTCTGCTTCAGGTCTGCTTCAGGTCTGCTCCGGGTCTTTGTCAGGTCCGATTCAGGTCTTTGTCAGGTCTTTGTCAGGTCCGATTCAGGTCTGCGTCAGGTCTGTGTCAGGTCTGCTTCAGGTCTGTGTCAGGTCTTTGTCAGGTCTGCTCCAGGTCTTTGTCAGGTCTGCGTCAGGTCTGTGTCAGGTCTGTGTCAGGTCCGATTTAGGTCTGCTTCAGGTCTGCGTCAGGTCTGTGTCAGGTCTGTGTCAGGTCTGCTTCAGGTCTGTGTCAGGTCTGCGTCAGGTCTGTGTCAGGTCTGTGTCAGGTCCGATTTAGGTCTGCTTCAGGTCTGCGTCAGGTCTGTGTCAGGTCTTTGTCAGGTCTGCTCCAGGTCTTTGTCAGGTCTGCGTCAGGTCTTTGTCAGGTCTGCTCCAGGTCTCCTTAAGGTCTGCTCCAGGTCTACTTCAGGTCTGCTCCAGGTCTTTGTCAGGTCTGCTCCAAGTCTGCTTCAGGTCTGTGTTAGGTCTGTGTCAGGTCTGATTCAGGTCTGTGTCAGGTCTGCTCCAGGTCTGCTTCGGGTCTGTTCTCACTCTCCCCCGGCCCCTCCTCCAGGAGGCGGACCCCAAATGCTGAAAACAACAGCTGGAGGAGCTGATACAGAAGTTCTGTGGTCGTGCTCGCGCTCCAGCTGTGGCGCCCGTTCTGGCGCTGAGCAGAACCTCCGACTGCTGCTGAGCTTTCATGGACTTTTCACTTCGTAGATGAACGCGGCCCAGCTTCCAGCTCGTGTTTGAAGACGCGTCACCAACACTAAAACCTTTGGTGTGAAGATGAAGATCAGGGGAGAAATGTGTTAAGAAGAAGTCATGTGACCGTGCAGATGCAGCGATCAGGAGGACATGAAAACTTCATCCAGAATTCTTGTTTCTACATTTGAAAGAGAATTCTGGGTTGAAAACAGAAACAACCATTTCTGAGGTGGAAAATCTCAACAATGAACTCTGGTTTGGACAAAGATAGAGACAGGCTCCAGCATCGGAGGGCGTGTTCTTCACACAGCACCTCCTCCTGGAAGGTCTTAAGATATTTATTGAAGACAATCCTCGAGTCTTCTGGTAGAGGAGATGCTGGACGTTTGGATCGACTTGTCTTTAGCCACAGACTCGTAACTGGATAGTCAAGTTCTTCCTTTGTTAGCTTAGCTTAGCGTGTGACGTGCGGATCAAAAGGTTCTCGACATGTTCCCGATCAGCTGTTTTCATAGCATTAAACTGTGTTGCACATCCAGAAGTTCCTCGCATCTTCTCGCCGTCTTCATCGTCCACAGGATGCTGACGTGACGTTCTCGCACGTCCTGCAGAGTCTGGGTTCTAATCCCCAATTAGGAGGGCTCACAGGCCGACCTATATCATGCCGACACATTCGGTGGGACCGTGGACGGGACGATGCCCCAGCATGGGTCCAGACCTTCAGCCAAACTTCACTCCTCTGGTGTCACAGCTGGGAGACCTGCTGCTCCTCAGGGTTGAAGGGAATGAGGTCACAGGTGCAACTGACCATGTGACCTCCGTGTGTGCGTGTCATGCACTAGCGTGTAGCATCTGTTAGCTCATACTACACTCTGCCACAGCTGCTGAGGTTCAGATCTCCAGAACTTCCTAATCTTGACCCGTCTTGAAAGACGAGCTGCTCCGAGTCTATATGTCAAATACCAACACGTGCTGGGCGGACTCAAACCCACGGCCTCCGTGACCAGCCGTCACTGTATTCTGATCTGAGCCGCGCCGGCTAACTGGACTAAGAATAGTCTGCTGCTTACACATCAGTGTCTCCGCGTGCCGCTGGAGTTTCAGAGGTTCTTCTGTTTCCTGAGGAGCTCCACCGCAGGAGAACATCTGACAGACGTCGAAAACAAGAAATGGAACAAGAATGAATGTAAAGAATAGCATAAAGTATGCTGGAGTTATAATTGCAGACAGTTTGGAGTTGCAGAAGAGCCTTTTCAATGCATTTCAATAGGAAAAATTGCATCAATTTAGTTGAATTGCAGAAGAGAGCAATAATGTCTTTAACCTGCAGAAAGTTTTGATACTTAAATGGCAAAAATCGGATGAAGTATTCAGAAGATATGAATCACCGGAAACCTATGGAAGAAAGACAATAATAATAATAATAATAATAATAAGTTTAATGAAAAAGAATTTTTGATTGGATAAATATAACAATAACAGTAATTAATGTAGTCATAATAAATGTAACAACAATAAATACAACAATAATAAATATAATTATAAATGTAACCATAATAGTTATAATAATAATAAATTGAACAATAATATTCATTCGTCTTCTGGGCCGCTTTGTCTCTTTCGGGGTCGCTGGGCTGCTGGAGCCTAACCCGGCTCCTGATGGGGGAAGGCGGGGTTTACCTGGACAGGTGTTCAGTCTGTCGCAGGGCTGGAACAATAATAAATACATGTAAGAATAATGATAACTCTCATGACAGAAACCACAAAAAAACACCTGATTCTGTCCTGGGCTGGACTGAGGAGGATCATTTACCTCCACCTTTCACCTTCGGATCTGTGGAGGTCCGGTTCCTGGTTCCGACTGAAGAATGTGTGAGAGCAGCTGTGGGGTTCCAGCAGAAGCCGGTCTTTATGGTTCTGAATGTAAGCAGTGACGTTGGCGCTGGTCCGGTCGCCTCTGACGTGCACGACTCGTCTCCGCAGGAGCTGACGGACCTGTCCAGAGACCTGACCCTGCCAGGTGTCTTCTGCGCGGTCCCAGTTAGAAAGCTGTAGAGAAGCTGTGCTGCTGCAGCGTCCATCACTCACTTCACTGCTGACCTGCTCTCTCTCTGTTTTACAGTGTTTCACTGGCAGGCAACGATCATGGGTCCAGTAAGTCACATGACCGCACGCGTCAGGACCGGTTCTGGACAGAACAGAACCAGAGGCTTTGACACTCGCGGTTCTAGAGTCGCGGTTTGAGAGTCACACTTCGACTCACGCCATAGTTTAGAGTCATGGTTTTAGAGTCATTGTTTTCTAGTCACGGTTTTAGAGTCATTGTTTTATAGTCAAGGTTTTAGAGTCATTGTTTTCTAGTCATGGTTTTAGAGTCATTGTTTTCTAGTCATTGTTTTAGAGTCATTGTTTTCTAGTCATACTTCGAATCACGCCATAGTTTAGAGTCATGGTTTTAGAGTCATTGTTTTCTAGTCACGGTTTTAGAGTCATACTTCGACTCACACCATAGTTTAGAGTCATGGTTTTAAAGTTGAGGTTTTGATCGTTTTTCTTTCAGATTAGTAGTAAAACAATATCAGTAAAATCTAAATTTTATTTTATTTTAGTGTATCAAGGTTTACTACTTTACATTCTCTCACTGTCCCACTGCTATAAGTCTCCCCTCCCACCACCGTGTTATTTTTCGTTTGCAGCCCGACAGTCCCTACCAGGGCGGCGTGTTTTTCCTGACCATTCATTTTCCGACAGACTATCCCTTCAAACCGCCGAAGGTCAGTGAACGCACCACACTGCTTCCTGCTGCTGCTTTTCCTGGTAACACCAGGTTCTCTCTTCTCTCTCGGTCAGGTTGCCTTCACAACAAGAATCTATCACCCAAACATCAACAGTAACGGCAGCATCTGCTTGGACATCTTGAGGTCTCAGTGGTCTCCTGCACTAACCATCTCTAAAGGTGAGGACCAGAAGCATTGTTGTGAAGTTAAAGAATTCTGTTTGTTGTTCTCTAAACAAACTTCCCATCAACCCCTTTGATCCGAATACTCTGGACAGAGAAGCTCTGATGTCATCATGTGTCCAAACATCTTGACCTGCCTCCACTGATGTCCAGAACACCTGGATGATCTCTCCCAGAGAGACCCTCAACCACATTCTAAAAGAGTTGTGAGGGGCTGTAAGAGGAGAGCAAAGGATGATGGGAAATGATGCAGGTTCAGTCTGTACAACAGTCTTCTACTGAAGTCTCTGCAGAATCAAAGTTCTAGAAAACGATTCAGGTTTTTGATTTTGTCTAAAAAAACAGAATCATGATTAGAAGACGACTGGGAAGACTTTATAATAGATCAGAACCCTGGAACAGATCAAATATAAAAACCATTCTACTGTTGTGATGTTTTAATAAACTAAAAACAGAAAAGCGTCATGTTTGATTTTCTAGAATTGATTCCAGTAGATCATCCGCAGCAGGAAGATCAGTGTGTTTTATTTTGAAAGGAACTTGTTTGAGCTGCTGTCAAAAGTATAATTAACACAGAAGAACTTCGTTTGAAGTTTCATCCTCTGGTTTTCTGAATGGACCCTTAAGCTGGTTGGGTCCATCAGAACCGGTTCCTGCTCCAGGCAGCAGGTGGCGCTGCAGGTCTGACTCTCCCGTTTCTGTCTGCAGTTCTTTTGTCCATCTGTTCTCTGTTATGTGACCCCAACCCCGACGACCCGCTAGTGCCCGAAATCGCCCGCATCATACACAGAGGAACCCGGTCAGGTGAGTTCTGTGGAGACCTGTCCTTCATGTCATGAGGGCGGAGTTTGTCTGGAGCGTTGACTCCGCCTCCCACGGTTGAAGGTTTGTACGCTGTGGGCGTGGTCTCTGCTGCAGGTACAACAAGACAGCCCAGGACTGGACCCAGAAGTACGCCATGTGACCCGCTGGACTCACCTGACTTCTCCCGTGGCCACGCCCCCTTTCAGCTTTTCGTTCGTCGACCTGCCCGTGCGAATCCTCGCGTCTCGTCCGCTGGACGTGAAGTGAAGGTGCCGCCGAGCGCGACCGGGACGCACCTGCATGTCTCCCTGGATGACGTCACTCGCTGCATGAATGTGGGGCGTCCGGTGCCGAAGGCCCGTTTGAGAGGGGAGTTCTGAGACGACAGAGGAACCGGCTGATCCACCGCTCGCTGTGGGAGGGGTCAATAAAGCTGAACAGACCGCAGCGCCGCCGTGTCCTGTCTTCTTCTCTGCACGCTCCAGAACCACCTGTCCTCATCCAGACCGGACCTGAGCAAAGGTCCCGGTTTGATTCTGATCAGGAACTTTGATGGTCGAGTCCGAGTGGAGAACCGTCCGCCGGTCCTGAATGAGGAGAACCTGCTCCAGAACAGAACCAGGTTCTGGAGCAGGTTCTTCACAGAGAGCTCCAGAACAGAACCAGGTTCTGGAGCAGGTTCTTCACAGAGAGCTCCAGAACAGAACCAGGTTCTGGAGCAGGTTCTTCACAGAAAGCTCCAGAACAGAACCAGGTTCTGGAGCAGGTTCTTCACAGAGAGCTCCAGAACAGAACCAGCCTAATTCACGTTCTCCCTCCTCACCACGATGTGGTTTGAGCAGTTACTCCAAAGACCACACCCACCATCAGGTAGATACCCATGTCTGTGCTTGCCCTACTGATCACCTTTGACCCCGCCCCCTCCAGAGTAAAGTAATCTGATTATTTCTGCAGATGACCTCTGGTGAAAAAAAAAATTATTCAGTCCATCGGTTCTGAAAAGGCTGTTTGGGCGGAGTCAAAACACTCCCTCCCCAACCAATCACCAGTTTCTCTGTTAATGTGGGCGGGGCCAAGCGGTTGATCTGGCCGCAGAGGCCTCCAGAAGAAGGTACCATTGAGCAGGCAGTTGTAGAAAACGTCTTTATTAAAAACAGCTGAGGTGAGGAATCTTTGAACTGAACTGCATTTCCCACAATGCTTCATGTCTCACTGCTCTCTGCAGTAGAGTTTGGCTCATGGCGATAGGGAAAATGTTCAGGTGTTTGCAGGGTTCTGGCCCGGTTCAGGTGATCAGCCGACCCGGTGACACGTCTGGAGGTTTGGGTTCTGGTTCAGAGAAGTTCTGTAGTCCAGATCAAATGTTTCAGACTCTCGAGGTCCAAACTCCACTCTGGAAGTTCTGCTCATGGACGGGGAACCAGCTCCCCCCTCAAATCCAGGAGGCGGGGCAGCACGTCTGAGGCTCCGCCTCCACCTGAGGATCCCAGATTCACAGCTTGGAGGTCTGAGACAGAGTTTTAGAACCTCAGCAGGGTTCTGCAGGACTTCTCTCCATCTGGGTCACCATGAAACTGGAGCACATTCCAAGACGACTGCAGAAAGGGTTTGTGGGTAATGACGGCGGTCAGGCGGTGGACAGTTCCACGCCACTGTCACACACGCCGCTGTCCATCCCGACGTCGACCTTCGGGTCCAGAACCGGGCTTCCTGCGAACACACCACAGCTGATCAGCCGTCGCCACGGCGATGGCGAAACCCTCACGCCACGGCGCCACAGCCCACCCTTCGTCTGATTGGCTGTGGGCGTCTCCTGCAGCGCGTCCTCCAGGACGCTCAGAGCGCGACCCCCCCCGGCGGCTCTGAGCGCCGTCAGCAGGTCTCGGACCGTCCCGCCGGACACCTGCAAGGCCAACAGAACCTCAGAACCGTGTCTCCGTGCTCCCGGCCCGTGTGGCGTGCGCAGAACCTCGTAGCTGTCCAGCAGGGTCTTGGTGGGGGAGGGGCTGAGTCGGAAGGCCGTGTTGAGGATCCCCAGACCCAGACGGTGAGCCAGGTTCTCCCAGCATCCTTCACTCTCCAGAACTCGGCACAGCGACACTTTCACCTGCGAGTCCAGACTCGCCAGGTCACCTGCACAGGTGACAGGAGATATGAGGGAGGCGGAGAAACACCTGGTGAGGGGAGGGGGCGGAGCTTACCCTGAGGAGGGGGGAGAGTTCTGTCCAGAGTTTGAGGTTTGTAGTCGGATCCGTTCAGGAGATCCAGAACCTGCAACGACAGAACCCTTCAGAACCTGATCAGAACCACACAGGGACCATGGGGGAGGGGGAGGGGGGACCTGAGGGCAGGCGGCCATGTTGAAAGGAGTTGACCCGGGGATGAAGCCTTCATCTTCATCATCATCATCATCGGTGTTTTCTTCTGGGTCCTCCCTGAAGAAGAGCGGCTCCAAGTTCTCCTTCTGCGGGTCTGCGCCTGGTACACAACAACACAACTGTTACTGCACAACCAACACACAACAACACAACTGTTACTGCACAACCAACACAACAACACAACTGTTACTGCACAACCAACACACAACAACACAACTGTTACTGCACAACCAACACACAACAACACAACTGTTACTGCACAACCAACACACAACAACACAACTGTTACTGCAACAAACCAACCACAACAAAACTGTTACTGCACAACCAACACACAACAACACAACTGTTATGGCACAACCAACTACACAACACAACTGTTACTGCACAACCAACTACACAACAACACAACTGTTACTGCACAACCAACACACAACAACACAACTGTTACTGCACAACCAACACACAACAACACAACTGTTACTAGCACAACCAACACACACACAACACAACTGTCTGCACAACCAACAACAACAACAAAACTGTTACTGCACAACCAACACACAACAACACATGTTACTGGCACAACCAACACACAACAAACAACTGTTACTGCACACCAACACACAACAACACTGTTGTTACTGCACAACCAACACACAACAACACAACTGTTACTGCACAACAACACACAACAACAAATGTTACTGCACAACCAACTACACAACAACACAACTGTTACTTCTTGCACAACCAACACAACAACAACACAACTGTTACTGCACCACACACACAACAACAACTGTTACTGCACAACCAACACACAACAACACAACTGTTACTGCACAACCAACTACACAACAAAACTGTTACTGCACAACCAACACACAACAACACAACAGTTACTGCACAACCAACTACACAACAAAACACAACTGTTACTGGCACAACCAACAACAACCACAACTGTTACTGCATAACCAAACACACACACACAATGTTACTGCACACCAACTAACAACAACAACTGTTACTGCAGCAACCAACACAACAACACACAACTGTTACTGCACAACCAACTACACAACACACAAACTGTACTGCACAACCAACTACACAACAACACAACTGTTACTGCACAACCAACACAACAACACAACTGTTACTGCACAACCAACTACACAACAACACAACTGTTACTGCACAACCAACACACAACAACACAACTGTTACTGCACAACCAACTACACAACAACACAACTGTTACTGCACAACCAACTACACAACAACCCAACTGTTACTGCACAACCAACTACAAACAACACAACTGTTACTGCACAACCAACACACAACAACACAACTGTTACTGCACAACCAACACACAACAACACAACTGTTACTGCACAACCAACTACACAACAACACAACTGTTACTGCACAACCAACTACACAACAACACAACTGTTACTGCACAACCAACACACAACAACACAACTGTTACTACACAACCAACTACACAAACAACACAACTGTTACTGCACAACCAACACACAACAACACAACTGTTACTGCATAACCAACTACACAAACAACACAACTGTTACTGCACAACCAACACACAACAACACGACTGTTACTGCACACAACCAACAACACAACTGTTACTGCAACTGTTAACTGCCACACTGCACAACCCACACACAACAACACAACTGTTACTGCACAACCAACTACACAACAACACAACTGTTACTGCACAACCAACTACACAACAACACAAGTTATGTTGCAGCACCAACTACACAACAACACAACTGTTACTGCACACAATACCAACTACACAACAACACAACTGTTACTGCTACACAACAACAACTTTACTAACAACCAACACACAACAAACACAACTGTACCTGCACAACCAACTACAAACAAACAACTGTTACTGCACAACAACTACACAACAAACAACTGTTACTGCACAACCAACTACACAACAACACAACTGTTATCTGCAAACACTACACAACAACACAACTGTTACTGCACAACACTACACAACAACAACAACTGTTACTGCACAACCATACACAACAACACAACTTACTGCAACAACACAACCAAAACAACACAACTGTTACTGCAAACCAACACACAACAACAACAACTGTTACTGCACAACCAACTACACTAACAACAAACAACTGTTTACGCACAACCAACTACACAACAACACAACTGTTACTGCACAACCAACACACAACAACACAACTGTTAACTACAACAACAACAACACAACACAAACTGTTACTGCACAAACCAACTAACAAACAACACACTGTTACTGCAAAACCAACAACACAACAACACAACTTGTACTGCACAACCAAACACAACAACACAACTGTTACTTGCACAACCAACTACCAACAACCACAACTGTTACTGCACAACCAACTACACAACAACACAACTGTTACTGCACAACCTAACACACAACAACACAACTACTCAACAACACAAACTACAACAACAACACACAACTGTTACTGCACAACCAACACACAACAACACAACAACAACAACACAACTGTTACTGCACAACCAACTACACAACAACACACAACAACACAACTTACTGCACAACAAACACACAACAAACAAACTGTTACTGCACAACCAACTAACAACAAAACTGAACACACACAATACTACACTAACTACACAAAACACAACTTATTAAACAACACAATTTACTAACTTTTCTGCACAAACACATACCTGTTACTTCACAACTACACATAACAGTTGTGTAGTTGTAATTGTGTAGCAGTCAGTTTAACTTCTCACCTGCGGCCATCAACAGAGCTGTCAGCTTTACAGAGCCACGCCCAGCGGCGATGTGTAGGGGGGTGGAGCCATTGAAGGTGCAGCTGTCCACGTCGGCGTTTCCCTGATGACGCAAACGTACATTTTTAGTGGCTGGAGCAGAGGGGGCGTGGCCGCCGTCCAGGTGTCGGCACCTCCAGCAGCAGGCAGCCGGCCAGCGACACGTTGTCGGTCTCGGTGGCGAGGTGGAGCGCCGTTCGTCCACAGCCGCAGTCCTGAGCCTCCACGTTGGCCCCGCCCTCCAGCAACTCTCTGACAGACGACAGCTGATTGGCCAGGACGGCCAGGTGGAGAGCGCACATACCTGTAACCATGGAAACCAAGCAGGAGCTTTGAAGCCTGTGGACTGGTGTGTGTGTTTGTGTGTGTTGTGTACCTGCTGTGTTGTTGTGCTCCAGCAGCGCTCTCAGCTCTCTGCGCCGCAGTAAAAACTGCACCATCCCGCCTCCTTCCTGCTCAGCTGCCAGGTGCACCACCGTGTTACCATGACGATCCGTCACAGTCGGGTCGGCGCCGGCCCAAAGCAGCGTCTCCACCGCCTCCTTCTGCTGGGTGATCACCGCCAGGTGCAAAGGAGTCTGGGAAATGAAGTCAGGGAATGAATGGTGTGGCTGCAAAGGATCAACTGCAGGAGGAGGTGCTGCAGGAGGAGGTGCTGCAGGAGGAGAAGATGCTGCAGGAGGAGAATATGCTGCAGGAGGAGAAGATGCTGCAGGAGGAGAATATGCTGCAGGAGGAGGTGCTGCAGGAGGAGGAGCTACAGGAGGAGAAGCTGCAGGAGGAGAAGCTGCAGGAGGAGGTGCTGCAGGAGGAGAATATGCTGCAGGAGGAGAAGATGCTGCAGGAGGAGAATATGCTGCAGGAGGAGGTGCTGCGGGGGGAGAAGCTGCAGGAGGAGAAACTACAGGAGGAGGAGCTGCAGGAGGAGGTGCTGCAGGAGGAGAAGATGCTGCAGGAGGAGAATATGCTGCAGGAGGAGAAGATGCTGCAGGAGAGAATATGCTGCAGGAGGAGAAGATGCTGCAGGAGGAGAATATGCTGCAGGAGGAGGTGCTGCAGGAGAGAAGATGCTGCAGGAGGAGAATATGCTGCAGGAGGAGAAGATGCTGCAGGAGGAGAATATGCTGCAGGAGGAGGTGCTGCAGGAGGAGAAGATGCTGCAGGAGGAGAAGCTGTAGGAGGAGGTGCTGCAGGAGGAGGTGCTGCAGGAGGAGCTACAGGAGGATGCTGCAGGAAGTGCTGCAGGAGGAGAAGATGCAGGAGGAGGAGCTGCAGGAGGAGGAGCTGCAGGAGGAGGTATTGCAGGAGGAGGTATTGCAGGAGGAGGTGCAGCACCATAAGCAAAGCTGAGCTGCTCTGACAGGAGGCGCGGCGTGGAGGCGCGGCGTGGAGGCGCGGCGTGGAGGCGCGGCGTGGAGGGCCGCGCGTGGAGGCGGCGGCGTGGAGGCGCGGCGTGGAGGCGCAGTGTGGAGGCGCAGCGTGCAGCCGCTCTAGAAGGTCTCCTCCCTCAGAATCCGGTCTCTAAGCTCTCTGCTGAGGCGGAGCGGCCGTACCTGGTACAGGTGGTTCCTGGCGTTGAGGACCTGGTCTCCGGGCAGAGCGGTCACCACCTGGGTCAGACTCCTCAGCGCCTCCTGCTGGCCGTGCAGCACAGCCAGATGCAGCCCGCTGAGGGAGAGAGGAGCGTCAGGAGGGGCGGGACGCCGACCGGGACGAAGAGGAGGAAGACCTGGACTGACGTGTCTCCGTCCTCGTCCCGCGCCGCCAGCAGCCGGCGCTGTGGAGCCAGCAGGTACGCCGAGTCTCCGGTCACCGAGTAGTGGAAGAGCGCCCCCAGCTGCCAACGGACGGCCTCCGGCGACCAGCGGTCTGTCACAAACGCGGGAATCGAACAGTCGACACCTGAGCTGCAGGAGGAGCTGCGGCGGCGCGGCGGCGCCGTGTTCTGTACACACCTTTGGCTGCTTCCTGCTCCTCACAGACCCCGCCCTCCTCTTCGGCCGCCGCTCGCCGCGCAGCCCCGGAGGCGGGGTCATCGTCGGGGTCGCCGTCATCACCGCCGTCTGAAGCCCCGCCCTGCGAGGCTTCAACACAAACGGAGCTTCAGAACCCCTCCCGGTCTCAAGCGTCGGCCCGGTTCTGACCCGGTTCTGACCCGGTTCAGCCTCACCGTGTTTCATGGCTCCTCCCAGCCCGGCCGAGTACCCGCTGGAAAACCCCCCTGAGCCTCCTCCTCCTCCTCCTCCGTAACCGTAGCCGGGAAAACTCTGGAAGAACCCTGGAAGCACAGAGGAGGTCCATGTCTCCATCACCGCGGCGCAGGTGTGGGGGGGGGGGGTCTCCCGGCGTTCTCACCTCCTCCTCCGGTCGCTCCAGGACCTCCTGCTGCAGCAGAACCTCCTCCTCCTCGGTACAGACCTCCTCCTCCTCCGTGACCGCTGAAGTCCTGGAAGTTCGGCAGCGTCTTCTGTCTTTTCCTCTGCACCTCCTCCTTATCTGGACGAGCAGACGGGGGATGAGGGGAACACCTGCGGCCGAAATCAGGGGGCGGAGTCACGTACCTATGTTCTGGGGGTGGTAGGTGAACGGTTTGGGCTCGCTGGTCTCGTTGTCGGACTTCCTCTTCAGCTGGACGAACACCGACGTCGGCTTCTGCAGGTTCAGGTCCCGGTACTTCGGAGTCTTGAATACGATGGCGAACTGTTGCCGTGACAACGACCAGAACATCGTCAGAGCGCGGCTCGGCACAGCGTGACGCGGGTAAACGGCGTGCTGCAGCGCCACCCGCTGGTACCGACCTGCCGGTGGACGTCTGTGGGGGAGAAGTCTCCTAAGGCCTCCCAGGTCAGACCCGACTCGTCCTCTTCATAGAACCTCACCTGGATGTCGTCTGCAGACAGACAGGTGTGAGGAGTCTTCCTCAGAGTCTTCCTCAGAGTCTTCCTCAGAGTCTTCCTCAGAGTCTTCGTCAAAGTCTTCCTCAGAGTCTTCGTCAAAGTCTTCCTCAGAGTCTTCTTCAGTCTTCCTCAGAGTCTTCCTCAGAGTCTTCTTCAGAGTCTTCCTCAAAGTCTTCCTCAGAGTCTTCGTCAAAGTCTTCCTCAGACTCTTCCTCAGAGTCTTCCTCAGTCTTCCTCAGAGTCTTCCTCAGAGTCTTCCTCAGAGTCTTCGTCAGAGTCTTCCTTAGAGTCTTCCTCAGAGTCTTCCTCAGAGTCTTCCTCAGAGTCTTCCTCAGAGTCTTCCTCAGTCTTCCTCAGAGTCTTCCTCAGAGTCTTCCTCAAAGTCTTCCTCAAAGTCTTCCTCAGAGTCTTCCTCAGAGTCTCCTCAGAGTCTTCCTCAGAGTCTTCCTCAGAGTCTTCGTCAAAGTCTTCCTCAGAGTCTTCTTCAGAGTCTTCCTCAGAGTCTCCTCAGAGTCTTCTTCAGTCTTCCTCAGAGTCTTCCTCAGAGTCTTCGTCAAAGTCTTCCTCAGAGTCTTCTTCAGAGTCTTCCTCAAAGTCTTCCTCAGAGTCTTCGTCAAAGTCTTCCTCAGAGTCTTCCTCAGAGTCTTCGTCAAAGTCTTCCTCAGACTCTTCCTCAGAGTCTTCCTCAGTCTTCCTCAGAGTCTTCCTCAGAGTCTTCCTCAGAGTCTTCGTCAGAGTCTTCCTTAGAGTCTTCCTCAGAGTCTTCCTCAGAGTCTTCCTCAGAGTCTTCCTCAGAGTCTTCCTCAGAGTCTTCCTCAGAGTCTTCCTCAAAGTCTTCCTCAAAGTCTTCCTCAGAGTCTTCCTCAGAGTCTCCTCAGAGTCTTCCTCAGAGTCTTCCTCAGAGTCTTCGTCAAAGTCTTCCTCAGAGTCTTCCTCAGAGTCTCCTCAGAGTCTTCCTCAGAGTCTTCGTCAGAGTCTTCGTCAAAGTCTTCCTCAGAGTCTTCCTCAGAGTCTTCCTCAGAGTCTTCCTCAGAGTCTTTTTCAGAGTCTTCTTCAGAGTCTTCCTCAGAGTCTTCGTCAGAGTCTTCCTCAGAGTCTTCCTCAGAGTCTTCTTCAGAGTCTTCCTCAGAGTCTTCTTCAGAGTCTTCCTCAGAGTCTTCCTCAGAGTCTTCTTCAGAGTCTTCCTCAGAGTCTTCTTCAGAGTCTTCCTCAGAGTCTTCCTCAAAGTCTTCCTCAGAGTCTTACTCCGAGTCTTCTTCAGTCTTCCTCAAAGTCTTCCTCAGAGTCTTACTCAGAGTCTTCTTCAGTCTTCCTCAGTCTTCGTCAAAGTCTTCCTCAGAGTCTTCCTCAGAGTCTTCGTCACAGTCAAGTCTATATTGAGTCAACAGACTAAATCTGGAATCCTGACAGACCAGTAAGACTCCTCTGCTCGGTCACATGACCCTCAGCCTCCCATCCAGACTGGGTTTTAGGGCATCCACCTCCGGGGACCCCGTTCTCTGTCTCTGCTCGGCTGTTCTCACCTTTCTGGACCTTGTCGCAGAGCAGGTAGACCTCCTCCCCTCCAGTCACGCAGCCAGCCGTCCGATCCATCCTCACTATCTTCAAGTTAGAGGCGTTTGGAGCCTCTGAGGGGAGAAGCAAAGCAGCGCTCAGAGGAAAGTCCCAGGATGACCTTCAGAGATCTGCATGAAGGTCATCCCAGGACCTCCGAGCAGATCTCTGAAGGTCTCCTGACGGAACAGTTTGTCTGGTTTTCAACCATCCCTGCAGCGGCGTTCTGCAGAGGACGCCGTCAGTCGAGAACACGCTTCGATTTGGGCAGAAGACGTGGGGGCGCCACGGTCCAAAAACGGCTCCTCAGACTGTCTGAAGCCCCTCCTCCCGCCCCTCCACCGCCGTGGACCTGAACTCACTGCTGTCGTAGATGGGCTCGGACACCACCGGTTCCAGCCGCCGGGTGAAGCCCCCGTCGCTGTCGGGGAGGAAGGCGGTGAACATGAGGCGGACCACGCTGAGGTCCATCTCCTTGGCCTGGCTGGCTGCGGCGCTGCTGATCACACAGCGCTGGTGGTCTGAGGAGAAACGCCATCATGAATACACGATTTCTACACCTGGAGAGCACCTGACCCCCCACAGCTGTGGTGCAGCGGAGAGCCGACGTCTCTCCATCAGCTCCTTCAACGGGCTGGACGTTGATGCTCAGCTTCCATCCAGAAGGTCCTCAGATCTCTATTTCTGCTATGGCAAATGTGTGGGCGGGGCCAAGCTAGAGGCCACTCCCACACACGACAGAGACAGAACAACCGTCACTGAGCCGTCCTCACAAGATCCAAGTAGATCAAGGCAGATCCTGATGCATCCAGGTAGATCAAAACAGATCCAGGTAGATCAAAATAGATCCAGGTAGATCAAAGTAGATCCAGGTAGATCTAGATAGAGCCAGGTAGATCAAAACAGATCCAGGTAGATCAAAATAGATCCAGGTAGATCTAGATAGGTCAAAGTAGATCCAGGTGAATCTAGATACATTCATATTGATCCAGTAGATCTAGGTTGATCAAAATAGATCTAGATAGTAGATTCATGCAGATCTACAAAGATCCAGGTAAACCTAGATAGATCTAGACAGATCCAGGCGTTTTCAGCCAAGATCAGAGAATCTATTTATAATAGATTTATTGTTCTATGAAGGTTTGAACTTTGAGGCTTTAAAGAAAAGTGAAATATTTGTCAGAAAGTGTGTAGAGAAGTTCTGCTGTAGAACGCCACAGCTCGCAGGTTTTTGGACCTGTGAAGCACATTATTGGGTTTTATCAATAACATTGAAAACATCTGTAAAACAAAGATGAATACGTGGATTTCTCACTTCTCTCTCCGGTTATTTTACTACATAACTCCTCCCATAAACAGGAACACTATTCCAAACCAATCCTGCGTATCTCCAGGATGTGATTCCTAACACAGAGTCTCCAGAACCATCAGAACCAACACAGTGTAACCTCTGGAGCTGAGCCCGTCACTGACCGCTGAGCTCTCGCGGGAAGCGGACCTCCCCCTGCACGGCGTCCACCTCCGGATGGATGGAGATGCTGCAGTTGTAGCCCATCCTGAAGGCTTCGATCATCCGGTCCTCCAGAGTCTTGGCCACGTTCTTCTTGGTCACATGGAGGATTCCCAGGTTAGGGAAACTGACAGGAAAACACAGGTGAGCGGCGTTGGTTGAGCAGCTGGACGGCGGCGGCGGGAGGCGCAGACCTGATGGTGGCTTCTTTGGACTGCAGGTCGGCGATGCAGATTCCTTTATCGCACTGCTTCCCCACCAGACTGTGAGCGTGAAGCTGCGGGCTGGAGGTCAGCGCCGTCACCAACTGGACCACCACCCGGGCGTGGCCCTGATAGTTACAGATCTGGAACAGAACGCAAAGGTGTGAGGTGTGAACTCCTGGTTAACAGGACGTGAAAGAGTCCAGATGACGGTTCTGTTTCCAGGACAGAAGAACCTGAAATGACAGAATCTGTTCTCGCTTCAGCTGAGATGAAACGAGGAGATCAGACACTCATCCAACAGCTGGAAGTGATGTCAGATTCATAGCAGAACAGTTTGGTTGATCTTTTATCAGAGTTCTTTTCATCACAGCCGTGAACGACATGGTTGACATGTTCTGGTCCAGAGGTCAGCAACCTGCAGCTCCTCAGCCATGTGGACCGTCTGAGCAGCAGCTCCTGGTAATGGTCTCCTGACCCAAACTAACAAACAAAGCCCGCAAGCTACGACTACCAAGGTCCAACCGCAAACTAAAATAACAAAACCCAGCAGTGGAAGACTGCTGAGGACAAAGAGGAGAAAAGAACAAAACATAACAAACTTACATTTTTTATAAAGTAAGGATTATTTCATTTATATTAACTAAATGTATAACTTGATGCTGAGGTAAAAAATGAGACAAAATGTCTGTTTTACTGTTAAAGGTCGCTCATGGACAGAAGTACATGGATTTAAGGTCCTAGATCGATTTAAAGGGACCCTACATGATCTTCTTCAGCCTTTCAGAGTGAACTATATCAATATATCTAATCATACATTACCTTTGGAACACTAAAAAACTAATTATTTATGAAATGTTACTCATATTTCGTGAGTGTTTCCATATCCAGAAGGAAAACGGTTCGATTCCTGAAGCTCCGCCTGCCGCGGCGTGTTGGAGCTGTCCGCTTCATGACGTCATCGTAGAGTTTGTGGCAGTCTCTTTGTATGAAAAGAATCCAAACTTCTTCAAAGATGGATGCACCACCAAACATCTGTCTTTAGGCCATCACTGCTTCACAAACACTGAAGTGAAACACAACGAGACTTCTGAACGGGGGGGGGGTCTTAAAGGAGCCCCGCGTCTAAAGTAACAAACACCGGTTTCAGCTGGAATTTATTGAAGACAGGACCAAACTGGAAGATATACAGTATTCTGCATCTAAAATGGAAGTTCTGCTGATTATTAGTGGAGGTTTAGTCTGGGGGCGGAGCTTGTAGCACAGACTCTTCCTGTCAGGAGCTGTCGGCATCAATCTGACGTCAGCACGTTTCCAACCGCACGTTTTCATGGGTATGGGAGGAGCTGCTGCAGGTTTTATACGATTACTCTTAAATGAATAAATCAAAATACTGTTTTAGGTTCTTTATCGTGAGGAATGAACAGTAAAATGTATTTAAAACTTCAAGAAGTAGAATTTTCATGGTAGGGCCCCTTTAAGGCTGTAGACTGTCCCAGTGCTTCTCAGTGACTAAGATGATTTTTTGAGTGTCACTGAGGAAAAGGTTAAACATATTTAAAAAGGTGACGCTTGTGAACTTTTCTCATTATTTCCTCTCTAACTGGCTTCTCCTGAGCTGCACTGAGAGGACATCAGAGGAGAAGCTTCCTGTTTGTGAGCATCAAGCCTCAGCAGATATCTGCCTGCAGGAGTGTCGTAACTGCTCTGTCGAACAAACACCAGCTCACTTCCTCTTCCCGGTCGGGTCGGCTTCGTGAAGCGATCCGGCACACAAACGCAGTTCCTAGAAACGCGGCGGTCACCACAGTTTGATGGTTTCCTGGCGTGAAGATGCTCTTGGTGTCTGAGCTCCTGATTGGTCCCAGTGAGCGTAAAACCTGCATGATTTATGCAGAAGCCGTCATGTTCTCCAGACCTGCAGCAGCATGTCGGAGTACATCCTGTCTGAGAGTCAAAGATCTGAAGATGAGATTCAATGAAGACCAGAGTTCAGTTTCATGTTCTCTCCAGACAGAACATCTACCATCAGTTGGACCATCAAACTACTGAGAGTTCTTTGGTTTCATGATGTGAATGAAAACCTCAGGCGGTCACATGTCAGAGCAGGACTCTGCACTTCCTGCTTCGCAGAGATGCTGCAGCTTTGATCAGTGCACGACGCGTTCGGCGGGTTGAACACGCATGCCGCAGGGCGGCAGGCTGGCGTTTGGGGGTCAGAGTGGGCGCCATCGCTGCAGCAGACGGCGAGCTTTCATCTCCACGCTGAAGGTCATCGTCTTTCCTCCTGACGCAACTTTTACTTCCTTCTAATTACATGGAGGCGTCCCGGCAGGAATTTCCCAACAGACTCGTGCAGAAGCCTGTGTGTCTCTGAGCATGAAGTTCTGGGGCAGGTCCGGACCGGCACAGGAATCCTCTGAACCCCCCAGCACACCGCCGAGCGGAAAACCGGAACGGCGTTCTGACTGCAGGGACCGCTGGCGAAACGGTTGACACGAGTTACAAACTCGTCAGGCGACGTTTGAGTTTCGTTTTCAACCAATCGCTTGTCTGTGATCCAGATCCAGATCCTGATCCAGATCCAGATCCCGATTCAGATCCAGATCCCGATCCTGATCCAGATCCTGATCCAGATCCTGATCCTGATCCAGATCCTGATCCAGATCCCGATTCAGATCCAGATCCCGATCCTGATCCAGATCCTGATCCAGATCCCGATTCAGATCCAGATCCCGATCCTGATCCTGATCCAGATCCCGATCCTGATCCAGATCCTGATCCAGATCCTGATCCCGATCCAGATCCAGATCCCGATCCCGATCCAGATCCAGATCCCGATCCAGATTCAGATCCCGATCCTGATCCAGATCCTGATCCAGATCCAGATCCAGATCCAGATCCAGATCCTGATCCTGATCCTGATCCAGATCCAGATCCCGATTCAGATCCAGATCCTGATCCTGATCCCGATCCAGATCCCGATCCCGATCCAGATCCTGATCCCGATCCAGATCCAGATCCAGATCCCGATCCTGAGCTTACTTTCAAACAGAGACGCGTTAAGTTAAACTGTTTCTGCTTTAGATCAAAGGAGAGTTTAATAATCAGATCCAATCCGCTCGCAGTCCAACCACGGTTCTGCTCCTCAGATAAAATTCTGCTCTGACCAGGAACGAGCCTGAAGGCATCAGAGCAGCTAGAAGACTTCTTCTTCTTCTTCATCATCATCATCATGTACCCCCCCCCCCATCCCCCATTAACGGGGAGGTTCAGAGAACATTCATGCAAATCCCCGCTCAGAGCGGACGCCGCCGCCGCCGCAGAACATCCGTTGAGACTCGCACGTCCAGATGAAGGCGTATTTTTCCAGCAGCAGCCTCCTGGGGATTTCCCGCCTTTTCTGGTTCAGCCAGAACGTGTGGGAGACTGCAGTTTACCGCCTCACCCTGAGGTGTGAGACCTGCAGAGATCTCCAGGATCATCTTAATCTCTGATCACAGGAAACTCCTCACATCTCCGTTCTCAGACAGAAACATCTCTACACTTCAGAGGAAAATCCTCCCAGGATTACAGAATGATACAGATCTGATCACGATCAAAGATGTATGTAGAACTGAATGCAGGAAGGACCGGGACAAAAGAGACTGACAACGTCTACAGCCAATCAGGACGCAGAACAGAGTCCCTCTGAAATGGATCGTCAGGTTTCTGCCGTGCAGGTCCACCGAGGTCTGAACAGCTGCTATGACTTAAGCCACGCCCCCTTCACAACTGTCAACTGGCTCAGTCTGAACTCTTGTGATCAATAAGGTCAGCCTGTAAGCAGCAGCTGTTCAAAAGCCACACCCATCTCTCTGCCATCACCCAATCAGGTTCACTTCTCTGGAAAATGTAGAGAAAAGGTCACGCCCCTTCCTCCACGTAACTAATAGGCTACGCCACCACTTCAAAATAGCCGACAGGCCACGCCCCCATCATGCATGAAACGAATAGGCCACGCCCCCACCTCCACATAACTCCTCAGCCTGTACCGGTCCAAAGTTCTTCAACTTTAGAAGAAATTCAAAATGGTCTAAAGGTCCTTCTCCCTTCTGCTGACTGAACCCCACAGGCGGACCTAAACGAGTTCTGCTTCAACCGGACCTCTCTGAGGTCCAACTCCACGAACAAACAGTACCAGTGACGCCAGCATCCACAGACAGGAAGTGTTACCTTGACGGTGGGGTAGGTCTTCCTGTTCTTCTCACTGGAGGCTCCGGGAAGACCGCCGTGGGACGGACCCTCACAGCCGTACCGGAACCGGAAGCCGCGCTGGGGCACAGAACCATCAGTCAGTCAGACCTTTGGGGGGGTGTCAGACATTATGGTTGGGGGGCGGGGGGGGCAGGTGTGGCTGGTTACCTGTTTGGGCTGCTCCAGGATCTGCAGGTATGGTCCGTCTGCTGAAACTACAAACACAGACTCAGCATCATCATGGGGGGGGGCGCAGTAAGGAGCTCTGCTGTCGGTTCTGATCCGTGTCTGGGTTCTGATGTGTTCACCGGAACTGCATCGTCATGTTTCAGTTATCTCCTGACGGGGCGTCGGACCTCCTTCCCTCACTGCTACTCTGGATCTAACAGATCTGCTAGATCTAACAGATAGATCTGATCTAATAGATCTAACAGATAGATCTGATCTAATAGATCTGTTAGATCTGAAAACTTCCTGATCCTTCACTGTAATGTTAGAAATAAGAACATTGGAATTTCCACGTCTAAATTCTGTACATTGAACATCCCAAAAGCTTCAGAGGAACCAGAGTCCTGAAACCGGCCAGTGTATTCAGAACCACAAACGGATCACAGTTCTGGTGAGCCTCCTCTTGGTTCTGACATAGAACACTCAGAACTAGATCTGCTGCAGCTGCCAGTTTGCCTGCAATAACCTGCGAGGTTTCCCCGTCTGCGCAGACATAACTGCAGAGACGGTGAGCAGACGGCGAGGTGGAGGTTCTGTTGGTTCCTTCAGATCAAAGCGGACCAGCTGGACCGGGTCTGACTGATGAAGCATCGCTGACAGCTGCAACCTGAGACTCCTCCTCTTCCTCACGTACGGCCGAACGTGAAGCTATGAACTGTAATCAGAGAACTTTGGTTCTGATCCGACTGGTTCCAGTACCTGCACGAGTCTAAGCTACGAATCGATGAGCCCGGACGGTTCCCTCCATTTCATTTACATTTATGTCTGTTGTCAATCCCACACGTGCACGCGCACATGCACATAAATACATCTTTTATTCATGTTTACTTTGAATTTCAAAGGAATCTTATATTGACGTAGAATTTAAAGCAATAGAGCTGAATATAGACATAATGGTTCTACAGTCGCTGTGCTGCTGCTCAGACCCAGAAAGGGAAATGAGAGTGGAGCGGGCGTCCCACCAAAGACACGTCATGAAACTCTTCATTCTCTGATAAAGAAACGGTTGAAGTTTCATCTGAGATTCATGCAGGACGGTAGAAACATCTGACAGATCCTCGGGTCAGCCTTCAAGTCCATGATTGGTTAGTTCATTTGACTGCATTTAGCTGTTTTCATACAAAAGTTCATAAAAAGACATTCATTTGAGATTTATATCCTAATTCTTTAGACAAAAACCAGAGAATCAGGAACTGAACCGACAGAAAAACTCATCAGTTCTGAAAATGATTTGATGGAATCTCCTCAGTGAGTTTAGTCCGAGTTTAGACCGAGTTTAGACCGAGTTTAATCTGAGTTTAGACTGAATTTAGACTGAGTTTAGACTGAGTTTAGCCTGAGTTTAGCCTGAGTTTAGCCTGAGTTCAGTCTGAGTTCAGTCTGAGTTTAGTCTGAGTTTAGTCTGAGTTCAGTCTGAGTTCAGACTGAGTTTAGACTGAGTTTAGACTGAGTTTAGTCTGAGTTTAGACTGAGTTTAGACTGAGTTTAGTCTGCGTTTAGACTGAGTTTAGACTGAGTTTAGTCTGAGTTTAGACTGAGTTTAGACTGAGTTTAGACTGAGTTTAGACTGAGTTTAGACTGAGTTTAGACTGAGTTTAGACCGAGTTTAGTCCGAGTTTAGTCCGAGTTTAGTCCGAGTTTAGTCTGAGTTTAGTCTGAGTTTAGTCTGAGTTCAGACTGAGTTCAGACTGAGTTCAGACTGAGTTCAGACTGAGTTTAGACTGAGTTTAGACTGAGTTTAGTCTGAGTTTAGTCTGACATTAGACTGAATTTAGACTGAGTTGAGACTGAGTTTAGACTGAGTTTAGTCTGAGTTTAGTCTGAGTTTAGTCTGAGTTTAGACTGAGTTTAGTCTGAGTTTAGACTGAATTTAGACTGAGTTTAGACTGAGTTTAGACTGAGTTTAGTCCGAGTTTAATCTGAGTTTAGACTGAGTTTAGACTGAGTTTAGTCCGAGTTTAGTCCGAGTTTAATCTGAGTTTAGACTGAGTTTAGACTGACTTTAGACTGACTTTAGACTGACTTTAGACTGAGTTTAGTCTGAGTTTAGTCTGAGTTTAGACTGAGTTTAGTCTGAGTTCAGACTGAGTTTAGACTGAGTTTAGACTGAGTTCAGTCTGAGTTCAGACTGAGTTCAGACTGAGTTTAGACTGAGTTTAGACTGAGTTTAGTCTGAGTTTAGACTGAGTTTAGACTGAGTTTAGTCTGAGTTTAGTCTGACTTTAGACTGAATTTAGACTGAGTTTAGACTGAGTTTAGACTGAGTTTAGTCCGAGTTTAATCTGAGTTTAGACTGAGTTTAGTCTGAGTTTAGTCTGAGTTTAGACTGAGTTTAGACTGAGTTTAGTCTGCGTTTAGACTGAGTTTAGACTGAGTTTAGACTGAGTTTAGTCTGAGTTTAGACTGAGTTTAGACTGAGTTTAGACTGAGTTTAGTCCGAGTTTAGTCCGAGTTTAGTCCGAGTTTAGTCCGAGTTTAGTCCGAGTTTAGTCCGAGTTTAGTCCGAGTTTAGTCCGAGTTTAGTCCGAGTTTAGTCCGAGTTTAGTCCGAGTTCAGACTGAGTTCAGACTGAGTTCAGACTGAGTTTAGACTGAGTTTAGACTGAGTTTAGACTGAGTAGTCTGCGTTTAGACTGAGTTTAGACTGAGTTTAGTCTGAGTTTAGACTGATTAGACTGAGTTTAGACTGAGTTTAGTCCGAGTTTAGTCCGAGTTTAGTCCGAGTTTAGTCCGAGTTTAGTCCGAGTTTAGTCCGAGTTTAGTCCGAGTTTAGTCCGAGTTTAGTCTGAGTTTAGTCTGAGTTCAGACTGAGTTCAGACTGAGTTCAGACTGAGTTTAGACTGAGTTTAGACTGAGTTTAGTCTGAGTTTAGTCTGACATTAGACTGAATTTAGACTGAGTTTAGACTGAGTTTAGACTGAGTTTAGTCTGAGTTTAGTCTGAGTTTAGTCTGAGTTTAGACTGAGTTTAGTCTGAGTTTAGACTGAATTTAGACTGAGTTTAGACTGAGTTTAGACTGAGTTTAGTCCGAGTTTAATCTGAGTTTAATCTGAGTTTAGACTGAGTTTAGACTGAGTTTAGTCCGAGTTTAGTCCGAGTTTAATCTGAGTTTAGACTGACTTTAGACTGACTTTAGACTGACTTTAGACTGAGTTTAGACTGAGTTTAGTCTGAGTTTAGACTGAGTTTAGTCTGAGTTCAGACTGAGTTTAGTCTGAGTTCAGACTGAGTTTAGACTGAGTTTAGACTGAGTTTAGTCTGAGTTCAGACTGAGTTCAGACTGAGTTTAGACTGAGTTTAGACTGAGTTTAGTCTGAGTTTAGTCTGACTTTAGACTGAATTTAGACTGAGTTTAGACTGAGTTTAGACTGAGTTTAGTCCGAGTTTAATCTGAGTTTAGACTGAGTTTAGACTGAGTTTAGTCTGAGTTTAGTCTGACTTTAGACTGAATTTAGACTGAGTTTAGACTGAGTTTAGACTGAGTTTAGTCCGAGTTTAATCTGAGTTTAGACTGAGTTTAGTCCGAGTTTAATCTGAGTTTAGACTGAGTTTAGACTGACTTTAGACTGACTTTAGACTGACTTTAGTCTGAGTTCAGTCTGAGTTTAGTCTGAGTTCAGTCTGAGTTTAGACTGAGTTTAGTCTTCAAACTGAAGACTATCTTTGGTCAGATACTGAATACATGAAAGGTTTCATTCTGAGACATTAAAGACAAAGTTTTAACGCCTGCAGTTTGATCTGGACCAGAAACATCCTCAGGATGTGGACAGACGACTTCGAGGATCTCCTGGATCTATCGGCAGATTGAGGAGGTGGAGACTGGAACCTGGAGGTGGTTCTGGAGCCCGCTGGAGGACGGGTCCGGCATCAGTACCTGCTGGTTGAGACAGAACCTCTGGACTGGCAGACCAGGCTCCCCGGTGAGAGGACTGGAGAGGAGGAGTCTCTGAGCAGAGGATCAGCTCTTTACTGAGGCATGATGGGAGTTCTCACTGAAGGTCAGAATTCTGGTTTCTGCGTTTTCCCTCTGAACTCATAAACTGTAGTTTTGTCTGAACGTCTGTTTGGTTTCTTCATGACCATCAGCTGCTGCTGTCTTCATAGTGAACATCAGGTCGGCTTCAGGCTTTTCCTGTTTGCATCATTTCCCAGTCAAATCCGACTGAAGAGGAAGATGAAGCTCTCTCGCCATACAAGGACGAGCTGGCTTCACCTGTCAACTTAGACCGAACCGGATCAACTTTGACAGGTTTCTGTCTGACGGCTGACTTTCTCTTTCCTGATTGGCTCCTTGTTCCTGAACTCTGGGATTTGATTGGCCCAAAAGCCACATGCAGCATCCTGAGATGCTGAAAGTACAGACCAGAGGTAAAGCTGCAGAACACAACAGGTGAGTTTTTTCAGAAAAATAACTCGTTTCAGAAAGAAGGAATGAACTCCTCCGAGTCCCTGCCGCAGCACGTCTTCCACTAACTGCAGCCGCTCTGCAGGGACATGAACTCTTCAGATGACCAGCTGCTGCGGGACTCGAGGCTCCACTCGAGTTCTTATAAAGATGACAGAATCCCGGTGCATCGCGTCATGCTGGTGGAGTCTGACGGCTGCAAAACTCGACCGTGTCCTCAAATATGTAAACCAGTCCAGAGTCTGGGGGAGAAGTCCTAAAGGAGAACCACCACATCAAACTGGACACTGGCAGAATTAAGACCGGATCTCCGTTTATCCGTCACTCCTGCTTTTACTCAGAGACGTGAGGAAGCGGTTCTGAAGGTCCGACCCACCTGAACCGCTGACCCGTGACGTGGACTCACCCGTTTGCAGAGACGTGGACTGAGGCATCGCAGGGAAATGCGTATAATCCCAGGACGGATCCATTATCAGGTTTCTGTACATCTGCGGGAGACAGAATTCTCATGTCAGGATGTTCTGAGGAGGTTCTGGTCTGCTGAAAGGGGTTCTGATCCAACAGTCCAGAACCAATCCAGCAGATCACTCTGCTGCAGAAGAACCCGGAGGTCCTAGAAAATGTTCTTCATCATAGAAAACATAGAAGGATCACAGAACCGCGTCCATCAGGTTCACCGGCTGCAGACGCAGATGAACGTACCTGGTTGGAAGCATGGAGGTAGTGGTCGTCTCCAGCCATGGTATCTGCAGAGGTCAAAGGTTAACCGTTAGCATCTGAAGCTTCTTATGGAGAGTTCTGAGCATGTATCCCCTTACTGCAACGACTGCATCCACGCAGACGCCTTAATGCAACGACTGCACCCGCGCAGACACCTGAATGCAACGACTGCATACGCGCAGACGCCTTACTGCAACGACTGCATCTGCGCAGACGCCTTACTGCAACAACTGCATCTGCGCAGACACCTTAATGCAACGACTGCATCTGCGCAGACGTCTTACTGCGACGACTGCATTCGCGCAGACGCCTTAATGCAATGACTGCATCCGCGCAGACGCCTTAATGCAACGACTGCATTCGCGCAGACGCCTTAATGCAACGACTGCATCTGCGCAGACGCTTTAATGCAACGTTTGCATCCGCGCAGACGTCTTACTGCAACAACTGCATCTGCGCAGACGCCTTGATGCAACGACTGCATCAGCGCAGACGCCTTAATGCAATGACTGCATCTGCGCAGACGCCTTAATGCAACGACTGCATCTGCGCAGACGTCTTACTGCAACGACTGCATTCGCGAAGACGCCTTAATGCAATGACTGCATCGATGCAGGCCCCTACGACTGCATCCGCGCAGACGCCTTACTGCAACAACTGCATCTGCGCAGACGCCTTAATGCAACGACTGCATCTGCGCAGACGTCTCACTGCAGTAATGACACCCGAAAGCTGAGCAGACGCTGCCCCTGCCGGTGTCAGGACCGTCTGCATGGTTCTCAGAAGAAAATGAGAACCTGAACATTCTAACAGTTTGAGCTTTGATTACAGGAACATCAAAGAAATGAATGATGACATAAAAACCTCCTCCAAACTGCAGGCGGGAACACGTCACCATCAGCAGGTAATCACAGGAAGTGACGGACGGCTCCATTTTGAATACATTTGATATAGAAAACTCTTCAAAAAAACAGGATCAACAACAAACGGCAGCAGAAAACAAACCAGTTGCTTGTAAACAATGATGCGAGGGGCGGGGCTTCGTTCAGAGTCTTTTTTATTAAATAAAATGGTTTCAGTTATTCTTCACACCAATTATTACAGAGTTTCTCTGATTCTGCGCGTGCCCGCCTCGCGGGAACTCGCTCCTGACCGCGAGGCTCGTTGCCCCCCCCAGTCGGTCCCACGGGCGCTCGGTGGGCTCGTCCACTCAAAGAGCTGCGTTCAGGGTCCGGTCCACACAGTCGGAGATCCCGCCTCCCGTTAAAGCGCGACGGCGCGCGACTTTCCGTCGTTTCTGTCGTTTTGCAGTCAAACTCTTTGTGGTTTGTCTTTGTTGCCGTACTGCCGCGAGCACGCGACTGTCACGCTCTTCAAAACAACACGAACTTTGACAGAAACCCGTCTTTGTACTGTAACTTCTTTGTTGCGGTAACGTCCGCGCGCTGAACGACCGTTCAGAACGAGGAAGTGAATGGAAGTGAGGGCCGGTTCTGACCCGGTTCTTACCTGTTCTGCTCAGGTGGACGTCAGCAGGTGAGGGCTCTCGTTCCGCTCCACCTCAGAGTCTCGCGCTCATGTTTTTATTTGTTTCTTTTCTCGGTCCGGATGTCTGACTCTTCTAACGGCTGCGCGTCATCACGCGACACGAGCGCGTGCCTGCAGCTTCGAGCAGCAAAATGCGCGCGAGATATTGTCGCGTTGGAGAGCGCGAGCGCAGGTGACACGGCGCGCGCTGAAGTGAGAATAAAGTGACTTCCTTCCTCTTGGAAATTCCCCGTGACGTAAAAGGAAACAGAGAGCGCGGTAAAGTGAAGAGGTGTCACTCTGAGCGAAAAATCTGCAGCAGAGACCGGAGAGAGGAACCGCCCACAGAACCGGAACCAGCAGAACTGTAAACAGAACCCGTCAACAGGAAAGATGAAGAGCTTATGACGTCCTTTAAAAACAGACTGTTCATATCACAGGATGAAACCATCAGCCTAAAACCGTTTCTCCATCTTCAATGAAAGTTTTTAAAGTGAGAGAATTAGTCAAACGTTGAGGAGAAAACGACATTTCTGTGTGGACTCGTTCATTCTGGACGGATCCACAGCAGAGACGATTTTAGAAACAAATGTAAGAGTTTCTGACACAGAAAAACCATGAACCAGATTCAACCCTGAAGGATGTTTATGTTCCTATTGGTTTAGAAATTAAATCTCGCTAGGATCAAACAGATCTCCCTGAAGTTAACATGACAGAAATATTCTGTAACACTTTTATCGGTTCGTCCAAAGACATTTCACTCTCCTGAAAACACCTCTTCCTGCTGGAGGAGTCTTTTCCTGGAAGATCCTGGTGGGTCCAGGTGGATCCTGGCGGGTCCAGGTGGATCCAGGCGGATCCTGGCGGGTCCAGGCGGATCCAGGCGGATCCTGGCAGATCCAGGTGGATCCTGGTGGGTCCAGGCAGATCCAGGCCGATCCTGGCGGATCCTGGTGGGTCCAGGCGGATCCTGGTGGATCCAGGCGGATCCAGGCGGATCTTTGGAGTGTCTGGATTATGTTTTCTGGAGACTTTTCACAGGAACTGGAGTCTCTGCTGTTTGGTTTTATTTGAATGTGATTTGAAGCATAGAAACTCCTCAGAGAAACATCTACACCAACATGACACTTTAGTTCAGCACGAGTCCAAACATTAAACCTACGAGACTCTGTCCAACAATTAGTGCAATTTACAGTTGAAACCAACCAGCTGAGGGTAAAAACAGCTTCTGTCTGCAAAAATATTCATGTCATCTAAGACCCGTGAGTACAAACATTAAAACATCTGAGGCACGAGAGCGGCACCACATCATCATTTCAGTGCACTGAAGCGAGGCCCCGCCCACCTGCAACCCAAGGGGCGGAGCCACAAACTCACATAAAGCAGAAAAGATTAAAGCAGCAACATCACAAGGTGTATGGCAGTGTCACTGATGGACGAGAGGCCCCGCCTACAAGGGAGGGGCTAAACTATCATTGAACATCACTTTTGATTTATGTCTCAGGGTCGGACCTGGGGGGGGGGCAACTAAATAAAAACTCAAATTCAGTAAAATCCACCAAAAAAAACAAGAGAACAATTTGACCCTAGAAAAGGAGTACTTCCTGTCTGTAAAACATCCAAATAAAACATCTGTGGACGTTGTGAAGGAAAGGAAAGAACAGAACAGAAAAGAAAAGAAAGGCATCTACTGGTGAAGAGAAGCAGGAAGCAAAGACTACAGAGCTTGAGGAAATACCCTGATGGTTCGTTTAACCGCTCACTGCTGCCCCCTGGTGCCAAACAGGCAGAGCTCACCGCGGTTCCGAACACTGACCGGCGCCTCAGAAGCACCGGACCTGAAACAGTCGAGTTCCAGCACCAGAACACAGAACTGGAGGAACAAAAAGATTACAGCCAACACAGAAACCACAGATTTAAAAGATTCCTAATCCAACGAGTTTATGAAATCCAATCAATGAGAGATCAGACTGATCCCAGGAGGAGATCCGGACTCTAATCGGAAGATCAGACTGATCCCAGGATCATCCTCTGAATCCTGTCATTGATCCTCCAGAATCTCCAACGGCCGATAAGTGTCATCAGTGCTGTGAATAAAACCACCCCCCCCCATCGCTCCGCCCCTCAGAAGATTCAGCTTCCTTTGATTGGTCAGTTCCAGAGCCATGAAGCTAATATTCTTCATAAGTTTCAGTAAAACATTTGCTGATTAACTCCTGACTTTAAATTGTAATCAATCATTTAGATTCTGTTCACATCCAGAACGACAGATCTCTGAGCACCGAGTTAACGGGACGGAATCTTTCTCCAAAGATCTGTCACAGTTCACCTCAAAGTCAAAGATCTGTCACAGTTCACCTAACGGTCAATGATCTGTCATAGTTAATCTAAGAATCAACGATCTGTCATAGTCAACCTACCGGTCAAAAAATCTGTCATTGTTAATCTAGGAATCAACGATCTGTCATAGTCAACCTACCGGTCAAAGAGCTGTCATAGTTAATCTAGGAATCAACGATCTGTCATAGTCAACCTACCGGTCAAAGATCTGTCATAGTTAATCTAAGAATCAATGATCTGTCACAGTTAACCTACCGGTCAAAGATCTGTCACGTCAGTAAAATCTCTGTCAGTTTTCCAGGTGGATCCCCCCCAGGTGGAGTTCCAGGTGGTTCTGGAGGTCACCGAACATTTGACCTTTGACCTTTCTACAGTCTCAGGAGAGCTGCGGTCCGTTTGACCCGGCCCGGTTTCAAGTAACAAACACAAGACTGGACTTCTATCAGCAGGATCGGCAGTTCTGAGGTCTCTCGGCTTCCAGTGACCAACGCGGCTCCTCGTCGTCGGACCTCCTTCCGGGTCGCGGTGCCGCCCGGCGGTTCTGCTCTGCAGCTCCAGGATCTCAGTGATGGCCGTCTCTGGAGGCGGGGCTCTCGGCGCCGCCGTCTCTGGAGCTGGAGGAAGACTTCTTCTGCTTCTGCTTGGCCTTCCTCAGCATGCGGACCTGCGGAGACGTGGTCAGAACCGTCACGGGCCGGCCGCCACACCGCGACCCGATGACCTCACACGACCTACCTTGGGTCCTGCGGCGGAGATGATGACGATGCCGGGAGGCTGGATCCACGGCTCCCCGTCCACCTGCACAGGTGTGGCTCTGCTCAGCGTCAGCCTGACGTAGTTCCCTTGAGCGATGCGGATGGCGGAGCGCAGGCCGCTCTGGACCTGACCCTGCACACAGAGCAGCGTGAGGCCTTCTGCCCCGAGGCGCCGCGGACGCTCCCGGACCCGTCTTACCATGTGGACCACCCCGGTGACCCCCACCACCTCCAGCAGGCCGTCGTCGATGCGCGGCTTCCCGAAGCGCCCGTCCACCTCGGACCCCCACAGGTCGGCGCCAGAACCCCAACTGGACGAGAGAGCGGGGTGAGCAGGGGACGCCTGGGGAGGGGGTCAGGGGTCAGGGGTCAGGGGTCAGGGGTGTGCGTTACCTGGGGATGTTGATGAAGATCAGCCCCTCGATGCTGGGCAGCGGCACGCTCTGGTTGTCCACCTGCAGATGCAGCTCTTTGTGCAGACTCCTGGTGTGGCTGATCTTCTGCAGACCCACCTTCACATACACACCTTTGTTATGGAACCTGAGGAGACGGCAGAGCAGGGGCTGATGGGAAATGCAGTTCCTCCACAGACGACATCTGAGAAAGCTGGAGCAGTCCTAGCACCCGAAACCCTTCCCTTCAAAATAAAAGCTCTGCTGTCTCCAAGTCTGAGACGATTAGAATCAAGAAACCAGAAGAACGGATCAAACTGCTACACGACTGAGGAGGATCTGAGGAGACAACACCATCCAACCATCATCCAACCATCATCCAACCATCCATCATCCAACCATCATCCATCCATCATCCAACCATCATCCATCCATCATCCAACCATCCATCCATCATCCAACCATCCATCCATCATCCATCCATCATCCAACCATCATCCATCCATCATCCAACCATCATCCATCCATCATCCATCCATCCATCATCCATCATCCATCATCCATCCATCCATCCATCCATCATCCATCCATCATCCATCATCCATCCATCCATCATCCATCCATCATCCATCCATCATCCATCCATTCATCCCTAAATCTAGTCCACCTGCTGCAGGTCGATTACCTGCTGGTGAATTTATCCGGGTCATCTTCTCTAGCCAGGTGGAAGTCCAGGCTGAGTTCAGCGTCGATGCCGAGGCCAAAGTAGTTGTTCATCTGGACAATCTGTCAGAAAGACGACAAAGTTCACGTCGTGTGTGTCCTCCAGAATCCTGGTTTTTATCTGGAATTCAGACCTTCTTCCATCAACGTATGAATGGATCTCTGAAAGCTGCTCTTCTGGAGCAGAAACCGGACCTAACCATGACCCTCCCCCTCCATGCCACCTGGTACAGATCGGCTGTGACCTTCATTCATCGCGACCTCTGCAGAAGCTTCCTGATCTGCTGCTGTTCTGCTCAGCAATCCTTCTATGTATTCCTGCTAGCAGTTTTCTGGTAGATGAAGGTCCAGGTCTCACCAAGTACCGACATGGTACTGACCCGAGTTCTGCTGCAGTCCGGCTGTCTGAATGCGGTCATGACGAGTGGTGGACTGACCTTGGGGGGCTCCAGATAGTTATGGTCCTTGCTGTCTTCTGACATGTCCTGAGCGTCCAGCAGAATGGTCCAGCGGTCCATCAGAACCTCCTCAGCCTCGTCCACAGAAACCAGGATGCCGTGGGGGTCTTCGGAGCTGTACCCCGCCCCCCAGCGCAGGACTCGAGCCAAGTCGTTGCCTGATGAGACCGCATGAGTCTGTGAACCAGCGGACCAGCGCCGGGACAAAGATGCCGCGGTCCTCACCTGTTCCCAGCGGGACGATGCCGAGGGGCGGCTCTCGGCAGACCAGCTTGTGTCTGACAGCCTCCAGAACCCCCAGAACCCAGCCGACGGTCCCGTCGCCCCCGCAAACCAAAATCCTGAACCTGGGGACCTCTCTGAAGGAGTGGAAGCTGGGAGGCAGAAAGAGAAGGTCTGAGTTCAGATCTGCAGGAAGGGTTGTGTAGTGTTTGTGTAGTGACGGTTGTGTAGATATCTGCTGCAGCATTTAGACGACAGTCCAGACCTTCAAACACAGAAATCATTTCTGACATCATCATCGTTTGCCGCCGTTCTTCGGCGTCCTCCTCACCCCACAAGAGGTCCGGCGCTGGAAATGTCAAAGACCTGGTGAGGGTTCAGCAACTTCCGGAAACTGTAGAGCAGCTCTCTGCCCTTCAAACCGCCGCTCTTCGGGTTGACAAACACCAGCAGGGGGCAGTCTTCCCGCTCCAGATTATTTACCTGAGGAAAGGAAATAGAGGAGTAAAAGATTTATGTGGAGTTAGACTGAAGGAGAATTCAGAAAACAGTTTTGTTTGATGAAAACAAAACTGATATTGTTTATTCTCATCGTTACAGGAAGTCAGTCTGCTGAAAACTGGAATGAAGAATATGTTCTGGTCCCTCGTTCATCCCGGATCCAGCTCTGAACTTCTGTCATGTTTCAGTCTTCACAAAGTGCTTCAGTCTAAAACCCCGTCTCCTGCTGTAAACTGAAGCATCATTACTGGAACCAGCCAGACGGGGATCTGAAGGTCTGCAGGACCCACCTGGATCTGTGGGACCACCAGGCAGCTGAGGGCCTTGTTGTTGCAGGTCGTGTCTCTGGCCAGCATGTAGATCCTCTCAGCTTCAGAGAAGCAGGAAACCTGCAGTTCTGCTGCGCCTGGAGACAACACGCAGCTGTGAAGCATCTGAAGCATCTACTGAAGCATTTACTGAAACATCTGCCGAAGCATCTACTGAAGCATCTGAAGCATCTACCGAAGCATCTACTGAAGCATCTACTGAAGCATCTGAAGCATCTACTGAAGCATCTGAAGCATCTACCGAAGCATCTACTGAAGCATCTACTGAAGCATCTGAAGCATCTATTGAAGCATCTACTGAAGCATCTGAAGCATCTACCGAAGCATCTACTGAAGCATCTACTGAAGCATCTGAAGCATCTATTGAAGCATCTACTGAAGCATCTGAAGCATCTACTGAAGCATCTACTGAAGCATCTACTGAAGCATCTACTGAAGCATCTGAAGCATCTATTGAAGCATCTACTGAAGCATCTGAAGCATCTACCGAAGCATCTACTGAAGCATCTACTGAAGCATCTACTGAAGCATCTACTGAAGCATCTGAAGCATCTACCGAAGCATCTACCGAAGCATCTACTGAAGCATCTGAAGCATCTACTGAAGCATCTACTGAAACATCTACTGAAACATCTACTGAAGCATCTACTGAAGCATCTGAAGCATCTACTGAAGCATCTACTGAAGCATCTACTGAAGCATCTACTGAAGCATCTACTGAAGCATCTACTGAAGCATCTACTGAAGCATCTACTGAAGCATCTACTGAAGCATCTACTGAAGCATCTACTGAAGCATCTACTGAAGCATCTGCCTGAAACATCAGACACTCCGTCTTGTTGCTGCGCCGTCCGGTTCGACTCACAAATCCTACCAGCTGGTTTCCATGGTGACGGCTCACCTTGACTGCTGTAGATTTGTCCGACGGTGACCAGGTGACCTGTGGAGATGAAAACAGGAAGTAAGGTTGTTGGTGCAGCTTCCTCCGTCCTGCAGACGGCAGCAGACTCACTCTTGGTGGCCAGCTGCTCCTGCAGCAGCTGCATGTACTGCTCTCTGCTCAGCAGGGGGGGCAGTCCTCCTATCAGCAGGTTCACGCTCACGGCCCGGTTCTGGTTCTCCACCAGGTAGAACCTGGTCTGGTTCATCTGCCGCAGCGACACCTACAGGAGGGAGAACAGCGCCGTGAGGACGGATGTCAGCTGGTCGTCTGCGGCGCCGCCTCTGGAGATCCGCTGACCTTCCTGATGTCCCGCAGTTTCTCCAGGATCTTCTCTGAGGAGCTCAGCGTCTGCCTCTGCACTGCAGACGGACACAGGCTGTGACAGACGCTCACCTGCGGCTGCGGCTGCGGCACCTGCAGCTGCGGCTGCGGCTGCTGCACCTGCGGCTGCGGCTGCTGCACCTGCACCTGCAGCTGCATCTGCAGCTGCTGCACCTGCAGCTGCGGCTACTGCACCTGCGGCTGCACCTGCACCTGCGGCTGCTGCACCTGCGGCTGCGGCTGCTGCAGCTGCGGCTGCGGCTGCTGCACCTGCGGCTGCGGCTGCTGCACCTGCACCTGCGGCTGCTGCACCTGCAGCTGCGGCTGCGGCTGCGGCTCTTACCTTGTTTCCAGCTCATGCAGACCTCCAGCAACCGGAACTGTGAGACCTCCTCACCCTGAAAGAGAAAATGAACCACAACAGATTTTAGGAGCATTTCAAACTCTCTGCAGGTAAAACCAAAAAATGTTCTTTGATGCAGAATGAATCTGAACATCTGTCAAACTGTCCAGACCTTCCAGAACCTTCCAGGCTGTGAGGTGACTTCTACCTTGTCCAGCTGGAGCAGGACCTCGGCGATGACGGACGCCGCCGTGCTCTCCTCAGAGACGCAAACGCTCACGTGCGTTTCTCTCACTCTGTGACATAAAGGTATGGAACGCCAGGAGGGACAAAATTAAAGTGTGCACACACAGAGAGGCAGAGAAGATCTGTCTGCTGGACGTTTCCCTGACGGATCTGAATCTGATCTGAAACGCTTCAGCTGTGAGACGGAGTGAAAATCAAATATTTGTTTTCTCTCTCAGAGGTTCTACGTAGCAGAATTAGCTCCATCACAGCCTGTTTAGCTTCTCTGCCTCAGTGTAGAAGTTTCTGCTTCAGATCATCAGAGTCTCACGCTCACCTGGGCACACTGACGTACACCTTGATGACGTCTGTGTCTCGCCGTTTGGCCCTCAGCAGCCAGGAGTCGCCGCCGTCCTTCAGCGAGTTCCGGTTATCCGGCTCTCTGCCGTTCCGGTTCCTGATGTCTTCGTGGTGGGAACCGCCGAGCTCTTGCAGCTCAAAGTTCTGCGGATCTCCAGGCAGGTAGAAGGCCCTGAGAGCCGCCTCCTACAAGACAGCACAGGTACTGCGCTCAGGTGAGAACGGAACATCTCTTCTAAGAAAGTAGAGGCTGCTTCATCTGAACCGAAGATATGGAAACGTTCAGGTTTGATGATTTCCTGCCTCAGTCTATACAAACACATCCATGTGCGAGAGCATGTGCAGGTGTGTGCATGTGCAGGTGTGTGTGTGTGTGCAGGTGTGCATGTGCAGGTGTGTGCATGTGCAGGTGTGTGCATGTGCAGGTGTGTGCATGTGCAGGTGTGCATGTGCAGGTGTGTGCGTGTGCAGGTGTGTGGGTGTGCAGGTGTGCGTGTGTGCGTGTGCATGTGTGCGTGTGCATGTGTGCGTGTGCATGTGTGCGTGAACAGGTGTGCAGGTGCATGTGTGCAGGTGTGCGTGTGCATGTGTGCGTGTGCAGGTGTGCGCGTGTACGAGCATCTAGAAGTAAGCAGATTTCCAACCACCAGCTCCTCGTTCCTCATGGCTCTGCAGATGGACACCAAGCGGTAAAAGCTTCTGGTCACACCGTCATCTCCGTCAAACACCCTGAGGAGCTGCTTTCCTGCAGAACAAACACAAATTCAGAGGGCGGGGCTTAGGCGGGCAGGTAGGCGTGACCAAGCACGCCCTTCCAGAAAAGAAACTCACCTGACTCTGCAGGTGATGGCTGCAGGTCTTTGACTGCTGCAGTCGGATCAGAGTCATCAGAGGTTTCTGAGGAGGGGCGGAGTCAGAGATCAAAGCCTCAGAGTGAGTGGGGGAGGGGCCATCCGAGTCAGGAATTTCAGATGTTTTTTACCCGGCTCGTGGTTGCAGCTCTCCGTGATCCGATAACAGTGCATCTTACTGAAGTTTCTGGAGTCCAGGCGAACGCAGGTCGGCTTCAGGAGCATGCAGCGCAGACGGCCCACAGCGCACTCTAGTGGCACGCTGTGGTAACAGGAGGGGTGGGTCTGCAGGTGAGATGACGACAAACAAACACCTGTTTAATCCAGCTGGAACCTGTGAGTGGAGGAGAACGTGAAGTACTACTGAATATGAGTATTCATGAATATCTCAGAGTAATACTGCATATTACTGAGTATTACTGAACTTGTGTTTGCGCCGGTGACGTTTTGATTGGTTCCGTGTCTTCATACTCATGTATGATGTTCTGTTGGTGCCTCAGGACTTCAGGCTTGTTGGAGGATATTATTACTAATCTGATGGGATCATAAATGAATCCAGATGGAAATCTGATGGATCACAGCATCAGTGCTCATCGATAGTCACTAGACAGGATAACACTATAACATAATGAGGTGTTGGGTTGGCTGTGGTGCATAGGTGAAGTGATCTCCACACCACGGCCCCCACCCCCCACCCCCCCCCACTGGTCCTGGTGGTTCTAGGTTAGTTTCAGAGTGATGTGACAGTAAAACCTGCTGGGGCTGTTTCTGGTATTCTAACAGCCCTCATGTTGTAGAACAGGAAACAAACACGTCTGTTTATTATTTAACCGCCTCGGGAATTCTGACCTTGAGCTTACCCTCCGGGTGCTGCCCTCCAGGTGTTACCCTCCAGGTGTTACCCTCCGGGCGTTGCCCTCCAGGTGTTACCCTCCGGGCGTTACCCTCCAGGAGTTACCCTCTAGGCGTTACCCTCCAGGAGTTACCCTCTAGGTGTTACCCTCTAGGTGTTACCCTCTAGGTGTTACCCTCCAGGTGTTACCCTCCAGGTGTTACCCTCCAGGTGCTACCCTCCAGGTGCTACCCTCCAGGTGTTACCCTCTAGGTGTTACCCTCCAGGTGCTACCCTCCAGGTGTTACCCTCCAGGTGTTACCCTCCAGGTGCTACCCTCCAGGTGTTACCCTCCAGGTGTTACCCTCCAGGTGCTACCCTCCAGGTGTTACCCTCCAGGTGTTACCCTCCAGGTGTTACCCTCCAGGTGTTACCCTCCAGGTGTTACCCTCCAGGTGCTACCCTCCAGGTGTTACCTCCAGGTGTTACCCTCTAGGTGTTACCCTCCAGGTGTTACCCTCCAGGTGTTACCCTCCAGGTGCTACCCTCCAGGTGTTACCCTCCAGGTGTTACCCTCCAGGTGTTACCCTCAGGATGTTGTCACTTTGTTAATATGGAGTCTTAGTGCTGAAAACAATAATATTGAAGATAATATGTATTCTGCTGAAACGTTGGTTTTGGTCGTTCCAAATGTTCCCTGCAGGAACTTTTCTGTTTGCTGAGAGGCGTCTACCTGGTCTAAAGTAGCCCCGCCCCTCAGTGTGAGGACCTACACCCGACCTACAGGTTTTGTTCTTCTTGGGGAGCTCTAAACGATGAGAGGTTCACCAGCATTGTGAGTTTATGTTGGACTTTTATTTTTTAAGGTAGACTGGGTCTGTTGGGGGGGGGTTGGGGGGGGGGGGGGGGGGGGGGGTTATATGTCGTTTAAAATAAAGAGAAAAAATCCAAATTGTATTGATAAAAAATATTTAATGTGATCAAAAAGAGATTCATCTTCCTGGATGTTGAATGTACCCTGATAACCTAGAGTCTGTAACTGTGAACCCCCCCCCCCCCCCACCCCACCCCGGTGACCTGTTGTGACCGGAACACTAACCGTCATGCTGCACCACTCGCATCTCATCCCCACCATGACCTCTGACGAGCTGCAGGACCGGCGGCAGACGTCACACCTGGAAGCTGACGGCAGGTCCCTCCCTCCAGTGATGCTGGAAGGTTTCCTGGGGGGCAGAGACTCAGACTGATCAGTTCTGATCAGTTCTGATCAGAACATCAGCGTTTGTTCACAGCTCAGCTGAGCCAGCGTGTGAAGCTCCGCCCACTCGCCTCCTCAGCTTCATGTACTGTAATTACTGAGCGGCTGGAACCCCCAGGAGACTCAGAGGGGGCGGGATCAGTCAGCAGAGCGTCTGAGTTCAGGCTGGAGGAGGTTTCTGGCTCCTGGTAATCCATTATTTTTAAACTTTAAAGCTTGAATTCTGATATTATTAAAGGTCACGTGGACGTCCTGACAAAAGTCATGTGACTGAACACAGAGGAGGACATTTCCTGACGTGACTCCTGAGATTCCAGAGGAAAATTGTTTTCCCTGTTTTGTGCAGCAGAACTAACCAGAGTTGATGCAATAGAACCAGGAACGTCGTCTGCTGCAGTGATAGGCTGACCCGATCAAAGGCTCCCTCTGAGTGGGCGGGGTTAGTTTGTTGTTTCAGGTTAGGGTTTGATGCAGACTCACCTGAGCTCTGTCTAGAGTCCCGTCCAGGTGACAGCAGCGACAGTCCGCACAGGTGAAGGGGGCGCAGTCAGCGTGGACGTGCAGCTCACACACTGAAACACAACCAACGTCAGAGCGACGACAACCGGAACGACAGAGCGACGACAACCGGAACGTCAGATCAACAACCGGAACGTCAGAGCGAACAACCGGAACGTCAGATCAACAACCGGAACGTCAGATCAACAACCGGAACGTCAGAGCGACGACAACCGGAACGTCAGAGCGAACAACCGGAACGTCAGATCAACAACCGGAACGTCAGATCAACAACCGGAACGTCAGAGCGACAACCGGAACGTCAGATCAACAACCGGAACGTCAGAGCGACAACCGGAACGTTCAGATTCAACCAAACCGGAACGTCAGGATCAAACAACCGGTAACGTCAGATCAACAACCGGAACGTCAGAGCGACGCAACAGGAACGACAGATCAACAACCGGAACGTCAGATGAACAACCGGAACGTCAGATCAACAACCGGAACGTCAGAGCGACGACAACCGGAACGTCAGATCAACAACCAGAACGTCAGAGCGACGACAACCAGAACGGGGGGGGGACAGAGCGACGACAACCGGAACGACAGAGCGACGACAACCGGAAACAACAGAGCGACGACAACCGGAACGACAGAGCGACGACAACCGGAACGTCAGAGCGACGACAACCGGAATGACAGAGCGACGACAACCGGAACGTCAGAGCGACGACAACCGGAACGACAGAGCGACGACAACCGGAACGTCAGAGCGACGACAACCGGAACGACAGAGCGACGACAACCGGAACGTCAGAGCGACGACAACCGGAATGACAGAGCGACGACAACCGGAACGACGGAGCAACAACCGGAACGACAGAGCGACGACAACCGGAACGACGGAGCAACAACCGGAACGTCAGAGCGACGACAACCGGAACGACAGAGCGACAACCTCCAGTGAAGACGAGGATTCAGACAAACGCTGCAAATGTTCTGAGTTTATTGTTAGAATGCATCCAACCGCCTTCTGTACATCCATCCATCGATTCATTCATTCATCGATTCATCCATCCATCGATTCATTCATTCATCCATCCGTCCATTTTCTGAATCCCTTTTGAAGTCACAGGGCTGCTGGAGCCTATCCTACTGTTGGGTCAATCACGTCCACCAGGGTTTTCTCACTGGGAAGTGAGAGTGCTAACATCGACTGTATATCAATGGACTGACCCCCCCCGTGTTTCAAACAGGAAGTACCTGCTGGTTCCTGTCATTTTGATGGTCAGAACGATCCTTCTTGCTCTGAAGTTTCCTTCTAAACATCTTTCTAATCCTCATTTTTTTTTTTTAAAGGTATTTGTTTCTTTATGATAAGTTCTTCGAGTTGTAAACTATCCAATTAGAAGCCTCAGTAAAAGCCTGTGGCCCCGCCCCCTCAATGTTAGATTCTCCTCGCCGTTCTCAGTGGGAGGGGTGTGGTCTTTGGACATGCTCACCCCTGATTGGCCTCAGTACTTCGTGTAACAACGTGACTCTCTGACCAATCGCTGTGGACGGGTTTCAATATGGCGGTCAACGTATCAGGAAGAGATGGAGAAGGCTCGTCCTGACTCACGAGGGTTGGAGGTCACGCTGGTCCTACGGGTCATTGATACCTTCTCTGTCCAGTTCATAATTATACAGTCTATGGTGCTAACCACTCCTCCACCGTACAACCCTTCTCATGATAATGACAAGGCAAAAACGAGGGAGCAGTGTCCTCCACAGGTGCAGGTGGAACAGGTGTGACTGCAGCTTCTGGGCGCACCTTCACAGCGCAGCGCCGTGTTTCCCTCCGTCTGTTTCCTGCAGACGCAGCAGAAGCGTTTCTTCTGACCCGCCGGACCGAAGCAGTGAGCCGCCGGCACCTGCAAGCCACGCAGGTAAACAGGCAGGTAAACAAACAGGTAAACAGGCAGGTAAACACGCAGGTAAACAAACAGGTAAACAGGAAGGTAAACAAACAGGTAAACACGCAGGTAAACAAACAGGTAAACAGGCAGGTAAACAGGCAGGTAAACAGGCAGGTGAGTATTGGAGAAGTTGCAGACACCACGTCCACGCCGACAGTTCAATACCCACCTGGACCTGAGAGGGCGCCATGCAGGAGCAGACGGTCCTCAGAGTCTTCAGGCATTTCTCGTGACACATGAAGTTACAGACTAGAGAGGAGACAGACGGTCAGTCTCTGAGGACACGGACCAGCCTGAGCCTCATGGCTCCACACACAGTAAAGCATGGCGGCGGAAGTGTAATGATCTGTGGAGCTCTGGACAAAAGTGAGAAGAATTAAAAATGTAAAATTTAACCACGCTGAACCTCTATTGATGTTACTGGGACAAACACCAGCTCCAAAACAGGAAGTGTGTGTGTGTGTGTGGGGGGGGGGGGATTCCTTTATTAACAATTCATTCCCTGTGGAAGTCAGAGAGAGGAAGTCCCCCCCCCCCCCCCCCACACACACACACAGCAGGAACCGTCCTCCACGCCGCTTCACGCCTCAGGTTTGAGGAATGAGTTACACAAGCGGTGAACTGAACCACAATGTAACAACAGTGTAACACAACAGTGTAACACAACAGTGTAACACAACGGTGTAACACAACAGTGTAACACAACAGTGTAACACAGGAACTCAGGAGCTACTCTGTAGTAGAGCTGCCACATTTTAACAGTCGACTAATCGGGTCATCCGCAAAGTGGATGTCAAGCAGACATCTTAACCATCATTAGCTTTATACTAACTAAAAACTAGATTTATTCACACTAGCATTATCTGTGACCATGCTAGTGGGAATGCTGTAAGCTGAATTTGGCAAAATGCTAGTGAGGATAGCGGAAGCTGAAAAACTCTGAAGCTAAAATATTAGTTAAATGGCAAATTAGGCTAAAAAAAACCCTACTACTAGCATGTAGCTGACATACTAGCTAAACTCCAAAATAGCCTTAAAGACTGAAAAAAATCCTAAATTTACCGAAATACCTAGCATGTAGCTTAAATATTAGCTAAATTCCAAAACACCCTAAAAACTTTTTAAAAAAAGCTTAAGTTAGCCAAAACAGCTAGCATCTAGCTGAAATATTAGCTAAACTCCTAGTTAGCCTAAAACACTGAAAATAGCCAAAATTAGCCAGAAAAGCTAGTAGTTTTAAACTTAACCTGCCAAGAGACTCCAGATGGAAATTAGCCTGAGGCTAATCTAGTATATTTACATCTGTTTTAATTAATATGAATTGTCCCTTCCTCAGTAAAGTTAAAGTTATATATAGTATGTAGCTGAAATATTAGCTAAATACCAAAATAGTCCAAAAATTCCCAAAACTTTCAGCTTTACTACACTATACTACACTTCATTTAATATAAAGTAACGACTAATCAAATATTAAATTAGTCGTCAATTATTTTAACATTCGATTAGTCGTCGATTGGTCGACTACTCTGGAGCTGGACTTCCCAGCAGGCATCACTTCAGGTCCGGAGGACGTCTGAGTCTCTGTAGAACCATTCAGAGTTCTACAGAACCCCGAAGGAACCGGCCCAAACCGTCCTTTGGGAAATGATGTGTAGAAATATGAACACTAGAACAGACGAACCTCGGACTGGACAGAGAATCCTGATCATTCACAGACTCTGGAGAATCCGAGGATCAGGGATAATCCAGCAGATCTAAAGTTTCCTGAACAAACTGGAGCCTCAGCTGAACCTCTGAGCGGTTAGAATCTGGATCAGGATTTGATCCCCTGAGATCTCATCCTGATCCAGCATTAAAGGATAAAACAGGTAAATATATTTGAGGTTTTTGTTCTATTTTGGTGGATTTTCTCCAACAGAATTTCAAACCGTTAAATGGAACTGGAAGAGTTTCTGCAGGAATCTGAGACCCGTTTGTCAGAGCAACGAGAGCTCTGATTGGTGGAAGGTTTGATCCTTCTGCTCATTGAATGAAGAAACGCATTCAACTCTTTACCAGCCGGTCCTCTCAGACGACGGTTCTGCGAGGTTCTGAGGCCCAGACAGTCTGAGCCCAAACAGAACCAGAACACAGTCTGAGCCCAAACAGAACCAGAACACAGTCTGAGCCCATCGTCTTGTTATTGTTGTCATTTTGACCCGTTTGTGTTACTGCTGTACTCACTGCTTTATAAGACGGTCATGAAAACAGTTCTAGAAAGTTCTGATGGGAAGTTCTGTTTGGTTTCACCAAAAAACTGTCCAGGATTTAGACTCACGGAAAACAGAAAGGTCAAAGGTCGTTGGTTTATGAATGAAGGTCAGTGATTTTCATCAGGTAGAAAAGTTTAAAGATGAACTTCTGCAAAACAAAACAAGTCAGTGCAACAACTAACTAACCAGCTAACCAGCTAACTAGCTATTTGCTGCTAACACGCTCAGCAGCCTCAGACCTTCGCTGGAGCAGTAGACTCGTGATTCCAGCAGGTCTCTGGGAGGGAATGCGCGTCTGAGACGCCAGCCTGCCGGCCCGCATGGCGGCGGCGGCGGCGGCGGCGGCGCGGGCGGCGGCGGCGGCAGATGAGGCTGCATGACGTCTGACCATCAAGTTAATCCAAGTGATGGTTTAAAGAAGCAGCGTTACATAATCCAGACTCTCTGGATGCAGCATCATCGCATGAACTGCTGATGAAGAGGAGGAGGAAGAGCACATCTGTCCATCCTGCAGCATCCAGCCAGAGGACCTGTTGCCATGACAACCAGAGCAGAGACCGTCTGTACACTGAAGCTTCTCTGTGATGAGGCTGTTACCGGGCAGAACAACAGCGGCATTGTGTACGTGTGTGAGTTATTGTGTGTCATTGTGTACGTGTGTGAGTTATTGTGTGTCATTGTGTACATGTGTGTACATGTGTGTACATGTGTGTACATCTGTATCATCTGTTTGTGTTCATCTTTCTGTCTGTTTCTGAATCGTTGTGCGCACGCGCATGTGCGTGTCTAAATCGTCTCTGAAGATGCGTGTGAGCACGCGCGCGTGCTGTGCCTACTCCGTGAAGGTGGTTGGGTGTGCGCGCGGATGTTGTGTCTGGATGGTGCGGGCGCGCGCGCTGCTGAGGTGAAGGTGTCCTCGCGCCGCCTTACCTTCGCACAGGAAGCCCGCGAGCCCCCAGATGAAGTCGCTGCAGTTGTGGCAGAAGGTGGGCTTGGTCAGGGTCACCTTCCGGAAGCGGTGACCCGGCGCGAGGCTCCGCAGCCCCGCGGACGTCTTCCCGCTCTGCGGGCTCCGGTCCGCCATGCCCGCGGAGGGAATCCCGGCGGAGTCTCTAGCAGACGCTGCCCCCCCGCACGCAGTCATGCCGCCGGGCCGGGCCGGGGTGGGGGTGGGGGTGGGGGGTTCGGGGAGTTTTCCCGGGAACGGTCTCGGTGGTGCGGCGGTCCTGCCCGGCGGTCAGAGGATGTGACGTCGCGTTTCCGCGTGGACCCGCGGAGGGGGCGCGGGCGCGGGGCTCGGCGGCTCCTGGTAGGATCCGGGAAGGGGCACGCGCGCGAGCTCACTCCAGGAAAAGCGTCGCGTGCGCAGAAGGCACACCTGCAATTCCGAGGCGGAGCTCTCGTGTCCTCGCGGCCGCGGCGCCGCGTGGAGCGGATTCCCGGCGCTCACGAGCCCGGATGAATAAAAGATGACATCGATCCGAACCGGAGTCGTGAGGCTGCGGCGGGAACGCGCCACGCACCGACACGCGGGAGAGGTGGACCGGGAACCGCCGACGGAGACGGAGACGTCCAACAAGTGTGTCTCTCGCCGGTGGGGGGGGGCGTCTTCAGCCGGAGCCTCTTCCTCTCCGCTCCATTCTCCTTCCGCGTGCCAGCCTCCGCAGAGCCCCGCCCCCTGTCTGACTCCGCCCGCTGTAGAACAGCATCAGCGCCTCCTCCTCCGGTCTCCTTCCTTTACCGGTTTGCTGCTCCGTTCAACGTCTCCCGAGCAGAAAACTACCCCCCCCCCTTCTGAAAGGGATTCACTCAGGATCATCCTGATTGTCTGATCTACAACATCCATCCTTTGATCTCCATCCATCCTTTGATCTTCATCTATCCTCTGATCTCGATCAATCCTTTGATCTCCATCCATCCTTTGATCTTCATCCATCCTTTGATCTTCATCCATCCTTTGATCTCCATCTATCCTTTGATCTTCATCAATCCTTTGATTTCCATCCATCGTTTGATCTCCATCCATCCTTTGATCTCCATCCATCCATCCTTTGATTTCCATCCATCGTTTGATCTCCATCCATCCTTTGATCTCGATCCATCCTTTGATCTTCATCCATCCTTTGATCTCCATCCATCCTTTGATCTCGATCCATCCTTTGATCTCCATCCATCCTTTGATCTCGATCAATCCTTTGATCTCCATCCATCCTTTGATCTTCATCCATCCTTTGATCTCCATCCATCCTTTGATCTCGATCCATCCTTTGATTTCCATCCATCCTTTGATCTTCATCTATCCTTTGATCTCGATCCATCCTTTGATCTCCTTCTATCCTTTGATCTTCATCCATCCTTTGATCTCCATTCATCGATCCATCCTTTGATTTCCATCCATCCTTTGATCTCCATCCATCCTTTGATCTTCATCCATCCTTTGATCTCCATCTATCCTTTGATCTTCATCAATCCTTTGATTTCCATCCATCCTTTGATCTCCATCCATCCATCCTTTGATTTCCATCCATCCTTTGATCTCCATCCATCCTTTGATCTCGATCCATCCTTTGATCTCTATCCATCCTTTGATCTCGATCCATCCTTTGATCTCCATCCATCCTTTGATCTCGATCAATCCTTTGATCTCCATCCATCCTTTGATCTCTATCCATCCTTTTATTTCATCTATCCTTTGATTTTCATCAATCCTTTGATCTCTATCCTTTGATCTCCATCTATCCTTTGATCTTCATCCATCCTTTGATCTCCATCTATCCCTTGATCTTCATCCATCCTCTCATCTAAAGTTCTTGAAATATTTGTTTTTGTAAACATTTTTAATGATTTCTTGTAGCGTTTTTTCATTGTTTATCTTTGAGCACAAAGATCAAATTTAAGATTAAATCTGCATTTCTAAGGATCTCTTTCTTCAGATCATCAGGATCAGATAAAATCCAGTGGTTTAAAAAGGTCAGGTTTGTGATGCAAGATCTACATTGATGGGCGGGGCCAAAGTCTCCTTTCTCCGCCCCATTCTGATGGATCCACTTACAAAAACAAACAAACAAACAAAAAAACAAACAAATAGATCCATCAACATCTTTGTCTGACCTGGATTCTGGATCTGAACTGTAAGCTAGTGGGAGAAAGTCTAAACAAAGGAATGCTGGGATATCAGAGTTGGTTAATTCCATCCCTGAAGCCCCGCCCACAACGCAGAGACAAAGGAGCTCCTGCTGAAAATGTGTCTTAAAAAAGACGGTTTACATTCTGACTAAAAACTAAAAATGAAAAGATCTTAAACATTCAGAAATCTTTTTCTCAAATAAGTAACTTTGTTTCCTTGAATCTTTATCCGTCTGATAAAATGGTTTTTCTAAACTAAATTCTATGTAAAAACACAATTTAATGTGAAGTAAACTTTCTTTTAACTCTCAAAGCAGAAGCTGAAAACCAAGACATAAAATACATAAAATGACCATCAGAAGAGATTTTTGTTGAACTTTTTTACTGAACTTCATTAACGTCGTCATGGTAACAGATCCACCGGCTGTGTTGGTTTAACTCTGCATTCCTGCAGTAGAAAATCCTCCTGATATTCATGTGCATCACTCTGAGCGTAATTCTGACGCGTCGTTTTAACGTTCCAGCACAGTCAGTTCTGTGTGGGGTCAGGTGATGCTCCAAGCCCCGCCTCTTCCTCATCATTCACTACATCTGTCAGGGATCACTGGGTCAGCGTGACAGGAAGTCGGACTGTGGTAGCTGTCACAGAGCACGACAACAAACACAACCGTCTTCATAAACCTCATTCAGGCTCAGACCCGTCTGTCAAAAAGTTCTGCCATAAAACGGGTCAGAAGCTAAAAAGGTTCTGAGGCTGGACTAAAACGTTTAGTGTCTGTTCATGTCTTTATCAAAATCCTGAATTCTTCGTAGACTGACCTGAGGGTTCCTGCTGGGATTGTTAAGCACCTCCCCTCAGTTTTTTAATCCAATCCGGTGGCATTGTTGTGGCGTTTCTTATGAACGTCTTTATGGTTCATATATTCATCTGACAGAGCTCCTCCCTCCATCCCAGGAGTTTGAATCTTTCCAGAAGTTCTGCTCATGAACACTAGAGGGCAGCGTCACACAGGAGGGAGGAGGAGAACACCACAGAGGTAAACTCCACTAGAGATGACACGCAGGCTTTTTACTATTGTTCGAGAGAGAGACGCCATATTGGAATGGTATAAAAACAATGAGATGTCTGAGCAGACGCAGTCAGAGGATCATTTTGATCTGATTGTAAAAAGGAAAGATCATCAGAAAAATGATTCTGGACGGCTGGATCTGAAACAGCCTGCCGGGGGGGGGGGGGGGCTAAAGGTTCATTATTGAGAAGAAACTCTCAGATCTTCCTAAAATGTTTCTACAAGTTCTCCTCTATCAGCTCACAGCAAGAATTGTTTCTCCAGATCTGTGTGTACAATTGTAACACAGCAGTATACAGACATCTGGACCTTTCCAACATGGCGTCTGACTTCGTGTACGCAACAAGCTAGCATGCAGTGGAGAACACCGTCATGTTCTCACACAGGAACTCTTCATCATCCTCATCTTCATTCTGTGGAAACAGCCTTGCTCTGCTGTGCTGGCTCATATGATGCTGGAGCCTATCCCTTCAGGGGGAGGCGGGTCACATGACGTAGAGCTCCGCCCACAGATCCTTGGTGCTGTCATTCTGGTCCTCAGTTCTGTGACGTTTGAACGTTGTTCCGTTAAACTGGACCTGCAGCAGAACCAGAACCCATCTTTGGTTCTGGTTCTGCTGCAGGAGAACCAGATGTCTGACCTCCATCACCTTCACAGCGATGACCTCTCAGCAGAACCCAGACAATAACACCAGAACTCGGACCGGCTGTTACCATGGAAACCGAGCACGGGACAGGGCTGCATCCCATAACACTGTCTGTGGGTTTCCCGCGGCTGTGTTCAGCTCTGACCGGAGGTCTGGGTTCATCTGAGATTTGGACCAGCAGAACCTCCGGACTGATGGGGTCGGTTTCCCCGCTTCAAAAGAGACTCCGCCCACAAACATTTACCCATAATGCTCAGGTTTCTGTCAGGGTTCCGAACGGGACGAGAAGCTGCCGGAAGACCCGGTGAATGAACGTCTGAGCTCCCAACAGAACCACGACGGTACAGAACCGTTCTATGGGACCACAATATAACCGAACCGTTCTAGAACTCACAAGCAGAACCTGAACATTCAGACCTCTGTCCGGTTCTGACTGATGAGTCCGGAATGTGGTTGGTTCCGTCGTTTGGACTTGAGCGTCTACCTAACACGCCCCCCCCCCCCCCCCCCTACCTGCTCCTCTCCTCCCCCCGCCTCCCCTCGCAGCCCCTCCCGCCGCTCCCGCTCCCCGCTCAGTCTGGACGCGGCCGCTCTCCCGCGCACAGCTCCGCGCGCCGCTCCGTGCTGCATGTTCGTGCCCCCCTCCCCGCGGCCGCCGTCCTCCCCCCGGCGCGGACATGCTCCCGGTTCCCCGGAGATGAGGCTCCGTAACGTCTCCGTCCTGACGGTGATGTTGTTCGGGCTCAGCGGGCTGCTCTCCGTGTCCTGGTACACCGCCTTCAGCAGCTCCAGAGGTAAGGCACGCGCCCGGCTGCACGCGCCACGCGCGCACGTGCGTCTGTGGGGATGCGGACCTGGATGTTGCAGGAAAACAGGCGCGAGGAGGGACGCGAGGTTCCTCCGCGGAGGTTCTGCGGCGCATCGCGCGGGTTCGGGATGATGCTCGGGAGTGGGGGGTGGGGGGGCTCTTTGCTGAGGCGCGTGCTCGTGGGCTGGGGCTCGAGCAGTGAGGTCATGGAGGGAGCTGCCGCTGGAGCATCAGGGAGGAGGACAGGTGATGTGCGCCGCGGCTGCGGGGTACGCTCGGTTTGACGCACCGGAGCAGCCGCTCAGGATGCAGCTGTTTCCACCGCATCCTGCGCACCCGTGCGGAGCCGTGCGGGTTCTGAACGCTGGAAGACCGCAGCTCTAATGGATTTCTGCAGAGGACCAGCAGAGCCTTCAGCTCCAGAACCTTCAGACTCCGCCTCCGAGTGTATTCCTTTACGTGGAAATCCTGAACCAGGGAGGGAGGGGCATACCTGTGCAGGTGTCATCTTTATGTCTGATGCAGAAGAAAAACATAGTACGGAACGTTTGATTTCTTCTCCATCACTCAGCTGCGGTACCATCAGAACCAGCACGGTCCGTTTGGTTCTGGCCTTAGCGCTGCTCGGTTTGATTATCGCCTGATTTATATCACGTGTCTTCAGCTGGATGTTGATGTAAATATTGAAGTCTATTTTGAAGTTTGGGATTTTCATAATAAAAGCTCAGAAGAAGCTTTGAATGAAACATCTCTGACTCTGAGCTTTACCTTCAGAGGTCTCCACAGCCAATCAGCTTCCTCCATCTGTCCTCTCCAATAGTGGCTACCTTCATGTCTTCATGCCTGCATCCAGAAAGCTCCTCTCTGGTTTTCCTAGACCTCTTTCATTCAGCTCTAGACTCAGCACCCTTCTACCAGTGTCTTCCCTGTCTCAGTCTGGACATGTCGGAACATCTCAGTCTGGACATGTCGGAACATCTCAGTCTGGACATGTCGGAACGTCTCAGTCTGGACATGTCGGAACGTCTCAGTATGGACACATCTCAGTCTGGATATGTCGTAACATCTCAGTCTGGACATGTCGGAATATCTCAGTCTGGACATGTCGGAACGTCTCAGTCTGGACATGTCGGAACGTCTCAGTCTGGACATGTCGGAACGTCTCAGTCTAGACATGTCGGAACGTCTCAGTCTGGACATGTCAGAACATCTCAGTCTAGACATGTCGAAACATCTCAGTCTGGACATGTTGAAACATCTCAGTCTGGACATGTCGAAACATCTCAGTCTGGACACGTCGGAACATCTCAGTCTGGACATGTCGGAACATCTCAGTCTAGACATGTCGGAACATCTCAGTCTGGACATGTCGGAACATCTCAGTCTAGACATGTCAAAACATCTCAGTTTAGACATGTCGAAACATCTCAGTCTGTCCTCTCTGTCTTTTTCTCCAGAACCTCTAACGTCCTTTTCCTCTGATGGACTCATTCCTGATCCGATCCATCCGGATCTCTCCCATACAGAACCTCACCATCTTCAACGGACATAGTGAAAACACAGAACCAGAACTTTGTCCGGTGCAGCTGAAGTCTGCTCTGAGATGGTCCTGGTTTTCTTCTGCTGTCGCTTTATTATTTCAGGAAGATCAGATACAGGTGAGCTTACCTGTATCATAGACTGCAGGACCTGAGATTGTTCAAAGAGAACTCTGTGAACCTGGACCAGAGTTCCTGTCAGGTTCTGTGTTTTCTGGGTCTTTGATGATGCAGATGTGCACAGACATGTGGGCGGGCACAAGCATGGACTAGGTTCTGTTGGTACCGGACCTCATTTTGGTGAGTTGTTTAGCTTTACTGCCCCGCAGAGAGACTTGATATTTGTTCTTCTATTTGATCTTTAAACAAATAGTTGATGTGAAAGAAAAAGTTTTACGGTTTTAGGACTTAAAAAGCAATCAAAGCTGTTAACGGATCAGAAGCTCCTTCAAACAGAACCTCACAGAAACTCATAAGGTCCAGAATGTAGTTTTTACCTGGAAAATGGTTAAATCTGCGGGTCTCTTTAGCCAGGGGCAGGGGGATCTGTTCACACATGCAGGCATCCGATCACCCCGCCCCCAGGGGAACATGTGACAGTGTAGTTTACCTGTTAGTGTGGGGGGGGCAGGTTCAGACTCGTCTGCTCCATCTGAGGTGCAACCGAGCGAAGAGGTCCGGTGATGTCAGTGGTTCTGAATGTTACCATCGAAACATGTAAAGGTTTTCTCATGGGAGGGGGCATTTAGCTACTGGAATATGCTGTCTGTTCATGGTAGTATAAACTGGAGTTTGATAGTATAAGCTGGAGTTTGATGGTATAAGCTGGAGTTTGATAGTATAAACTGGAGTTTGATGGTATAAACTGGAGTTTGATGGTATAAGCTGGAGTTTGATAGTATAAACTGGAGTTTGATGGTATAAGATGGAGTTTGATGGTATAAACTGGAGTTTGATAGTATAAGCTGGAGTTTGATGGTATAAGCTGGAGTTTGATAGTATAAACTGGAGTTTGATGGTATAAACTGGAGTTTGATGGTATAAGCTGGAGTTTGATAGTATAAACTGGAGTTTGATGGTATAAGATGGAGTTTGATGGTATAAACTGGAGTTTGATGGTATAAGCTGGAGTTTGATGGTATAAGATGGAGTTTGATGGTATAAACTGGAGTTTGATGGTATAAGCTGGAGTTTGATAGTATAAACTGGAGTTTGATGGTATAAACTGGAGTTTGATGGTATAAACTGGAGTTTGATGGTATAAGATGGAGTTTGATGGTATAAACTGGAGTTTGATGGTATAAACTGGAGTTTGATGGTATAAGCTGGAGTTTGATAGTATACGCTGGAGTTTGATGATATAAACTGGAGTTTGATGGTATAAACTGGAGTTTGATAGTATAAACTGGAGTTTGATGATATAAACTGGAGTTTGATGGTATAAACTGGAGTTTGATAGTATAAACTGGAGTTTGATGGTATAAACTGGAGTTTGATAGTATAAACTGGAGTTTGATGGTATAAACTGGAGTTTGATGGTATAAACTGGAGTTTGATAGTATAAACTGGAGTTTGATGGTATAAACTGGAGTTTGATGGTATAAACTGGAGTTTGATGGTATAAACTGGAGTTTGATGGTATAAACTGGAGTTTGATAGTATAAACTGGAGTTTGATGGTATAAACTGGAGTTTGATGGTATAAACTGGAGTTTGATAGTATAAACTGGAGTTTGATGGTATAAACTGGAGTTTGATGGTATAAACTGGAGTTTGATGGTATAAACTGGAGTTTGATGGTATAAACTGGAGTTTGATGGTATAAACTGGAGTTTGATGGTATAAACTGTTCCTTTATCTCCTCACATTTCTTGACATTTTCCTGCAGTTTCATTCAAATCTTCTTATCTCTGTTAGACTCAGATTCTCTACATCCATGCTCTGCTTTTACCTGTGTGTGTGTGTGTGTGCTCTTGTTTCTCTATTCTTGTGAGGACTAACCCCTGACGGACAACCTTTTTTATGAGGACATTTTGCCATGTCCTCACAAGGAAATTGTGTCTGTGTGTGTCTGTGTGTGTGGGTGTGTCTGTGTGTGTTTGTGTAGATGTCTGTTATTTGAAGAAAGCACAAGCTCAAACATGTTAACTTGTTCCAGAGAATCTGGAGTATCGTGATCTCTGAGAGTCATTTGAAGACCTGTGAGTTCAAAACATTTTTCTTTGTAAATCTACAAACAGGTTTGTCTGTGTGTACACACACACACACACACAGACACACACAGACACATGCATTTCAACTGTCAAGTTATTCCTGAATGTCTCAGATCAATCTCAAAGTTTTCCTGAAAGATCTAAAGTTCTGTCCCACTTTTATCATAGTTCCAGGTTCAGAAACTTGAATCTTTTCCATTCAGAACTTCTAGCTTGAAGTTTTTGTCCCTGGACCTAAAGACGGTTCTGGTTTCCCAGAACCAGATGGATGTGACCAGAACCAGTAGCAGACTGGTTTGGTTGAGCTTCCTCTCATCTGATCCGTCATTGTTTCCGTTTCTGACATCGTGACGCTTTTTGTAAATTCTTATATTCTTTTTGATCTTTTTCATTTTGTTTCATATTTTTTCATGTCATTTTGAAGTATTGCTCTCTAAAACGGGGGCGTGGTCTGCCTGATCTGAGGAAGATCTGACCTTCATCTGAAACTTCATCTTCAGACTGAGCGGCGTGTTAACCTTCATCTCCTCGTTTCTCCTCTGCTCCTCTTCCTCCGGTTCTTCCTCTCCCGGCGTGGAACCGGAGCCGATCTTTGACGGTTTAGTCAAAGGGGGAAACTGAGTGAAATGTGAGCGGGCATCGATCGCAGTGATGTCACTGATGAAACAGCCGTTCTATCAGCTGAGGAGTGAAGGCTGAAGGTCTTCTGATCTGAGGAGCAGAAATCTGAAACCTGATCCCAGACCACGGTGGGATCCACTGGATTCCCTGAAGCACAAACTGACAGGATTTCTATGAAGCTTTGATACAAACAAACGAGTCACCATCAGTGTAGAGATGGAAGACTCTCCAATTCAGTTTTATTTATGTATCCCTAAATAAAAACAGAATGTCCTCTCTGCCTTCATGCTGGTAATGCAGGAGCAGAATCTGCATCAGGAAATCTAAACAACAGCGATAAACCAAACAAACCAACAGATCAAACTGGTGATCCCTGTCTGGAGACCCTCCGTCCTGATGAGGAAAACCAGAAGAAACTTCAGGGATGTCCAGATGAAGCAGAGATCATCTCCCAGGACGGACAGGAGAGTTACCAGAACTATTAAAGAATCATTAACTTATCCAACTCTACAACTACGTCTATGAATAGATAGTATAATACCATGATAGAACATCTAACATCAATATATAATATAGACAAAGCTCTCTCAGCGTGGACCTCCATCCTCGTTTGAGCATCTGCAGCTTCTAAACCTCATCCAGGTCTTGAAGGATCAGCCAGTCTTCAGGGTTTAGGAGGTGGATGGTTTGAGTCTTGATGTCGAGCTGCCGAGTGTGAAACAGGAATCCACTGATCAGCTGATCTGGAGCCGATCTGTCTGTAGAATCCCTGGAGTTCTTCTTCACTGATGTAAACCGGATCGGTGATCGAGTTTCTTAGAGGTCCAAGACACGGAGAGCAGCTGCTGAATGTTTGATGGGATGTCCTCAGGTTTCCTGCAGAGTCTGGGCCTTCATCTTCATCATCGATTAGGTTCTGTCTCTGGCTGTGCTCGTTCTGCTGGACTGTTTTCATGGTTCTAATGACAGAAAAATGAATTCAAAGTTTTGCTTCATAAACAGAAAATGTTTCTGCACTGAAGCGGGTTGGATCCCCCCCCAAACCTTCAGTCTGGAGTCTTTGAATAAACTGGGGGAGTGCAGAGCCAGACGTGTCACGAGGACAGCATGTGACCCCTCCTCCCCGCAGCCTGCAGCGTGGGGCCTTCACGTCTGGATCTGACCTCCTGCTCCGAAGAAAACAGCTCTCTGATGTTGGAGCCGCCTGCAGAGGATCTGCACCAGCCACGGCGAGAAGCGAGGAACGAGGAGTGAGGAACGAGGAACGAGGAACGAAGAACGAGGAACAAGGAACGAAGAACGAGGAGCGAAGAACGAGGAGTGAAGAACGAGGAACGAGGAGTGAAAAACGAGGAACGAGGAGTGAGGAGTGAAGAACGAGGAACGAGGAGTGAGGAGCGAGGAACAAGGAACGAGGAGTGAAAAACGAGGAACGAGGAGTGAGGAGTGAAGAACGAGGAACGAGGAGTGAAAAACGAGGAACGAGGAGTGAGGAGTGAAAAACGAGGAACGAGGAGTGAGGAGTGAAGAACGAGGAACGAGGAGTGAGGAGTGAAGAACGAGGAACGAGGAGTGAGGAGCGAGGAACAAGGAACGAGGAGTGAAAAACGAGGAACGAGGAGTGAGGAGTGAAGAACGAGGAACGAGGAGTGAGGAGCGAGGAACAAGGAACGAGGAGTGAAAAACGAGGAACGAGGAGTGAAAAACGAGGAACGAGGAACGAGGAGTGAAGAACGAGGAACGAGGAGTGAAAAACGAGGAACGAGGAGTGAGGAGTGAAAAACGAGGAACGAGGAGTGAGGAGTGAAGAACGAGGAACGAGGAGTGAGGAGTGAAGAACAAGGAACGAAGAATGAGGAGCGAGGAGTGAAGAACAAGGAACGAGGAGTGAAAAACGAGGAACGAGGAGTGAGGAGTGAAGAACGAGGAACGAGGAGTGAAAAACGAGGAACGAGGAACGAGGAGTGAAGAACGAGGAGCGAGGAGTGAGGAGTGAAGAACGAGGAGTGAAGAACGAGGAGTGAAGAACGAGGAGCGAAGAACTAGGAGTGAAGAACAAGGAACGAGGAGTGAGGAGCGAGGAACGAGGAGTGAGGAACAAGGAACGAGGAACGAAGAGGGAGGAGCGAAGAACGAGGAGTGAGGAACGAGGAGTGAAGAATGAGGAAGAAGGAACAAGGAATGAGGAGAGAGGAATAAGGCGATTCTGAAAACTGAGAGAGAAGCATGAGCTCATGATCATCCAGGAGAGGAGAAGAAATGTCCAAATGTCACTTTAGATGCTGCAGCTGTCAGGGTCCAAACACATAAAAATGCTGTAAATCTCCATCAAAACAACCTTTCAGGTGATTCCAGAGATGTTTCTGGATGTGGTTTGTTTCTTTTCTGTCAGATCCTGCATGAAGTGATTCTGTTCACACTTGAACCAGTTTGTCTTTTATGAAACCATTTAAAAATCTGGTCTGCAGACAGGAGGAGGAGGAGGAGCTGTGGATGTCTGCAGACAGGAGGAGGAGGAGGAGGAGGTGAGCAGCTTCCTCACACAGAGAGCCATCTGTCCACAGAAACGGTTCGGTCAGTCGGTGGACGCTCAGCGCCGCTCCTGCACGGTAGAGAACCAGAACCTTTTATGATCCGGTTCAAGCATGAACGCAGACACAGAGAAACCAGCAAGGAGAGAGCATTAGTGGGCGTGGCCAGCAGCATCCACGCTGAGCTGAAGGTCATGTGACAATGACATGATCAGAAAAACAATGACATTAATGTTAAGCTAAAGTCTTTGATCTGAGCTGCAAATATGTTGATGATATCTGAATGTTTGTCAATGAAGATATTCTCTCAAAAATGCCCCCCCCCTCTAAGAACCTCCTGAGCATCTTCTCATGAGGCCTTCTGGACCTCAGCAGCAGAACCAGAGGATCAGGTTTGGTTCTGGATCTGCAGGATTGATCCGACCTCGTCCCGTTTGAGGATTTCATCATGTCAGCAGAGCGTCTGGGAACGCTGCGGCGCCGGCAGCTGCAGAAACAAGGCTGACCCCCCCACAGTCAGAGCGGCCCCCGCGGCCCGGTTCTGCTCTGAGGTCAGACCCGCTCCGGATCAAAGGGCTGTGTCTGACGCTGCTCCTGCGTGAGGTCAGAAACAAGTTCGAGTCCAGAACGGCGTTCTGCCTGGCTTTACGGTTCAGAGGCGAGCTTACAGAACTCTGCAGACGCTGGTGGCGCCGCTCCACCAACATCTGAGCGTCTCGGGTTTCCAGGCGGAGGAGGCCGTCTTTGTTTCTGCCTGAATCGCCTCAAAGCGTCTCGTCTGTCAGGAAACGGATCGTTTGAAGAAAAGCCTGAAACCCGACGCTGAAGAAGTGAAAGGCAGAGGAACCGGGCCAGAAAACAGCAGAACTCATCCGGATCCATCCAGAACCCCCCAGACGGTTGCTCCAGGCTCTACCTGAAACCCATGGACCAATCACAGCCAGGAACCGGATTCTGGAGGAAGCTGGGCCCCCCAAGACGGGACGGCGCCTCACAGAATCACCATAGAGGGAGGAGCAGCTGATGCAGGTTCTACACTGACCAGCCTCAGGTGGAGGGGGGCACTGGGTCCCACTTTTACCGCCTTTGGTGTGACTCGGCCTGGATTTGAACTCATAACCTTCCACAGGACCACTGAGCTGAGAAGCAGGTTTGGTGTGAACTCTGAGTTCATCAACTCCAAATTCAGTCAAACTCTGAGTTTCCAGTTTCAGAAAGAGAGATAACTCAAACCCGTTTCAAGAAGCGGGTTAAGCTGAACATAACCTGGTCTGGAGCAGGTTTTCTTCCTGCAGTCTCCGCCCCTTTTTAAAGTGAAAGATGTTCAAATCTGAGTTCTTCATGAACATCTAGAGAACATTCACATTAGAGACGTCACGTTTCCACCAGCAGAAACCAAAATGACATGTCCATTCATAGAGGATCATGTAGAGAGGAGGCGGGATTAATCCAGAGGAAATGTTATTTATGTCTGGAGAGGATTTGAGGACACCAGTCCATTGATGCAGTTTCTACCATTCAGTTTGATTTATTATATTATTATTATTATATTATAAATAGTGAGTTTTTCAGGGATTTGCTATTAATAATACAGAGTTTTCTTTTCCTCATTTTAAACCTTTAACAACAGAAATCCTGACGTTTCAAACACCAGGAAGGCGTGTCGACTCGTCTACAAATGTTAACTCGGTTGTTAGCAATGCTGATTCCCCCTGCGGAGACCTGAGTTCCATCCCGGTTGTGAAGTATCTTTAAGCTAAAACAAAACAACTTTTCAGTGAATATTTTTGAAGTCTTGAGAATTACAATTAAATAAATACTGATTTTAACATATTCAGTGTTTCTTTTTAGCGTGCAGAGATATCAGTGTGTATGGGGGGGGGGGTTCATTCATGAGATTACTGGTTAAATGATGAACAGATCCAGAACCGTTCCTTAACCAGTGACAGAATAACCTTCCTGACATGATTTTTTCTTCCTGAATGAACTGATTCAAACGTAGACGTACGCATGAAGATTCTCTCTGGTTTATCGCTGCAGATGTTTGATCTTCAGATGAAAATCTTCTGGTAATCTCAAATGCTTGAAGGAACTCATCAGTTTCTGTCACCATGAAGTATGAAACTCAGGTGTTTGTTCCTGTTGCCATGGTGAATCCTGCTGTCTGTGCTCCATTGATCAGGACTTTGAATGTTCAAGACCCTCTCACCTGATTCTGGTTCCAACAACTCAGAGTTGATTGAATCAAACTTTTTCAGCTGTTCTGAAACTGAAAACTCTAAGTTATAGAATTTGAGTCCAGTGACTCTGAGTTCTGGTTTGAATTCTGAATGTGTTCAACCTGCTTCTTGAACCGGGCCCAGGTGTTCATGTGTTGTTGTTGTTGTGCTACAGCTGTTCATGTGTTGTTGTTGTGCTACAGCTGTTCATGTTGTTGTTGTTGTTGTTGTGCTACAGCTGTTCATGTTGTTGTTGTTGTTGTGCTACAGCTGTTCATGTTGTTGTTGTGCTACAGCTGTTCATGTTGTTGTTGTGCTACAGCTGTTCATGTTGTTGTTGTGCTACAGCTGTTCATGTTGTTGTTGTTGTTGTTGTGCTACAGCTGTTCATGTTGTTGTTGTGCTACAGCTGTTCATGTTGTTGTTGTGCTACAGCTGTTCATGTTGTTGTTGTTGTTGTTGTGCTACAGCTGTTCATGTTGTTGTTGTTGTTGTTGTGCTACAGCTGTTCATGTTGTTGTTGTGCTACAGCTGTTCATGTTGTTGTTGTGCTACAGCTGGGGCCCGTTTCAAGAATCAGGTTTTGTTGGAACTCTGAGTTCATGAACTCCAAATTCAGTAAAACTCTGAGTTTTCGGTTTCAGAAAGAGAGATAACTTAAGCCCGTTTCAAGAAGCGGGTTAAGCTGAACTCAGAATCAATCACTATGACAACTGAGTCTGTGAACGAAACCTGGTCTGGAGCAGGTTTTCTTCAGGAAACTTAGAGTTCTCTGCAGTCTCCGCCCCTTTTTAAAGTGAAAGATGTTCAAATCTGAGTTCTTCATGAACATCTAGAGAACATTCACATTAGAGATGTCACGTTTCCACCAGCAGAAACCAAAATGACATGTCCAATCATAGAGGATCATGTAGAGAGGAGGCGGGATTAATCCAGAGGAAATGTTATTTATGTCTGGAGAGGATTTGAGGACACCAGTCTATTGATGCAGTTTCTCTGATTCATTTTTATTTGAGCGACATTATAAATAGTGAGTTATTCCAGGGATTTGATATTAATAATAAGGAGTTTTATTTTTATCATTTGAAACCCTCAAAAACCGAAATCAATAAATCTCAAAAACTGGTAGGGGTTTTGAACTCGTATACAACACTGTACACAGACCACGTATTAGTTCGGTTGTCAGCGGCGCTGCCTCCATTTCTGAAGTCTCAAGTTCAAATCCTGGCCCGGGCACGTCGTTTTTGTGTAATAAAAAACTACTTATCAGCTTACATTTTTTAAGTCTTGAGAATTAAATTTAAATAAAAGCTTATTTTTAATATATCTCAGGCAGCTACAGTGTTTCTTTTTAGCGTGCGGTGATATCCGTGTGTGTATGTGGTGCGTGTGGGTGGGGGGGTAAGGAAAACGGTCATTCATGAGATTACTGAGATGACTGGTTAAATTATTGACAGATCAAGAACCATTCCTTACTTTACAAAATAACCTTCCTGATATTATTTATTCGTTATTTGAAATGATTCAAATGTAGACGTATGCATTAACTCTGCAGATGTTTTCTCTCTGTTCTACCGCTGCAGCTGGGTTTATTATCTTGCTGAAAATGTTCTTGTAGTCTCATATGCTTTAAGAATTTATCAATTTCCGTCACCGGAAGTAGCCACAAAACTCGGAAGTGTGTTCCCGTTGCCATGGTGAATCGTGCTGTCTTTGTTCCATTGATCAGGGCTTTTAATGGTCGCGACGCTCGCACCTGATTCTGGTTCTAACAACTTCAAGTTGATTGAATCAAACATTTTCAGCTGTTCTGAACCGAAAACTCTAAGTTCGGGAATCTTGAGTCCAGTGACTCTAAGTTCAGGTTTCAACTCTAAATTTGTTGAACCTGCTTCTTGAAACGGGCCCCTGTTCATGTTGTTGTTGTGCTACAGCTGTTCATGTGTTGTTGTTGTTGTGCTACAGCTGTTCATGTGTTGTTGTGCTACAGCTGTTCATGTGTTGTTGTGCTACAGCTGTTCATGTGTTGTTGTTGTTGTGCTACAGCTGTTCATGTGTTGTTGTGCTACAGCTGTTCATGTGTTGTTGTGCTACAGCTGTTCATGTGTTGTTGTTGTTGTGCTACAGCTGTTCATGTTGTTGTTGTTGTGCTACAGCTGTTCATGTGTTGTTGTGCTACAGCTGTTCATGTGTTGTTGTTGTTGTGCTACAGCCGTGTTCTCGTTCAGTAGAGTTTCAGACTTTGTCTCTGCGGTCGTGTTGAGTTTCCTGAACCCGTTGTGGTGCAGAAGCTCAGATTCTTCAGATAATGAGGCTGAAATCTGGTTAAGTGATGATTTTCTGGAACAGGGATCGTCTGCAGACCTGCTTGCTGAGTCAGCAGCTTTTTTAAAAGCTGCTGATTTAATTGTGAGCTTTGAATTATTGATTAAGTGCTGAGTCGTGAAAACCCAGAGGAACCTGATGGATGCTGCTCCGGTTGTGTGTCGGATGCATCATAGCTGTTAATGTGTGTTTGCTGTCCTCACGCTTTCAGGCTGGTTCCTGATGGTCTCATGGTTGGAGGTGAAAGGATGGTCGCCATGGAAACCGGGTCCCTCCTGGTTAAACAGGTTCCTTCAGAGACCTGTAAGAAACGGATGAGTTTGGGTTTATGTCCTAGAAACCAGAATCCAGACCGTAACAATGGTAGACACGGACTGGTTTATGTTGGTTTGATGACATCATCCAACCGTAGGTACTGAACAGGACTTGTACAGTTTACAGTACAGGTACTGCATACGTTTGCTCAAGCCTTGGCCTGGTGTCTGTCCTGCAGCATCATCCATGCTCCGCCTCTGCTTTGAGGTGATCCTTTCCCCGCTCTCTTTGTTTTGGGGGGTTGGTGGTGCAGGCTGGAAGTCACCATGCGGTCAGATCCCAGCAGCACCTTCCTGATCTGACTGGATCCTGAGGATCCTGCTGTTGCTGAGAGGAGATCATCGGTGGTCCAGATTCATGAAGGAACACAAACATGATGAGCTGTGGGCGTGGTTTACGGAAAAAAGCACTTATAGACAGGAAGCTACTATCATACAGACAGGAAGTGGCCAATATGGACAGGAAACAGGTCGCTGATATGCCCAGGTGACCGGGGTGGGGGGGGGGGGGGGTACAGGCTGGGACAGACGAATGTTTGAAACAGACATGTAAGACATGAAGCTTCTATTTCAACTGCTGATGTTCAGCTTCATCTGGAGTTGAAGCTCCGCCTCCAAAAGAAAGACACTTTTATTTTCAGAGGAATTTTCTGCAGTTTGAACATGTGAAGAAACAGATTTAAAAACAGTAAAATGATCAAATGTTTGACCAAATCTATCTATCAGACTAAAGCAAGAGTTTCTGAATCTACCTGTGAAGATCTGAGAGATCCAGACCTTCTCTACGAAATCCTCTGCTGTTGGTTTCTGTTCGCTGCTTCTTCATTTCTGACTCTCAGCTTATAGTTTCACTGAACCAGAACGGAAACGAGGAAATAAACAGTCGTCTATGGAACCAGGAATGGTTGTTGTTCTGCCAGAATCTGGATGTTCCTCCTCCTGAGATGATGCCGGGAGGACCGGCTCAGAGAAAGAAACTCAGCGGTCAGCATGAGACGATAAGTCAGTTTCAAATCAACACACACAGTCACACTGCAGCAGTGCTATTGACCAAAGGCTCAAATGGACAGAAATCTACTCCACAGATCGACTGAAATCAGAGCTTATACACACACTTAGATTTCCTCTCTGTAGAATCGTGGTGTCATCTGCGTATTGGATGATCCTGCTCAGAGGTTTAGATAGATAGATTCAATCCAAACAGAGGAGAGGGGCGAATCCATGCAGGAGGGGGGCCACTGGCAAGTAGTCCACCCCCCAGAGCGCAACACAAGATGACCGCCCTCCCCATCGCTCTACTGCATGTTCGAATGAGGAAGGAGATAGGTTGCGGGCAGTTGGCAGACTGACCCCCGATGGTGGACCCTCTTACCCTCTTACCCTCTTACCCTCTTACCCTCTTTACACTTCATAAATGTCAAGCTGTTTTTAATCTTTGCATTCTCCAAACTACTGTACTTTGTTACCTACTATGTTATCAAAAACAAAAAATCACTGTCACTTTATTGTACCTACATTTTAAATTTTATATTGTAAATACCCTAAATCCATATCTTTGCTTATTTGTTATACACTGTAACCATATTTATGAGACGTGTGCTGCCAACCTCTTGGCCAGGTCACCCTTGAAAAAGAGATCCTGATCTGGTTAAATAAAGATCCATGAACATCTTTGTTTTCCTCTCTGTACTCTGGATCAGAACTGGTGGAACTGAATGGACCGAAACGATCTTGATCGCTCTTCTTTTTGCTAAGCTAATGTTAGCTTGGGGGTGTGCGGGGCTGTAAGCTAGCAGAAGAGTGTAAACAAAAGGATGATGGGATACGAACGAAAGGTTACTTCTGGACCTCAGAGGTGAATTTCTGATGAACTCCTGCTGCTCTGCAGAAACGCGACAGGTTTTTAGCTTTCACTTCATTTTCAGAGACTTTTTAAAAACGAGTTTATTTTCAGGATTAATCTGGTTCTCCTCCTGCAGACTGATCAGGAACTGCACCGACCAACAGCAACATCAGCTCTAAAGTTTACTGCAGGAGAACACAGAGGAACCAAACTACCTCCTGGTTTACTGGGCAGAAAGCAGCCAGAGTGAAGTCGGTCTGAGTTTGAGAGAAGGCGGTCGCCTGATCTGAACTTCAGCAGAGATTTCTGAGAGGTCTTTTGGTTCAGCAGAAACACTCTCTGGCTGTCTCCTCCTCTCAGTATGGTTTTCTTCATTTGATGAAACTTAATAGTTGAATAATTTTCAGCATCAGGATCAGCTCTGCAGATGTATAACATGTGCTGTAGTCAATGGAAACTGTATTTTAGGATACGCTGTGGTCGGTTCCAGTCTTTAGCCAGTCTAAGCTAACTACACTCTAAGTGCAGCTCTGCTCAACTGTTTTGCTATTTTAAACTCCATCCAATTATTTCATAATTGTGAGAACCTAAAATGTTTTTCCCAGAGGGCCGCTGAACCAAAGCAGTAAATGTGTTTGAGTGCTGAAACAGAGAGTTCAGTGTTAACCGGAGCTGCAGCAGGAGCAGACGCATACCAGCATCATTAAATCCTCATCAGCAGCAAGTGCACGTGAGTGTGACTGTGCATGAGGGTGCACGTGTGTGCACGTGTGTGCACGTACGTTCATAACCTCCCTGATCTTCATTAGAGCCTCAGACCAACATTAACTCTGGAAGGGGAACTGGTCCAACGTTTGCTCCGGTTCTGTCTGTGACGCTTCAGAGACCCGGTTCTAGAAAACCTTCAGGCCCGTTAACCACAGAGAAGTCCAGTGTCAGGATGGAAGGAGGCAGACGTGAAGGTTAAGGTCCAGATTGTAAACTGACCAAAGACCAGGGAACCAGAAACGGGTCGGTTCTAGCGTGTGAGGAGAGAACCGCAGTACAGGTAACCTGCAGGTGTGAGGAGGCGGGGCAGGATCAGGTCAGGGTTCACTCCACTTTACAGTAGAGTCTGGGAATAGATGATCGAAGTGGAACTTCTAATGAGCCCAGAGCACAGGATATGGTCATGTGACCAAGAGGCGTGTCCATTTTACAAAATCAATGATTTTGGGGACAAAGCAGTGGAAGTTTAGAGGAGAACCATAACAGACTTTCAAACAGCCAGAACCACAGATCTGCACAGGAGATGATGATGGGCGCCGGCGTGGAGTCAGGAGCTCGCCATCTGGTCGTGTTGGGCTTGTTGTTGGTCATTTTGTTATTTCTTATTCCGTGTCAGTGGAAAGGTGTGCGAGCACTGCTGGGATTGCTGCAGGTAAACCTCAGCACCAACAGGCTGGAAGACGTTCTCTTTTGTTGTAGTAACTATCCTAATGCTGTTAGCCTTCCTGGATGCTAATGCTTCTAACCCTGACCTCATGATAACGTCCTTTATGGAGGTCAGAGGTCACTGCACAACAAAGTTACATATTTTGTAATCATAAGTAATCATTCAGAAAGATTCTTTAGGTCAATCAAGACCTCATGATGGTTTCCTCTCTTTACCTTCTCGTTCTTCTAAACCTCCCGTCACATGCTGAACCTGAAACATCGTTGTCATGTCCTTGCAGGAGATGTGATCGACATCTACCAGAGGGAGTTCCTGGCTCTGAGAGAACGTCTTCACTCGGCCGAGCAGGAGAACCTGCGGCGCTCCAAAGAGCTGAACCTGGTTCTGGAGGAGATCAAGAAGGCCATCGCTGAAAAGCAGGCGCTCAGAGACATCAACCGCACCTGGAGCAGCCTCTCTGGTCAGTCCACCATGGAGATGATGATCCGCTGCTCAGACAGTGAAACAAGCAGAAAATACAACAGTCAGATAGTGGAACCGTCAGAATTTGGGACAGTCAGACGGTGGAAAAGTGAGACAGTCAGTGGCCTTGTGGTAGAGTGTCCACCCTGAGATCTGAAGGTCATGGGTTCAAGTCCAGGCCGAGTCATACCAAAGACTGTAAAATGGGACCCAGTGCCTCCCTGCTTGGCACTCAGCATTAAGGGGTTGGATTGGGGGGTTAAACCACCAAATGGTTCCCGAGTGCGGCTGTGTCTGCAGCTCACCGCTCCCTTAGGGGATGGGTCAAATGCGGAGAACAAATTTCGCACACCTAGGTGTGTGACAACTAATGGGACTTTAACTTTTTTACAACAGTCAGACAATACAACAGTCAGACAATACAACAGTCAGACGGTGGAACAGCCAGACAATACAACAGTCAGACAATACAACAGTCAGACGGTGGAACAGCCAGACAATACAACAGTCAGACAATACAACAGCCAGACAATACAACAGTCAGACAATACAACAGTCAGACAATACAACAGTCAGACGGTGGAACAGTCAGAAGGTGGAACAGCCAGACAATACAACAGCCAGACAATACAACAGTCAGACAATACAACAGTCGGACAATACAACAGTCAGACAACACAACAGTCAGACGGTGGAACAGTCAGACGGTGGAACAGTCAGAAGGTGGAACAGTCAGACAATACAACAGTCAGACTACACAACAGTCAGACGGTGGAACAGTCAGACGGTGGAACAGTCAGAAGGTGGAACAGTCTTACAATACAACAGTCAGGACAACAGACCACAACAGGTAGACGGGGTGGTGGAAACAGCCAGACAATACAACAGTCAGACAACACGAACAGTCAGACGCTTGAAGGAATTTGAACAGTCAGATACAACAGCCAGACAATACAACAGTCAGACAATACAACAGTCAGACAATACAACAGTCAGAAGGGAACAGTCAGAAGGTGGAAACAGCCAGACAATACAACAGCCAGACAACAGTTACAACAGTCAGGACAATACAACAGTCATACACATCAGACAACAGTCAGTGGAACAAGGTACACAGCCAGACAATACAACAGTCACGAACAGTACAACAGTCAGACAAGTTACAACAGCCAACACAAGAACAACAGTCAGACAATAACAGCCAGACCATACAACAGTCAGACAATACAACAGTCAGACAATACAACAGTCAGACAACACAAGCAGACAGACAATACAACAGTCAGACAAACAAACAGTCAGACGGTGGAACAGTCAGAAGTGGAACAGTTCAGACAAATACAACAGTCAGACAATACAACAGCAGAAGGTGGACAGTCAGACATCAGACAATAAACAGTCAGACAACACAACAGTCAGACGGATGGAACAGTCAGACAATTACAAATACCAGTCAGACAACACAACAGTCAGACAATACAACAGTCAGACAAATACAACAGTCAGACAAACACAACAGTCAACGGGAACAGTCAGAAGGTGGAACAGCCAGCAGACAATACAACAGTCAGACAATAAACAGTAGTCAGACAACACAACAGTCAGACGGTGGAACAGTCAGAAGGTGGAACAGCCAGACAATACAACAGCCAGATCAGTACATACAGTCAGACAATTACAACAGTCAGACAATACAACAGCCAGACAATACAACAGTCAGACAATACAACAGCCAGACAATACAACAGTCCAGACAATAACAAACAGTCAGACAATACAACAGTCAGACAATACAACAGTCAGACAATCACAACAAACCAGACAATACAACAGTCAGACAATTACAACAGTCAGACAATACAACAGCCAGCCAATACAAACAGCCAGACAATACAACAGTCAGACAATACAACAGTCAGACAATACAACAGCCAGACAATACAACAGCCAGACAATACAACAGTCAGATGGTAGAATAGTCAGACAATACAACAGTCAGACAATACAACAGTCAGACAATACAACAGTCAGACAATACAACAGCCAGACAATACAACAACCAGACAATACAACAGTCAGACAATACAACAGCCAGACAATACAACAGCCAGACAATACAACAGCCAGACAATACAACAGTCAGACAATACAACAGTCAGACAATACAACAGCCAGACAATACAACAGCCAGACAATACAACAGTCAGACGGTGGAACAGTCAGATCAGGTTTTGCCTCCCTGCTCTTCAGGCTGAATCTTCTTAGTTGATCTCCCTGATCTTGCTCTGAGACTTCTAACGGCTTTTTCTCTCTAGAATCTCCTTCACTGCGGCATCAGTCGTGGAGACTTCCTTCAGACATTCAGTTTTCTGCTTTTCTCTTGCATTTGTCCTCAGAGGAGACCAGGCTGAAGCTCTGGAACGTGAGCAGCAGCAAAAACCTGCTGCAGCTTCCCTCCATCTTCCATCACCTCCCTCACCTGCTGCACAGAGAGGACAGCCTGCAGCCCGCCGTGCACCTGGGCCAGGGACGCACCGGAGGTAAGAGCTGCCAGACGCGCCTGACAGATGGGATTCATCCGACCTGATGCCATGTTTCTGCAGGATCTTTGGACAGAAACGATCCACCGATGCTGCAGGAATCCCTGAAACCTCATGAAGACATTGCAAATGATTTTAGAGAGAAGTAGAAGCTCAGCAGGGAAGTTTCAGGATTTCAACTCTTTGTTTATTCAAATTTCTGAAAGTTAAATTTGGGAAAACTGGATCAAAGTTTATATCATTGAGATAAACAATAATGAAAGCTCCTAATGAGGTTGTCAGGTTTGTAGTAAAATTCTCTAAAAGAGTTCCTGAAAATGTTAGTTTTGTTGCTAGCGTAACATGCTAGCTTATAGAGATGACAGCAGTTCTGACATGTCAGTTTCTATATTCATTTATTAAACAGCATAAAAGACTTCATTAAACAGACTGATCAAATGACCAAACAGATCCAGTTATTTTACATGTAAACAATCATTGTATTCTTCTGAACCGTTAAATGAATGAAACACGACTGTTGGACCTTTACGGCTGAAGATGGAGCTGGAAGCAGATGAACGTTTCTGTTTGTGGTTTCTAACTTGATTGGTGCTGGACGGCGCCGATCTGGGCTGAGCCTCTGCCGCCGGTACGGTTGTTCTCCTAATCACATCAAGCGACGAGAGGAGTCTGTGGTCAGAGACCTGATGGGAGAACGTCTGACTGTTATTCAGGTCAAAGTTTCTGATCAGACCGGTTGGTTTTTGGGGAAAAGATGACTTTAAGTCTGACCGTCTAAGAGTTCCAGTGAGACCTCCTGGTTTAAGGTGGTCCTGGATCTAAAAGAGCTTCTGATTCATACAGAAATGTTCAATCAATGAGAGAACGATCTGGATTCATTCTGGAGAACGTCCTTCAGGAACCTCCAACGTCAGCCCAGTCAAAGGTTGAAGCAGCAATCCTGCACAGACGGCCCAGGAACAGAGCACCGTTCATGGATCGGAGCTCCGAGCCCCTCTGATGCACTCACGTAAACAGCTCCATTCAGGCTCAGGGGCGTGCTTGTGAGGGCGTGCACGTCACCTCTAATGTATTTATAAGATGTTTTTATGCAACTAAACCCTTTACAGACAGTGAATGCAGATAATGCCAGAGGCAGCAGGCTGCAACGTGCACGTCTGTGTGCACGTCTGTGTAAGTGCAACCAAATGCATTCAGGATGCACATTGAGGGAAACAGTTAGAGGCACAAAGTGTACTTTGTTTTGTTAAAGGACTGAAAGATCAAGATGAGAGTTCAAACTGGAGAGACCTGCTGGGTGGAAGAAAGGTGGAAAAAAAGATGGAGGAAAGGTGGAGGAAAGATGGAAGAATGATGGAAGAAAGGTGGAGGAATGGTGGAAGAAATGTGGAAGAAAGGTGGAGGAAAGGTGGAGGAAATGTGGAGGACAGATGGAAGAAATGTGGGAGAAAGATGGGGGAAAGATGGAGGAAAGATGGAGGAATGATGGAGGAATGATGGAAGAAAGATGGAGGAAAGATGGAGGAATGATGGAGGAAAGATGGAAGAATGATGGAAGAAAGGTGGAGGAAAGGTGGAGGAAATGTGGAGGACAGATGGAAGAAATGTGGGAGAAAGATGGGGGAAAGATGGAGGAAAGATGGAGGAATGATGGAGGAATGATGGAGGAAAGATGGAGGAATGATGGAAGAATGATGGAGGAAAGATGGAGGAAAGATGGAGGAAAGATGGAAGAAAGGTGGAGGAATGATGGAGGAAAGATGGAGGAAAGATGGAAGAAAGGTGGAGGAAAGATGGAGGAATGATGGAGGAATAATGGAGGAAAGGTGGAGGAATGGTGGAAGAAATCTGGAGTAAAAATTAAAGAAAGGTGGGACACAGGTGGAGCTCCTGAGGTTCAGGAGGAAATCTTCCAGATTAGATCAGCTTCAGGACGTTTGATCAGGGATGGACAGATGAACTGACTAAACCTTTCTGGGTCAGGAGTTGCTGGAGCCTATCCCTCCCCTTAGTGAGTGGTTCCACTGGCCTGGCTGTGATCACCTCTAGTGGTTACCCTGTGAACTGACCTGGCTCCAGCTCTGAGGAGGATGTAACCAGACGTCTGCTCCCTGTGACAGTCTCCGTGGTGATGGGCGTTCCCAGCGTGAAGAGGGAGGTCCACTCGTACCTGACGGACACGCTGGCCTCTCTGATGTCAGAGCTCAGCCCGGCTGAGAAGGACGACTGCGTCATCGTGGTCCTCATCGCAGAGGTCAGTAGATGCAGGTTTGTGATGTCTCAAAGTGAAGGTCGGCGCCGTCTCGCGGTCTGACGGACGCCGACTGGTTCAGTCCAGATTCTTCATGGATCTGGATTCACGTAAACATGAAGACTCATCCTGCTGTCCATCAGCAGGAGAGGCAGAAAGATCTGAACACACGTCTGTCATGACAGACACAAAACTTTATTGACAACAATATTGTTACAGTCACACCCAATGTTCCACTGCTCTCCCGCCTGTGGCGCATCATCAAATGATTCTGAACTTCAAATAGAACGATCATAAAACACGTGTTCTCTGTCACCTTTAATGAAATTCAGAGATGAATTAAGAAGTGCAGATGAAGACGAGTGTCCAGGAATCAGAGCTGAGTTCAGATTGAAGGCGGAGCTTCAATGCGTTCTGTCTTCAAAACACGAACACATCAGGGAGGATGTTGATGGACTCTTTTCTGCGGCCAGAGCGTCCAACAACAGGATGGAAAGCACACGATGAACAGCGGGCTTTGACCTGAGAGAGGAGGAGGAGCCGGGACGTTCTCAAAGTCCGATTTTAGTTCAGATCTCATCTAAGAACAACACGGTTTTTCCTCCATGTCACTTCACATCTTGAAGGTGCAGCGGGGGTGGGGCTGCAGCAGGGGTGGGGCTGCAGCGGGGGTGGGGCTTCAGCGGGGGTGGGGCTTCAGCGGGGGTGGGGCTTCAGCGGGGGTGGGGCTTCAGCGGGGGGTGGGGTGCTGCGGGGGTGGGGCTGCAGCGGGGGTGGGGCTTCAGCGGGGGGTGGGGCGGCAGCGGGGTGGGGCTTCAGCGGGGTGGGGCTGCAGCGGGGTGGGCTGCAGCGGGGGTGGGGCTGCAGCGGGGTGGGGCTTCAGCGGGGGTGGGGCTGCAGCGGGGGTGGGCTGCAGCGGGGGTGGGGCTGCAGTGGGGGTGGGGCTGCAGTGGGGGTGGGGCTGTAGCGGGGTGGGGCTGCAGCGGGGGTGGGGCTTCAGCAGGGGTGGGGGCTTCAGCGGGGGTGGGGCTTCAGGCGGGGGGTGGGCTGCAGTGTGGGGTGGGGCTGCAGTGGGTGGGGCTGCAGCGGGGTGGGGCTGTAGCGGGGGTGGGCTGCAGTGGGGGTGGGGCTGCAGCAGGGGTGTGGCTGCAGCGGGGGTGGGGCTGTGCGTGCAACGTGCTGGATAGGTGATGAGGACAGGTGATCCCAAAGCAGCAGACGAGCATTTACTCTAGAGCAGAGGTTCTTAACCTTTTGACACCCGGGCCCAATGTTCCTGGTACAAAGTGATTCGGCCCATTCAAATATAAACATGTTAATGTAAATTGATCCACATCTTGTTTGATTTATATTTGATAATTAAATCGAGTCATTTTAAGGTTTATCAAAGTCAAATCTTGTGGTGATCATCTCAGACATTTATTTTCATACTGAATAGGTAAACCACAGCTGTCAACCTCAACACAAATTAGAATTCCAGAAATATTTATAAGACATTTTGATAAATAAAATTGTGTTGTAATAAAACAAGAACACTTCAAATAAGTTTCAAATGAAACAAACTGTAAATGACATTTGAATAAAATGCTAATTAAAAGATTACCTTATAACCTGATGATGAACTTGACAAATTATAAGTTTTAATTTCGTACTAGATATTTCTCTCTAAATCTGTGACAAATTAACAACAACAGTCACAACAGTCTTTTTTTTTTTTTTTTTAAACTAAACATGAACTGAGGCAAAGAGCCCCGGTATAAAGAAAATATGATGTCAGCCGATAGCTGCATACTATTGGCTCATGCCACAACATGTTACTGACGCCGGGTTCAGCCGCCTCTATTCTGCGCCCATAACCTATGGCGGCGTTCACACCAGGCGCGCGGGCGGTGCGGTCCTCCGTGCAGGGCTCGTGTGATCGAGCAGATCGTTTCGGCGTCTGCTCTATTTTGAGCGCGAGCGTCAGCGGGCTCGGAGGAGCAGGACTTCAGGACATCAGGTTTGACTGGAATGGAAGAGAGCACAGTCTAAGCCCCGCCCCCTTCTCTCAGGTAGCCACACCTGACTGTGGATGTGGAGCAGAGATTTAATGAGGACAGATCAGCATCAAACTGAAGAAATCTGCAGTTTTTCTTAAAAAAACATCAGATGTTTAACTAAAATGATCAATGAAAAAATAAATGTTTTTTTTAATAAAAAGTATTTATTTCAATTTGAGTTTAAAGTTCAGGACAGGAAGTTTAGCCTCAGTTTCAATATTTTACTTCCAGGATTTTGTTTACTTCAAATGTACTTTAATGCTTATTCTGTAAATAGAAAAAAACATTTAAAATAACTGAATTGAATTTGAGGTGAAAGAATGTGTTTGTTTAATTTTTCAAAAGTTTTATTTTATTTTCAGAATCAACATTTTTTTCAGTTTAGTAAAAAAGAACATTCTGTCTTCATGTGTGGAATCTTTGAACGACGTTTTCTTTTGTTTCATTTTATTCTGCAGTGAAAGAAATCAACATTTTATTTCTGGTTTTTCTTGGTTTCTGTTTCCAGGCTGACCAGCAGTACGCCAGCGGTGTAGCAGACAACCTGAAGCGCCTGTGAGTTCACGCTGTTGCCATGGCAACACGCTGTTAGTATCCCCCCCCCCTACCTCCTTCATCTCAGCTTCCTCTGTTTCCGTCTGATTTCCCAGTTTTCCAGCAGAAATCCAGGCCGGGCTGCTGGAGGTCATCTCGCCGTCCGTCCACTTCTACCCAGATTTCTCCCGCCTTCGAGAGTCCTTTGGAGACCCCAAGGAGAGAGTCAGGTGTGTGGAGGGAGGAGCCTCAGGAGGAGCCAAAGATCTGTCTTCTCCAGAGTGATTGAAGACGAGAGAATCTGTGAAACTGAAACTCTCAGCTGCTGTTTGTCTCAGACAGAAGAGAAGAAAACTGATGACTGGATCCTCTTCTGGATCCTTCTCTGGATCCTCCTCTGGATCCTTCTCTGGATCCTCCTCTGGATCCTTCTCTGGATCCTCTTCTGGATCCTCCTCTGGATCCTCTTCTGGATCCTCTTCTAGATCCTCTTCTGGATCCTCTTCTAGATCCTTCTCTGGATCCTCCTCTAGATCCTCCTCTGGATCCTCTTCTGGATCCTCTTCTAGATCCTTCTCTGGATCCTCCTCTAGATCCTTCTCTGGATCCTTCTCTGGATCCTCCTCTAGATCCTTCTCTGGATCCTTCTCTGGATCCTCCTCTGGATCCTCTTCTGGATCCTCTTCTGGATCCTCTTCTGGATCCTCTTCTAGATCCTCTTCTGGATCCTCTTCTAGATCCTTCTCTGGATCCTCCTCTGGATCCTCCTCTGGATCCTCTTCTGGATCCTCTTCTAGATCCTCTTCTGGATCCTCTTCTAGATCCTTCTCTGGATCCTCCTCTAGATCCTCCTCTGGATCCTCTTCTGGATCCTCTTCTAGATCCTTCTCTGGATCCTCCTCTAGATCCTTCTCTGGATCCTTCTCTGGATCCTTCTCTAGATCCTTCTCTAGATCCTTCTCTAGATCCTTCTCTGGATCCTTCTTTGATCCTCCTCTGGATCCTTCTCTAGATCCTTCTCTGGATCCTCCTATGGATCCTCCTCTGGATCCTTCTCTAGATCCTTCTCTGGATCCTTCTCTAGATCCTTCTCTGGATCCTTCTCTAGATCCTTCTCTAGATCCTTCTCTAGATCCTTCTCTAGATCCTTCTCTGGATCCTTCTTTGGATCCTCCTCTGGATCCTTCTCTAGATCCTTCTCTGGATCCTCCTATGGATCCTCCTCTGGATCCTTCTCTAGATCCTTCTCTGGATCCTTCTCTGGATCCTTCTCTGGATCCTTCTCTAGATCCTTCTCTGGATCCTTCTCTGGATCCTTCTCTAGATCCTTCTCTGGATCCTTCTCTGGATCCTTCTCTGAATCCTTCTCTGGATCCTTCTCTGGATCCTTCTCTGGATCCTTCTCTGGATCCTTCTCTAGATCCTTCTCTGGATCCTTCTCTGGATCCTTCTCTAGATCCTTCTCTGGATCCTCCTATGGATCTCCTCTGGATCCTTCTCTAGATCCTTCTCTGGATCCTTCTCTGGATCCTTCTCTGGATCCTTCTCTAGATCCTTCTCTGGATCCTTCTCTGGATCCTTCTCTAGATCCTTCTCTGGATCCTTCTCTGGATCCTTCTCTGGATCCTTCTCTGGATCCTTCTCTGTATTGTTTTGGATCTTCCTCTGGAACCAAAGCTTTCTCTCATTGTTCGGGATCTTCTTCTCTTTCTGGATCTTTCTGGGTTGTTTGGACTTCATTTCTTTTTTTCCTTCTGTTTATGATGTTCATGTTTTATCTCTTCAGTTTGAAATGAGAAAGAAATATCTCTGGATATTTGAATCATTTCCTTAGGATTTTTAAAAACCTTATTTGTTTATTTATTCATTTTGGGGGGGGCTGGATCTTCCCGGATCTTCCCGGATCTTCCCGGATCTTCCCGGATCTTCCTTTTTGGGACCAGAGCTTCCTCTGGATCATCTCTGGATCCTCTTGGTCTTTCCCAGGATCCTCCTCTGGATCCTAGAAGCTGTTTTAGCTTCCTACTCCAGTTTTCTCTTGAGGCGGCGTGTATTCGGGGTGGGGGTGGGCAGCGGCTGACCCCCCGCCCCTCTGGTGCTCCAGAGAGTGGGGGGGTGGGACAAGGCAGCCTCTGTGCTCCCTAAGAGCCTTTCAGCTGTGAATGCTGCCGACCCTCAGAGGGATTATAAAAAGCCTGTTGGCCCCCGCCGGAGGACAGCCCTCAAACTGCTGGGGGGGGGTCACAGAGGGGAGGGGGGGTTCACAAAGAGCTTCTGTCTGAGCTGCTGGGGGGTGGGGGTGTTCCCACAGGAGGACAGTGGCAGGACGGACATAAAGATGGTCACATGTTTGGACCCCCCCCCCCATTGACCCCTCCCTCCTCTGACTTTGAACTTTCTTTGGTTCATAATGTTGTTTGTTTTCCTTCTTCTGTCTCAATAAAGGTTCGATCCTTGATGGTCTTACCTGGAGCTGCAGGTGAGATCATCAAGGATCCGCCCACAGCCAATCAGCTGAGACCTCCTTAAAACAAAGCTTTTATTTTGAAATCTACAGCTTCTTTCTAAAGAGTCTGTGGAAACCAAAGTGTGAAGAACATCTTAACTCTGAACGGATCAGCAGAAGAAAATTCTCATAGAAATGTTTACGACAGAAGAGTGCTGTTTGTAGATGTGGGCGGGGTCTCATGACTCCTCCTCCTCTTCAGGTGGAGGACCAAGCAGAACCTGGACTACTGTTTCCTGATGATGTACGCCCAGTCCAAAGGAACCTACTATGTGCAGGTGCGTCAGTGGGCGGAGTCAGATCTTTCAGAACACTCTATCCACTTCCTGCTATCTGAATGAGACACTAGGGGGCGCTGCCGTAGTCAGCCCAGGAACCTCCTGATGTGTTTCAGTGTCTGTATTACCAAAGACGGCCTGTAGAGGGCAGTAAACACTCACGGATTCATGAACACACAGATCTACTGACATGACCTCTGCTGTCGGATGATGACCTTCTGGAAGGTCCAAGTCCTGGATTTCCTGGTTCTGATCGTCGGCTTCTGTCTTCCAGCTGGAGGACGACATCGTGGCCCGGCCAAACTTCTTCACCACCATGAAGAACTTCGCTCTGCAGCAGCCGTCCGAGGAGTGGATGATCCTGGAGTTCTCCCAGCTGGGTTTCATCGGTAAGGAACCCGGAGACCCGCTCTGTGACCTGTGCGGTCCCGCTGACGGCGTCCTCCTTACAGGGAAGATGTTCAAGTCCGCAGACCTGTCGCTCATCGTGGAGTTCATGCTGATGTTCTACAAGGACAAACCCATCGACTGGCTGCTGGACCACATCATGTGGGTCAAGGTCTGCAACCCCGAGAAGGACGCGGTGAGTTCCTGTTTCCTCCAATCAGAGCAGAGAGCATTCCAACCTGGAGCGCATCCCGAACATGAGCTCGTCCCAAACCGGAGCGCGTCCCGAACCGGAGCGCGTCCTGAACCGGAACACGTCCCGAACCGGAACACGTCCTAAACCAGAGCGCGTCCCGAACCGGAGCGCGTCCTGAACCGGAACACGTCCCGAACCGGAGCGCGTCCCGAACCGGAGCACATCCCGACACAGAGTGCGTCCCGAACCGGAGCGCGTCCCGAACTGGAACGCGTCCCGAACCGGAGCGTGTCCCGAACCGGAGCGCGTCCCGAACTGGAACGCGTTCCGACCTGGAACGCATCCCGAACCGGAGCGTGTCCTGAACCGGAACGCGTCCCGACCCTCTGTCTGTCTCCTCCAGAAACACTGCGACCGGCAGAAGGCCAACCTGAGGATCCGCTTCAAACCCTCGCTCTTCCAGCATGTGGGGACCCACTCCTCTCTGGCGGGAAAGATCCAGAAACTGAAGGTAGGGAACATCGGGAGCAGACACCTGCAGAGCTCTGACCAATCAGAATCCAGACTGAGTGAATGGAGAGGAAGATGTTCTCCCATCAGTCTGACGTTTGGAGGACGCTCCGAACAGGAAGTGTGAGACCATCTGGGAAGATCTGACCTCAGCAGATGATCAGAAACAGGACAAATGTCGGATCTTCTCACAGCTAAGAGCAGGACAGGAAATGTCCCGTTAGGAGGGATTTTCAGAATAACACGGTGTTTTAGTCTGAAGAGGATTTTCAGAATAAAACGCCGTCCTGCTGGTGGCGCTCTGACACCGCTCTCCTCCAGTCCCTCTGCGCTTCCACAGGTGAGGGAGGAGCTTCAGGTGTGACGTCAGAATCCTGAGTCGTCCTGTGAAAGAGGGTCTTCATCGTGTCTAACTCGTCTTCATAAACATCCTGAACGATGTTTCAGTTTGTAAATTCTCTTCAGTCGTTTTTTTATCTTGAACGATAAAAACTGCAGATTCTCCTGAAGGAAAAGAAGATAAAAGGTTTGAGCTTCAAGATGAAACAAACTCTGTAATCGGGTTTATGTTTACTCTTGGTCCTTTCACAATAAGAGCTCCCTCCCTTACATCCTCTTTGAGGACGTTCTATCAGGAGGCGGAGCTAACGTTTCATGGCACGCCGCTGACCTCCTGTGGTGACTTCCTGCCTCCAGGATAAGGACTTTGGGAAGCAGGCGCTGCACAAAGGCCACGCCAACCCGCTGGCGGAGGTGACCACCAGCCTGAAGACCTACCAGCACTTCACCCTGGAGAAGGCCTACCTGGGGGAGGACTTCTTCTGGGCCTTCACCCCGGTGCGGGGACTTCATCAGGATCCGGTTCTTCACCCCCGTCCGCATAGAGAGGTGGGTGTTGGGGGGAGGAGGGCTCGGGGGGGGTTGCTGTCTTCACAGCTTCTGTCTGGTGGTTCCAGGTACTTCTTCCGGAGCGGAAACATCGAGCATCCGGGAGACAAACTGTTCAACACGTCTGTGGAGGTGCTGCCCTTCGACGTGAGTTCCTCGTGGGGGTGGGGGGTGGGGTGCTGTCAATCAGAGTTCTCCTCTCAGAAGTTCCTCTGCGTTTCCAGAACATCCAGGCAGAGAAGGAGGCTCTGACCGAAACAAAGGAGCGGACGCCAAAGTACCATCGAACGGAGGACGGCTTCATCAGAATAGGTGAAGAGACTGTTGGATTTATCCCGGAGGGAAGCAGGAGCAGGAAGCAGGAAGCAGGAAGCAGGAAGCAGGAGGAGGAAGCAGGAGGAGGAAGCAGGAAGCAGGAGCAGGAAGCAGGAGGAGGAAGCAGGAACCAGGAAGCAGGAGGAGGAAGCAGGAGGAGGAAGCAGGAAGCAGGAAGCAGGAGCAGGAAGCAGGAGGAGGAAGCAGGAAGCAGGAGCAGGAAGCAGGAGCAGGAAGCAGGAAGCAGGAAGCAGGAGCAGGAAGCAGGAGCAGGAGCAGGAAGCAGGAGCAGGAAGCAGGAGAAGGAAGCAGGAGGAGGAAGCAGGAGCAGGAAGCAGGAGGAGGAAGCAGGAGCATGAAGCAGGAGGAGGAAGCAGGAAGCAGGAGCAGGAAGCAGGAAGCAGGAAGCAGGAGCAGGAAGCAGGAAGCAGGAAGCAGGAGCAGGAAGCAGGAGCAGGAAGCAGGAGAAGGAAGCAGGAGCAGGAAGCAGGAGAAGGAAGCAGGAGCATGAAGCAGGAGGAGGAAGCAGGAAGCAGTAAGCAGGAGGAGGAAGCAGGAGCAGGAAGCAGGAGGAGGAAGCAGGAGCAGGAAGCAGGAAGCAGGAGCAGGAAGCAGGAAGCAGGAGCAGGAAGCAGGAGCAGGAAGCAGGAGCAGGAAGCAGGAAGCAGGAGCAGGAAGCAGGAGCAGGAAGCAGGAAGCAGGAAGCAGGAGCAGGAAGCAGGAGCAGGAAGCAGGAGCAGGAAGCAGGAGGAGGAAGCAGGAGCAGGAGCAGGAAGCAGGAGCAGGAAGCAGGAGCAGGAAGCAGGAGGAGGAAGCAGGAGGAGGAAGCAGGAGCAGGAAGCAGGAAGCAGGAGCAGGAAGCAGGAGCAGGAAGCAGGAGCAGGAAGCAGGAAGCAGGAGCAGGAGCAGGAAGCAGGAGCAGGAAGCAGGAGCAGGAGCAGGAGCATGAAGCAGGAAGCAGGAGCAGGAAGCAGGAGCAGGAAGCAGGAGCAGGAAGCAGGAGCAGGAAGCAGAAGCAGGAAGCCTGAAGCAGGAGCAGGAAGCAGGAGGAGGAAGCAGGAGCAGGAGCATGAAGCAGGAAGCAGGAGCAGGAAGCAGGAGCAGGAAGCAGGAGGAGGAAGCAGGAGCAGGAAGCAGGAGCAGGAAGCAGGAGAAGGAAGCAGGAGGAGGAAGCAGGAGGAGGAAGCAGGAAGCAGGAGCAGGAAGCAGGAAGCAGGAAGCAGGAGCAGGAAGCAGGAAGCAGGAAGCAGGAGAGCAGGAAGCAGGAGCAGGAAGCAGGAGCAGGAAGCAGGAAGCAGGAGCAGGAAGCAGGAGCAGGAAGCAGGAGCAGGAAGCAGGAGCAGGAAGCAGGAGCAGGAAGCAGGAGCAGGAAGCAGGAGGAGGAAGCAGGAGCAGGAGCATGAAGCAGGAAGCAGGAGCAGGAAGCAGGAGCAGGAAGCAGGAGCAGGAAGCAGGAGCAGGAAGCAGGAGAGTGCATAGCAGGAGCAGGAAGCAGGAGCAGGGCAGGAGCAGGAAGCAGCAGGAGCAGGGGAAGCAGGAGGGAAGCAGGAGCAGAAGCAGTAGGAAGCAGGAAGCAGGAAGCAGGCAGCAGGGGAAAAGGAAGCAGAAGAGCGCAGCAGGGAAAAGCAGAGAAAGCAGGAGCAGGAGCGGAAGCAGGTAAAGGAGGAGGAAGCAGAAGAGGAGGAAGGAGCAGCGAAGCAGAGCGCGGAGCAGGAAGCAAGAAAGCAGAGGAGCAAGCAGAGAAGCAGAGCAGGAAAGAGAAGCAGAAGCTGAAGCAGGAAAAGCAAAGCAGGAGCAGGAAGCGAGCAGGAAGCCAGGAGAGGAAAGCAGGAGCAGGAAGCAGGAGGGAGCATGAGCAGGAACATGAAGCAGGAGCAGGAAGCAGGAGCAGAAGAGGAGCAGGAAGCAGAGCAGGAGCAGGAAGCAGAACATGAAGCAGGAGCAGGAAGCAGGAGCAGGAAGCAGGAGCGATAGCAGAGCAGGACAGAAGCAGGAGCAGGAAGCAGGAGAGGAAGCAGGAGCAGGAAGCAGAAGCAGGAGCAGCAGAGCAGGAGCAGGGAGGAGAAGCAGGAGAGGAGCAGGAAGCAGGAGCAGGAAGCAGGAACAGAGCAAAACAGGAAAGCAGGAGCAGCAGCAGGAAGCAGGAGCAGAAGCAAGCAGGAAGCAGGAAGCAGGAAGCAGGAGCAGCCGTCCTGCTCGTCTGGATTACCTGCAGCCCGGCCGCTGGATTAATCCTGCTGGTAATCCTGCAGGGATTATTGCTTTGTTGTGGCAGAGCAGAGATGAGTGCAGACAACGTTTTCCAGTGACAGAGCTCGTCTGCAGCGCCACCTGGAGGCCGCTGCGGGAACAGGTCTGACTCCGCCCCTAATGACTATGAGTTTCCTCTGAGAAGAGCTGGAGGAGAAGCATTTCTGTGCCATGGTGATGCTGGCTTCCTGCTGTCGTTGATCACCAAAGATCCGATCTGCTTAACAGGAACGGAACTCTGATGAAGGTTCATCCTCATCCTCACCGCTCTGCAGCGGAATGTCGCTGTGCTCCGGATCAAACGGATGCTGGTTAAACCTCTGAGATTAAAACGTTGTTTCAGATCTGAGGAACTCCTGAGAACTCTAGAGAACTCTAGAGGAACTCCTGAAGATTTCCTTTACCCCGTCTGACAGTTCCCATGATCCTTCTTTCAGGAATTCCAGAATGGATGGCAGAGGGCGAGGTCAATCCCACCTTCGGCCCCTGGAGCCATGCGCCTGTCTTGGTGACGGACTCACCTGTGGTGATCCTCAGTGAGGTGAGAACCACGAGGATCTGAAAACAGATCATGGAGCTTCTTCTTCTGGGGTCATGCTGCAGACTTTTATTTGAAGAGTCACTGTTGCTTCGTCTTTGAACCATTGAATGGTTCAGAACCGGATTCCTCTCCAAACATTTCCTTTAGTTTCCACACATCAAACTCATTTCTCTCACATTTGATCCTTCCACCTTTAGAAACATCTGTTTCCAACATTTTATGGATTTTATTTTTGGTTGATTTTTAATCAGACACAAGCTTTTTCCATTTAACTTCTAAAGCAAACTTTTCAGCAGAGCAGATTGTCTTCATTTTTGTCCCTCCAGTGTTTCCGTACGTTGGGATGTTCTCCTGAAGTTCTGCGTCTCTCCTCTCAGATCTTATAAAAGAAAGCAGAGTGAAGCTCCAACCTCAGCAGAGCTGACCTGCCGCCGTCCTGTCTAATGTCCCGCCCACAACATGCTGACGCGGCCCTGCGGCGCCCCCTGTGGGCGGAGCTCCGCGCTGCAGGAGCCAGACTGAAGCCGACGGAGGCGAAGCGTTCTCCTGGTTTGCTCTGAGGAGCAGATACTGTAGTTATTCCTGGACTCTTCTGTGCGTTCAGCATCACTGAGGATGTGAGGCTCCGCCCACCTGCACGCGAGCAGTCCTTCGCTCCTGTGACACGCCTCTTTCGACATAGAGAGGTCCCTCGGGTGGGGTTGACCTCCTCACCTCTTTGCCTTAATGAGAAGCAGCGCAGGTTCACCTATGTAGCGTTCACTGATACCCAGAATCCTCGGCTGCAGCCTCGGAGTGTCTCTAGAACTACAGATGAAGCTGTGTCTTTGATGGATCTTCTGTGATGGCCTTGTCGCTGACGGCGGCTCTCCAGGAGCAGACGGACTTCCATGTGTCTGTGGTCTTCCACGGAGAGACTCCAAACTGCTCCGCCTCAGAAGACTCTGCGGTTTTTAATAAACTGCTCCCTTCACACACCTGTGCAGGTTTATTTCTTTGTCCTAACATGACGGTCACGTGACGGTCACGTGATGGTCACATGATGGTCACATGACGGTTACATAATGATCACATAACGATAACATGACGATCACATGACGATAACATAACGATAACATGACGATAACATAACGATAACATGACGATAACATAACGATAACATGACGATAACATAACGATAACATGACGATCACATGACGATAACATGACGATCACATGACGATAACATAACGATAACATGACGATAACATAACGATAACATGACGATCACATGACGATCACATGACGATAACATAACGATAACATAACGATAACATGACGATAACATAACGATCACATGACGATCACATGACGATAACATGACGATAACATAACGATAACATAACGATAACATGACGATAACATAACGATAACATGACGATCACATGACGATAACATGACGATAACATGACGATCACATGACGATAACATGACGATAACATAACGATAACATGACGATAACATGACGATAACATAACGATAACATAACGATAACATAACGATCACATGACGATCACATGACGATCACATGACGATAACATAACGATAACATGACGATCACATGACGATCACATGACGATAACATAACGATAACATAACAATAACATGACGATAACATGACGATAACATAACGATAACATAACAATAACATGACGATAACATGACGATCACATGACGATAACATGACGATAACATGACGATCACATGACGATAACATGACGATCACATGACGATCACATGACGATAACATAACGATAACATGACGATAACATAACGATAACATGACGATAACATAACGATAACATGACGATCACATGACGATAACATAACGATAACATGACGATAACATGACGATCACATGACGATAACATGACGATCACATGACGATCACATGACGATAACATGACGATCACATGACGATCACATAACGATAACATAACGATAACATGACGATAACATGACGATAACATAACGATAACATGACGATCACATGACGATCACATGACGATAACATAACGATAACATGACGATAACATAACGATAACATAACGATAACATGACGATAACATGACGATAACATGACGATCACATGACGATAACATAACGATAACATAACGATAACATGACGATAACATGACGATCACATGACGATCACATAACGATAACATAACGATAACATGACGATAACATGACGATAACATAACGATAACATGACGATCACATGACGATCACATGACGATAACATAACGATAACAACACGAATAAACATAACGATAACATAACGATAACATAACGATAAACAGATAACATAACGATAACATAACGATCACATGACGATAACATAACGATAACATAACGATAACATGACGATAACATGACGATAACATAATGATAACATAACGATAACATAACGATAACATCGACATGACGATAACATAATGATAACATAACGATCACATGACGATAACATAACGATAACATGACGATCACATGACGATCACATGACGATCACATGACGATAACATAACGATAACATAATGATAACATAACGATAACATAACGATAACATAAACGAAAATAACGATCACATGACGATAACATACGATAACATAACGATAACATAACGATAACATGACGATAACATAACGATAACATGACGATCACATGACGATAACATGACGATAACATGACGATCACATGACGATAACATGACGATCACATGACGATCACATGACGATAACATAACGATAACATGACGATAACATAACGATAACATGACGATAACATAACGATAACATGACGATAACATAACGATAACATAACGATAACATGACGATAACATAACGATAACATGACGATAACATGACGATCACATGACGATAACATGACGATAACATGACGATCACATGACGATAACATGACGATCACATGACGATCACATGACGATAACATAACGATAACATGACGATAACATAACGATAACATGACGATAACATAACGATAACATGACGATAACATAACGATAACATGACGATAACATGACGATAACATAACGATAACATGACGATCACATGACGATAACATAACGATAACATGACGATAACATGACGATCACATGACGATAACATGACGATCACATGACGATCACATGACGATAACATGACGATCACATGACGATAACATGACGATAACATAACGATAACATGACGATAACATGACGATAACATAACGATAACATAACGATAACATAACGATAACATGACGATAACATAACGATAACATGACGATCACATGACAATAACATAACGATAACATGACGATAACATGACGATCACATGACGATAACATGACGATCACATGACGATCACATGACGATAACATGACGATAACATGACGATCACATGACGATAACATAACGATAACATGACGATAACATGACGATAACATGACGATAACATAACGATAACATAACCATCACATGACGATAACATAACGATAACATAACGATAACATGACGATAACATGACGATCACATGACGATAACATGACGATAACATAACGATCACATGACGATAACATGACGATAACATAACGATCACATGACGATAACATGACGATAACATAACGATAACATGACATAACATAACGATAACATAACGATAACATGACGATCACATGACGATAACATGACGATAACATGACGATCACATGACGATAACATAACGATAACATAACGATAACATGACGATCACATGACGATAACATGACGATCACATGACGATCACATGACGATAACATAACGATAACATGACGATCACATGACGATAACATGACGATAACATAACGATAACATGACGATCACATGACGATAACATGACGATAACATGACGATAACATAACGATCACATGACGATAACATGACGATAACATAACGATCACATGACGATAACATGACGATAACATAACGATCACATGACGATAACATGACGATAACATAACGATAACATGACGATAACATAACGATAACATAACGATAACATGACGATCACATGACGATAACATGACGATAACATGACGATCACATGACGATAACATAACGATAACATAACGATAACATGACGATCACATGACGATAACATGACGATCACATGACGATCACATGACGATAACATAACGATAACATGACGATCACATGACGATAACATGACGATAACATAACGATCACATGACGATCACATGACGATAACATAACGATAACATAACGATAACATAACGATCACATGACGATCACATGACGATAACATAACGATAACATAACGATAACATGACGATCACATGACGATAACATAACGATAACATGACGATCACATGACAATAACATAACGATAACATGACGATCACATGACGATAACATGACGATAACATAACGATAACATGACGATCACATGACGATAACATAACGATAACATGACGATCACATGACGATAACATGACGATAACATAACGATAACATGACGATCACATGACGATAACATGACGATAACATAACGATAACATGACGATCACATGACGATAACATAACGATAACATGACGATCACATGACGATAACATGACGATCACATGACGATCACATGACGATAACATAACGATAACATAACGATAACATGACGATAACATAACGATAACATAACGATAACATGACGATAACATGACGATCACATGACGATAACATGACGATAACATAACGATCACATGACGATAACATGACGATAACATAACGATCACATGACGATAACATGACGATAACATAACGATAACATGACGATAACATAACGATAACATGACGATAAACATGACATAACATAACGATAAACGACGATCAATGACGATCACATGACGATAACATAACGATCACATGACGATCACATGACGATAACATAACGATAACATAACGATAACATAACGATCACATGACGATCACATGACGATCACATAACGATAACATAACGATAACATAACGATAACATGACGATCACATGACGATAACATGACGATAACATGACGATAACATGACGATCACATGACGATAACATAACGATAACATGACGATAACATGACGATCACATGACGATCACATGACGATAACATAACGATCACATGACGATCACATGACGATAACATAACGATAACATAACGATAACATAACGATAACATGACGATCACATGACGAAAATGACGATAACATGACGATCACATGACGATAACAAACGATAACATAACGATAACATAACGATAACATGACGATCACATGACGATAACATAACGATCACATGACGATCACATGACGATAACATAACGATAACATAACGATCACATGACGATCACATGACGATCACATAACGATACATAAAACAACGATAACATAACGATACATGACGATCACATGACGAAACATGACTGAACATGACGATCACATGACGAAACATACGATAACATGAACGATAACATGACGATCACATGACGATAACATAACGATAACATAACGATAAATGACTACAAACGATAAACAACGATAACATGACGATCACATGACGATAACATAACGATAACATGACGATCACATGACAATAACATAACGATAACATGACGATCACATGACGATAACATGACGATAACAAACGATAACATGACGATCACATGACGATAACATAACGATAACATACGATCACATGACGATAACATGACGATAACATAACGAAACATGACGATTCACATGACGATAACATGACGATAACATAACGATAACATGACGATCACATGACGATAACATACGATAACATGACGATCACATGACGATCACATGACGATAACATGACGATCACATGACGATCACATGACGATCACATTGACGATCGATATCCATGAGGGTTCTATGAGATCACATGACGATCACATTTAAGAGGCCAAGAAACCAAAAATCATCTCTGTGTTCTGTATTATAACATAACATGAAAAAGTCACGTTCATCTTTAGCAAACAGTTTAAATATTTGATCATTTTTTTTACCTCATTTTCCTGCAGATCCGACAGTTCTGAACAGAACCAAAGAGCAGTGATGTCAGAACCACGGCTGAGCTAACAAGCAGCCACTGACCGCAGGAGAAACATGACAACAGGAAGAAGTTTGACTTTAATCTCAGACATGCTGGAATAATCTGACTTTACTCTGTTTACAAGGATTATGTGAGAACAGAAACTTTTAACTGTTGAGAAAAGATCTGCAGCTCCACGTCTCAGAGCTAAAGCTAATGCTAGCGTTAGCATTTGATGAATCAGCTGATCTGACAGGATAACTGATGTTTGTAATCTGATTTATGAACATTCTAGAGAGGAGGAACCAATAAGACTTTATAAAATAGTATTGTTGATTTTCAGTTTCTATTAGTAAAGTTACCTTATATTATTTACATAACGTGGCTTTAAACAGCGTTCAGCTCGGCCGTTCTAAACCATATAAACCAGAAGCGACTCCAGTGATGGGGTCTTTTTCACAAACTTCTATAAAACCGGATATCTGGAAATGTAGTTCTTTTTCTACAAAATGGGGCGGCTGTGGTGCAGCGGTAGGAAGACTGCGGGTTGAGTCCACCTTGCCCACCATGTGTTGAAGTGTCCTTGGGCAAGACACTGAACCCCACATGACCTCGGTGGTTGGTTGATGACAGTGTTCATCAGTGAGTGAATGAAAACGCTCTAGGAAAAGCGCTATCCAAGTAAACGCCATTTAGCGTGTATACTTGTCATGAAGGTCACATGACCTATGGCTCCCACAGATGAAGGTCACATGGCGTTCCCCTCTGCAGACTGACAGCACATGAATCCTGTTCAGATGGAAACTAAACAAAGAGAAAAAGTCATCGATCTTTTACAAACTTCCACCTTATTTTGTATTTCTTTTGTGCGTTTGCATCTGTGGAGTTTTGACCTGATTAGTTGTATATTTAGATAAAACCAACATTAAATTTTGTTGGAATATAATTGTCTTTTTGCTGAAATGATTTTAATAAACTAAACAAAGTTCTTCATTTAAATCTCAAAACTAGTAAACATGAATCTCTGCTTAATTTGTCTGACTAGTACACAAGTATTTTTTATTTAGTAGTTTTATGTGAATAATAACAATTATTTACATAACCGACGACAACAGTCATTAAAATTTTCAAACGGGTTAAGATAGTTTTATTTTTTTGTTCTATACTTTTAATTCGAAAAGTAGATATCTTAAAAACAGACGAAACTGCTCGTGCTTCATTATCCAAAGCGGAGTCATGCTCTTCCACAAGATGTTAAAACATTTTATCGTCATTTTATTATTCGAGAACTAGAACAACAAAGTTTGTTCCTGAATCAGAGAAACGCAAAGAAGAATCCGTCTGATCCACCTTTAGATCTTAACTAGATTTAAGCCTAAAAGAGAAAGATAAAACAAAAAAACATCATTGATAAAGTGAAAGTTAAAATGAAAAATATAATATTTACATTTAAAGATTAAAATAACATTAAATGCGAAGATTAAACTAAAAATCAGAGGAATATTCAGTTTCAATCTCGGCGAGAACTTCTTCAACCAATCAGCGCTCACTTCCTGTGGACTGTCGGCCTATCGCCGCCGTCCACGAGATGCAGCTCCGAGAGGAGGTCTGACCAGAGCTCTCTCCGCCAATCAGGAGGTGACAGTTGAAAGGCCGCGCCCACACGGCCCCTCCCAGTGGCCAATAGGCGTCGGAGCCGCGCGGTCCGTGGCCTGCCGTGTCCCACGTGACCTCTCCTCAGGTTCCAGGCGGCACAGCGAGCAGCCCGAGGTAAGCGGAGCGACCGAATGTCCCTTTCACGCTCAAACTTTGCGGGATTCGGTCCTGAACGCCATGATACGGGTGGTACGGGTCACGTTTGGGTCGGGAGACTTACGCGGGAGCCAGCAGCCCGAGGCGCGCGGCTCGCGCCAGCTAACGACCCGCAGCTAGCTAGCAGGCTGGCCGTTTCTGGGCCTCTGCGCCGAGTGTCCAGAACCGGGACTCGGACGCTCTGCGGGTCCACATGCGTCTGAGGTCACCTGGAATCTACTGTCCTCGCGTGTCCGGTGGAGGTTCGAGATCCGGCGGAGCGGCCGCTCCCGCACAGGCTCGGACCCGGGCTGTCACGCGCGTTCGGGACTCGAACAGAAACGTAACGGCGGAATGAATCCGGTAAACGGAGGCGGGATTGTTAGTCTGGAGGTCGGGTTCTCCTCCTCTCTTCCAGAACCTTCTGCTTTTTACCGAACTTCTACAGCATCAGATGATCCGAACCGGAACTCGCAGGAATGAAGCAGGAAGTTCTGATCCAATACGTTCAGAGGAGCCAGAATCTCGGAACTGGTCTCCGTGGATGATCCAGATTTTGGTTGGTTCTGGTGTCTGCATGATGACACCTCCGAGGTGAACCCTCACCTGCTGCGGCTCACCTGCCGCATCCCGGGCTGCAGGTGTGCCGCAGGTGTCTGCGGCGTCCTCTGAACCAGTTTCCCGCTCTGCGGGCGCGTGGTTGAAGTGTAACCGGCGGGTCCAGTTTGGTGACGAGTTAACAGGTTTACCTGTAAGTGAGGTGGAGGTGTAACCCCCCCCTTAACATTCACGTGTTCTCAGCGAACAGAAAGCGATGGTTAACGTTACCATGGCAACAGAGGCAATGACTCTGTAGACAACGTGAGTTTTAAGAGCCTTCAACCTCCACCGTCCACGTCGTCGGTGATTGGTTTAACAGATGACCCCCCCCCCGTGGTTGACCGTCGTGTCTGTGCAGGAACGTCCTGCTTAATTCTGGAACACTCTGAGGATCATCCTTTTGGTCTAACCGTTGGTGTGGAGGAGGGTGCTGCTGCTCATGCTGATCTGTGCATATCTCTGTCTGAATGTTTGCAGCACTGCTGCTGCCTCTCATGTCACTAGTGCTCAGGTATGTGCGGGCTCAGACCAGCAGAACCTTCATCCTGGGTTTTATAACCATTTAAATAAGTCCCCCCCCCCCCCCCCCTCCCTCCCGTCTCCATGTTACAGCCCCTCCCTCCAGCTCAGTGTGTCAGGTCTGGGGGGGGGGTTGGTGGTTGATGTGCAGAGTAGCTAATCCGTGGGGTGTTGCAGTAATCCCAGAAGCTGTAATCTCATTAAAGAGGAAGACACTGAGGGGCGTGGCCTGTGGGTGCTGGCTGGTCTCCATGGCGATGGGTTGGGAGGGAGGATGTGTGTGTGGGGGGGGGGTATCGTTGAAAAGCAAAGTGTTATATGAAGGTTGGACATAAAGGCTGCAGGAGACGAGGGTTCGATTCCCAGCGTGGGTCCTCCGGCTGGACACTTCATGCTACTGTGTAGCCAGAACCTGCCAGAACCTGGCAGAACCTGCCAGAACTCACCTGTGTGACTCGGTGACAGTTGATTGGCTGACGGATGTCAGGTGAACGACATGACATGAAATAACAGACGGTGCGTTCACTGACCTCGGGTACAGTAGTGCTTCGGCTGAAGGTGATGAAGGTGATGAAGACGTTTCACTCTGTTATAGTTCAGACATATTCATCACAGAATCACTGAACGGTTCTATAGAACTCAAACGTAGAACTGAACCAAAGACGAGTCCGACGTGTGTCGTCATGGTAACATGGAAGGCGTTTCCTCTCGCCGCTCCATTCCCATAAACGAAGGACTCTGCCATAGAATTCCAGTCGTTCTGACATTCTCTTTCTAGAACGGTTGGGATTGAGTCCAAGTCCAAGTCCCTGATTGGTTGGTTGCGTTCAATGACCGTCGTTTTTTTACTCAGAGCCGACCGCTGAAGGGTTTTGAGTGCAGCAAAAGTGGGCACTCGAACGCGAGTCGCTGTGTCCGAGTCTCCCAGTCTATGGAACTAAACCAATCAGGAGGGAGTTTGTTGAAGGCCACACCCTTACCACTTGAAAGCAAGCTACATGAAATCTGTCAAACATTTGAACGTGGGGCACAGCAGGCTCCGCCTACTTCTACTGAGGCATCTGATTGGTCAGTTTATAACTTGAATATCTTGAACTACAGAATTGTTGTTCTGACCAATAGAATGACGAACAGCTGTTTTGTTCAGGGGGCGGAGTCACTCAGTCCAGACCTCACAGTCAGTCAGTGTTGGGGATACGGAGCGCCGTGATGGTCGGGCGCCGCAGTCCTACACCACAGCCTCCCTCGACCATCCGTGCAGGCAGATGTTCAGAGCAGGAGGGTTCTGGTTCTGAACAAGCTTTGATGGGACACCTGAGCGGATCTTCATCATGATGCTCCTCCTCTTCCCTCGCAGATCATGCACCTGCGCGCGGCGTTGTTCCTTCTCCTGGCGGCGGGCGTCCTCCTCAGCGTGGCGCCCGTCTCCCGGGCCGAGGACGGCTTAGACGACGACATGGACGTGGAGGACGAGCTGGATCTGGGTCTGGCTGGAGCCGACGACGAAGACGAGGGACTGGAGGAAGAGGGGGAGGACGAAGCCCCGCCCACTCCAAAAGCCCCCCCTGTACCGAAGGTACGACCCGGACTCTGACATGCAGGACGCACCAGAACTCTGGATCTGTGAGCGAACAGTGTTGGATCAGAACCAGGACATCCGAGCCGAGGACACGCCTCCTTCATGAGGAAGACGTTGCTCATCTTCCTCCTCTGTGTTCAGGTGACCTACAAGGCCCCGGAGCCGATGGGGGAGCACTTCTTTGCTGAGTCTTTTGACCGCGGGACCCTGGACGGGTGAGCTGCTCACGCGGTTCTGTCAGAATGGGCCTGCGGTTCTGTCAGAACGGGCCTGCGGTTCTGTCAGAACGGGCCTGCGGTTCCGTCAGAACAGACCTGCGGTTCTTCAGTGCGTCTTTGACTGATGCGTCTGTGCTTCCAGTTGGTTCTGTCCAAGGCCAAGAAGGAGGACGCCGACGAAGAGATCGCCAAGTACGATGGTGGGTTCTGGTCCACTCAGAGGCAGAACCACCGCTGACCCGGTTCTTCTGAGACCATTTTGTTGTTGCCCGCTCTCTGGATGTGCTCATAAAAGAAGCCCCGCCTTCACAGCCGTGAACTGTGAAGGCGGGGCTTCACTGCTGTGGGTGGAGCTTGCAGGGGTGACGCTTTCCCAGAAGAGATCCGTTGGATCTTCTGGATCCCATTCCAGCACCTTAGATGTGATCAAATGAAGTTCATCTGATCAGAATGTTGGGAGGAGACTCAGATCTTTGCTGGGGGGTTTCTGTCCGATGATGATGACGACGATGATGATGACCACAGGTAAATGGGCCGTGGAGGAGATGAAGGACAGTAAGCTCCCTGGAGACAAAGGTCTGGTCCTGAAGTCGCGAGCCAAACATCACGCCATCTCCGCCCCACTGCTGCGACCTTTCACCTTCGATGCCGCGCCGCTCATCATCCAGTAAGAGCCGCTCCTCTGCAGCGTGTCCGCCCGGACTCCTCCCCTTCAGGCTCCTCCCCCTCACTCTGGTTGTCCTCCGCAGGTACGAGGTGAACTTCCAGTCTGGCATCGACTGCGGCGGCGCCTACGTCAAGCTGCTGACCCAGACGCCGGAGCTGGACCTGGTCAGTACCTTTGACCTGAACGGGTCGGTTCTAGTTAGCGGCTGGACTTGAAGGCGACTGGTCTGGCTTCTGCTTAGCCCCGCCCCCTCCTGCCTGCTCTTAACCCGCTCCGTGTCTGCAGGACCAGTTTGTGGACAAGACGCCGTACACCATCATGTTCGGACCCGACAAATGCGGCGAAGACTACAAGCTGCATTTCATCTTCCGGCACAAGAACCCCAAAACCGGAGAGTTCGAGGAGAAAACACGCCAAGAAGCCCGACGCCGACCTGCGCTCCTACTTCACCGACAAGAAGACGCACCTGTTCAGTCTGGGTACGCCGCGGCAGCGCCGGCACCGCCCGGCGCGGGGCGGCGCTCGTCTGCGCGGGCGGCCGCCCGCCGCCCGGCGCTGCACGCCGCCCAGCGGGCGCTCGTCTGCGCTCGCTCCAGTTAACTCTGTGTCGCCCTCTAGTGGTGAACCCGGACAACAGCTTCGAGGTGCTGGTGGACCAGACGGTGGTCAACCGCGGGAACCTGCTGAAGGACATGAACCCCCCCAGTCAACCCCCCGCTGAGATCGAGGACCCCGAAGACAGAAACCAGAGGACTGGGACGAGAGGCCCAAGATCCAGGACCCGGACCCGCCAAGCCCGAAGACTGGTGAGTGTCAGAACCCGGGGTCCGCTCTGGGTCGAGGCCCCCCCGTTCACCCTCTGCTGTCCTCAGGGACGAGGACGCCCCCGCCCAGATCTCCGACGACAACGCCGTCAAACCGGACGGCTGGCTGGACGACGAGCCGAGTACATCGGAGACCCCGACGCCGTCAAGCCTGACGACTTGGTGAGTTACCATGACAACCCCTCCGGCCCCAACGCCGCCCCTCACGGCGCCCGTCTGTCCGTCAGGGACGAGGACATGGACGGGGAATGGGAGGCCCCCCAGATACCCAACCCGCCTGCGAGAGCGCCCCCGGCTGCGGGGAATGGAAACGACCAATGGTGGACAACCCCAACTACAAGGGCAAGTGGAAGCCCCCATGGTCGACAACCCCAACTACCAGGTGGGTTCTGCGGCCCTGGGTGCTGGACCGTCCAGAACCACTCAGCTGAAGGTTCCTGACTTCTAGGGCATCTGGAAACCCGGAAGATCCCCAACCCGGCCTTCTTCGAGGACCTGACGCCCTTCAGGATGGCGGCCTTCAGCGCCGTGGGGCTGGAGCTCTGGTCCATGACCTCCGACATCTCTTCGACAACTTCTTTATCACCAACGACCGCAACACGGCCGACCGCTGGCCGCTGACGGCTGGGGGCTGAAGAAGGCAGCGGAGGGCGCCGCAGAGGTCAAGTGCAGGTCACGGAGGGGCTGCTTGGTCGAAGCCGACCATCCGGTAACCGTGTGGGCGGGGCGACCACGCGCTTTAAGAATACAGGCCGAAAGTGAGAGAGCGAGTCTGTCTGTCTCTCTCCTCTCTCTTTCCTCCTTTCTCACCCCCTCTCCCCCCTCTCTTTTCTCTCTCTCTCTCTCTCTCTCGTCTCGCTCTCATCTTTTCTTCGCTCTCTTTCTCTCTCCCCCTCTCTTTCTTCCCCCCCTCTCCCCCTCCCTCCCTCCTTTTCTCTCTCCTCTCGCTCTCGCTCTCTCCTCTCTCTCGCTCTCTCGCTCTTTCGCTTCGCTCGCTCGCTCTCTCTTCTTGCTCGCTCTCTCTCCTTCTCTCTCGCTTGCTCGCTCTCTTCTTCTTTCTCTTTCACTCTTCCTCTCTCTCTCTTTCCTCCTCCTCTTCTCGCTCTGCTCTCCTCCTTCTCGCTCTCTTCTCTCTCTTCTCTCTTTCTGTCTCCTCTCTGTCTCTCGCCTCTCTTGTCCTCTCTCTCCTTTCTCCTCCTCGCGCTTGCTCGCTCTCTCTTTCTTTCTCTTTCACTCTCTCTCTCTCTCTCTCTTTCCTCCCCTCTTTCTCGCTCGCTCTCTCCTTCTCGCTCTCTCTCTCTCTCTCTCTTTCTGTCTCTCTGTCTCGCTCTCTCTGTCTCTCCCCCCCTCTCTCTCCTTCCTCTTCTCTCTCGCTCTCTTCTCTCCTTCTTCTCTCTGCCTCGCTTCTCTCTTCTTTCCGCTCTCTCTTCCCACCCTCCCTCTCCTCCTCTTTCTCTCTCGCTCGCCGTCGCTCTCTCCCTCTCTTTTTGTGGTTCTGTCAGCAGAGACAGTTTGGTGTTGAATTTTTGATTGGTTTTGTTGTGCAGTTTTCTTTTTTCTTCTTGTTGGTTTTTTGGTTGTTTGTTTCTTCCTTGGTTTTTTTTCTTCTGACTATCTTTCTGTTTCTATGTAAGTGGTTTTGGTATTTGCAAAGCTACACTGTTCAATAAAGGTACTTTGAAACTCAAATCTCTCCCTCTCTCCCGCTCTCGCTCTCTCTGTCTCGCTCTCTGTCTCTCTCTCTTTGTCTCGCTCTCTCTCTCTCCTCTCTTCTCTCTCTCTCTCTCTGTCTCTCTCTCTGTCTCGCTCTCTCTCGCTCTCTGTCTCTCTCTCGCTCTCTCTCCCGCTCTCTGCTCTCCTCTCTCCCGCTTCCTCTCTCGCTCTCTCTCTCTCTCTCGTCTCTCCTGTCTCCTCTCTCTCGTCGCTCTGTCTCGCTCTCTCTCGCTCTCCTCGTGTCTCCTCTCTCCCCCCCTCTCTCTCTCTCTTCCCCTCTCTCTCTCTCTCTCCCCCTCTCTCTCTCTCTAACCGCGTGTGTTGTTGCAGCCCGGTCTGGCTGCGCAGATGCTGACGGCTGCAGAGGAGCGCCCGTGGCTCTGGATCGTCTACGTTCTGACCGTTGGCCTGCCGCTAGTCCTGCTGTTTGTGTTCTGCTGCTCTGGCAAGGTAACGCACGCACACACGTGCACGCACACACGTGCACGCACACACGTTCACGCACACACGGGCACGCACACACGTGCACAGACACACGTGCGCGCTGGCGTCCATGTGATCATCTGTTATCAGAATTTTCATTCATGTCTGAGTGGAGCAGTTCTGCATTTTGACCCGGTTTGTCGACCCAGTCTCCTGAGCTGTTCGAGAAGTTCTGATCCCGTAGAGCTCGGGGTCAGAATGTGCCCGTCTTCACAGCTCTGCTTTCAGGGGGTGGGGTCAGATCCTCCTGCCTGTGTGGTTAACCTTTGACGGGCTGTCCGCAGAGTTCTGCCGCTCAGGGTCACCTCAGTCTGACCGGCTTACAGGAGGAGTTCGGCCGAGCCGGGCAGCCGGACCGCCCCGCCCCCTCGCTCGGTGACTGCTGATTCGCCGCTGCTGTTAGCGTAGCGTGCGTGGTTGTGCGTCTGTGCTGTAGTGCAGTTTGTGTTCTGGAACTGTGCGGTTTCATCGTCTGCAGGATCCGAAGCGCTCTGGTCCAAAGTCCTGGTCTGGGGGGTGGAAAACAGGCTCTGTTTGGTCCAGTTCAAGCCTCCCAGACCTTCAGAACCATGTTCTCTGTGACAGATGAGAGTTTTAGAATCTGACCTGCAGGCGGCTCGGTTCTGGTTCTGGTTTCTGATAGAGCGCTCTTATCAAAACCTCTGATCTTCTGATACTGAGGAACGTGAAGCGGTTCTGAACCAGAACCAGACCAGTTGTGGTGGTTTTGAGCTGGCAGACTGTGACCTCTGACCTTGGCCTTGTGAGCGTGCAGACGATGGTTAGCGCCGAGACGGTGAAAACGGCTCGGAGTGAGTCCTCTGGTTGGAGTACAGGATCTCTGAGCTCCTAACTCTGCTGTGTTTGCTGTACAGAAGAAGAGCGCGGCGTCTCCGGCAGACTACAAGAAGACGGACGAGCCCCAGCCGGACGTGAAGGAGGAGGAAGAGGAGGGGGAGGAAGAGGAGGAGAAGAGTGCAGGTGGGTTCTGGTCCGGACGCTCCGAGCTTCACCGCTTCCCGCTGTAACCGTTTTTCTTCCAGCTGCAGAGAAGAACGAGGAAGAGGACGAAGAGGAGGAGAAGAACGAGACAGCGGATGAGGTGAGGACAGATGCACAGAACCGCTCCTTCCTCTGAACCGGGTCAGAACCGCTCTGTGTGCTCAGCAGAAGCTGGAGGACGAGCTCCGACGGTCCCGCCGGAACCGGACCAGGAAGGACTGAGCCGCCGGTCCGAACCCCCCCCCCCCTCCTGTCCTCCTCCTCCTCTCTGAGGAACCAGTGAAGCCACGGCGCCGACGGGACGTGGTCCACCTGCAGGACCGAGTCCGACTAAAGCATTTACCTGAGATTCACCAAAACTTCCTGCATCATTCCTGAGCAGCCGTGAGGCTCCGCCCCACCTCTGCTCATCAGCCAATCAGCAGCCAGGCTGCGTCTGCTCCAGGGACCGGCTGCTAACCAGCCCCCCCCACCTACTGACCCCACTAACTACTAACAGCTGCTAGTTTCTGACCGGGAGCTGGAACCTTCCCGCCTGTTCTGGTGGGCTGTCTCGGATCAGAACCAGGCCTTTGGTGGTCCTGTCGCCGTGACGATGTTGCCCACCACCGAATCACGCCGCTGTGGTTTTGTCTGTTGATCATGTGATGTCATCCGAAAGCTTCAGTCCGAACCGCCGTGACCGGGTCATGTCTAACTCCGCCCCGAGCCAGAACTCTGAGGAGCTTCATCCTGGTTGTAGATCAGCAGCACTGTGACCCCCCCCCCCCTCCCCTCCCTCCCCTGCAGTGCTGCGACGCGTTTAAAGACTGAACACTGAACTCTGGATCTGCTGGTCAAACTTTAACTCTAACTTAGTCGCCTCCGTGCTGGCCCGGCCCGTTTGGACCAACACGCCGCAGATTAGAAAATACTGTGATGCAGGCTGGTGTGTGCGTGTGTGTACGTACGTGTGTGAGTCCGATTTTGTTTTGAATAAAAAGGCCAAATGGAACCAGATCCAAGAGTGTCTGTCTAAAAATAACCTGTGGGCCACGCCCACATGGGGCGGGGCTTCCACTTTCAATAAAGAAAAGAGAAGCTGAGATGGTTTTCAGGTTATGAGGGTCATCTCAGAGGTGGTCTGTGCAGGTCAGAGCTCCAGCTGTCAGTGGGATCATTAAACCAGAAGATCCATGAGTCGGTGGAGGAGAACCTCAGAGGAACCAGGATGCTGGACGGCTGCTTCACTCTTCATGATGGTCTCCACGGGTTCAGTCTGAATCATTGGAACCAGATTCTACTTCAACATTCAGTTTAACAAATGTCCTCCAGCAGCTGCTCACAGCGCACCTTCTGATTGGTTGTGGTCAGTCAGGTGCACCTGGCTGACAACACCTGGCACACCTGCAGAGACCTGCACACCTGCAGAGACCTGCACACCTGCAGAGACCTGCACACCTGCTGCCCGGTTACCAGGTGTTCCACGGTTTACAGACGAACCGTTGGACTGCTGCAGGTGAAACACCACTGAACGTCTGCAGGACCACGTGACCTGGACGACCAGCCGCCGGGTCGCCTCAGAACTGCATGAACAGCTGTGCTCACGCGTTTACAAACCCTGGAAGAAATGAGGAATTCTGGGATATTTTCCAGAGAAGAGCTGTTTGGTGTTTTGAGGCGTTTTTCTCAGAACCCATTTTTCTCCAGGTACCTTTAGTTTTCAGGACCCAATCCTCAGGGAACCTCTTGAAAGGATCATGTGTGAAGTTTCTGTTATGACATGTGAAAGGTCAACAACAAATGTCTTCAGCCAATCACCAGGAATGAGTGTAATGATGACCTCACTTCCTTCGGGGTGTTTAAACCAATGAGCACAGCTGTAGTTCGCACTGATGGAAGAAGCCGTCACTGCAGCAAGTGATGGACGGATCATATTAACATGGTTGATTCTTGTTATTTGGATAAACTTTATTATTGTCTTCATTTTGGGGAAATAAATATTAAACTATTGAATATCAAACTTTTTCATTACTGCTGATATGAAAGTGAACTTTAATCCTGTGTTTCATATCTATTCTGACCAAACAGTAAAATAAATACTTTACAGGGAGTATTGCAGATATATTTACTACTGTGAAATTAGAGTATAGGATAGATTATTCCATTGAATTTACCAGTAGTTAAAGCATTTAACCAGCTTAGCACCTTTAGGTTTGATATTAATCTGTTGGAATCATTAGGTTTCTTTAATCATCTTGTTAAACATTAACTTAAAGGTTTTGACATATTTGACATGAATGACTTTTCCTCCGTGAGGAGTTTAGTTTCTTACCTCGTCTCCTCTTCAAACTCCATGTTTTCTATTTAAATCAACAAATGTAAACAGTTTGAATTGTTTCATTTCAGCCGAACAAACCCGGACTCCTGATTGGCCTCCCAACTCGCTGCTTAAAGCTGATTGGTCGTTTCTGCTGTCAGTCAGAGCAGGGGGCGGGACCACGTCCAGCTCCGATCGCTCATTGAAAAAAGAGAAAGTTTCAAGATGGCGGAGCTGGGCTGCTTTGGAAAACAATAGAAACTCGGAGGCTCCGAACAGAACCGAACCGCACACGGCCCGCGCCCGGCCGGCTGGGTTTCATCCGCGGGGCAGACTCGGAACTCGGTGGTTGGACGGGATGAGGACCGGTTCCGGGGCTCCGGGCCGGCCTCCACGCCGCTGCTGAAGCGGGGCGCTGCGGGCTAGCAGCTAACGGCTCCGGGATCAGCTGTTCGCGGGCAGATGCTGTAGGAGCGGCGGACACACTCGGCCTCATAGTGAGTCTAATGGACCCTTCCATGTCCTCCTCGGTTCTCCTGCACCTCCGAACCCGGAGTTTGGACCGGAAGTGTGAGTTTGGGAGCTGCAGGTCTGCTGCCAAGTTTCAGAATGTCGCTAGCTGCTCTGCGCTATTCAAGCTAATGTCGACCAGCAGCCAAATAAAAGTTTCAGGAAAGTTCGAGCCCCGGCAGACGCCCGCTACACCACCAACACACGAACGCAGCCCGGGTCAGAACCTCCGGGCTTTAAACCGAAGAACCGTCTCCGTCTGACCGGTCCGCCGAGGGCAGAACTCTGAGTGGAGGAATGCGCTAACTGCCCCGAGCTCTGCGGGGGACCGGAGCGGGTTCTGGAACCGGGGCGGGTCAGAGACCCGTACTCTGCCGGAGAGACCAGACCAGGTTCTGGAACCGGCGGGTCAGAGACCCCGGGACTCTGCGGGAGACCAGTCCAGGTTCTGAACCGGGGCAGGTCAGAGACCCGGTTCTCTGCGGGAGACCTGATCAGGTTCTGGAACCGGGGCGGGTCAGGGACCCCGGGACTCTGGGGGACCGGAGCGGGTCTGGAACCGGGGCTAGGGACCCGGTACTCTGCGGGGGACCAGACCAGGTTCTGGAACCGGGGCGGGTAGAGACCCTGTACGCTGTTTGAGACCGGACTGGGTTCTGGGACCAGACCAGGTTCTGGAACCGGGGGGTAGAGACCTGTACGCTGTTTGAGACCGGACTGGGTTCTGGACCAGACCAGTTCTGGAACCAGGGCGGTCAGAGACCCGGCACTCTGCGGGGACCGGAGCGGTTCTGGAACCGGGGCGGGTAGGGACCCCGGTACTCTCGGGAGACCAGACCAGGTTCTGGAACTGGGCGGGTCAGGACCCGGGAACTCTGCGGGGACCGGAGCGGGTTCTGGAACCGAAAAGCGGTCAGAGACCCGGGACTCTGCGGGAGACCACTGGGTTCTGGAACAGGGCGGGTAGGACCCGTACTCTGCGGGGGACCAGACCAGGTTCTGGAACCGGGGCGGGTCAGAGACCCGGGACTCTGCAGGAGACCAGACCAGGTTCTGGAACCAGGGCGGGTCAGAGACCCGCACGCTGTTTGAGACCGACTGGGTTCTGTTGACCGGAGCAGGTTCTGGAACGGGCGGGGTAGAGACCCGGTACTCTGCGGGGGACCGGAGCGGGTTCTGGAAACCGGGGCGGGTAGGACCCGGCACTCTGCGGGGACCAGACAAGGTTCTGAACCGGGGCGGGTCAGAGACCCGGTTCTCTGCGGGAGACCGGACCAGGTTCTGGAACCGGGGCGGTAGAGACCCGGTACTCTGCGGGGGACCGGAGGTTCGAAACGGGGCGGGTAGGGACCCGGCACTCTGCGGGGGACCAGACAAGGTTCTGGAACCGGGGCGGGTCAGAGACCCGGGACTCTGCGGGGGACCGGAGCCGGTTTCTGGACCGAAGCGGGTCAGAGACCCGGGACTCTGCGGGAGACCGGAATGGGTTCTGGAACCAGGGCGGGTAGGACCCGGTACTCTGGCGGGACCAGACCAGCTAACTGGACGGCGGGTAGAGACCCTGTACGCTGTTTTGAGACCGGACTGGGTTCTGGACCAGACCAGGTTCTGGAACCAGGGCGGGTAGGGACCCGGGACTCTGCGGGGGACCGGAGCGGGTTCTGGAACCGGGGCGGGTCACAGACCCGTACTCTGCTGAGACCGGACTGGTTCTGGAACCGGGGCAGGTCAGAGACCCGTTCTCTGCTTGAGACCGGACCAGGTTCTGGAACCGGGGCGGGTAGAGACCCGGGACTCTACGGGAGACCAGACCAGGTTCTGGAACCAGGGCGGGTCAGAGACCCGGTACGCTGCTTGAGACCGGAGCGGGTTCTGTTGACCGTAGTGGGTTCTGGAACCGGGGCAGGTCAGAGACCCGGTTCTCTGCGGGAGACTTGATCAGAACCGGAACTGGAACCGGGGCGGGTAGGGACCCCGGTATGCCTCGCTTGAGACGGACCAGGTTCTGGAACCGGGGCGGGTCAGAGACCCGGGACTCTGTGGGGGACCAGACCAGGTTCTGGAACCAGGGCGGGTAGGGACCCGGCACGCTGCTTGAGACCGGAGCGGGTTCTGTTGACCGTAGTGGGTTCTGGAACCGGGGCGGGTCAGAGACCCGGTACTCACTGGGCGTCCGTACCGGGTCCAGGGACTTAGGGCGGGTTCTGAGATTGAGGCAGGTTCAAGTTCCCGAGACAGGTTCTGGAACCAGAGTTGGTTCAGGGATCCGTTTAGGGTGTGCGTTCCTGGACACGTTCTGGACCCGGTCGATCCGCGTTCCAGAACAGACTGCTGCTGGTGCCGTCAGAGGGTGGGGGGGGACCCCAAACCTGGGCTCAGCGGCCGAGGGTCATTGGCGGGACGAGAGTCACCGGGACGGGGCTTTTGGGGGGTCGGGTCATCAGAGACGAGCCCGTCTCGTTGACGGTCCGCTGTGTTTCCAGCCGTGATGGAGCGCCTGCGCCGGAAGATCGAGCTCTACCGCCAGCACCAGATCAACTGCGAGGGCCGCTACGAGAAGGCGTCGGCGGAGCGGCTGGAGCTGGAGCGCCAGCAGACCGTCGCCCTGCACCAGCGCTGCCTGCAGACCAAAGCCAAGCGGGCCAGCAAGCACCGACAGCCCCCGCCCGGCGCCGAGCAGGCCGGCCAGAGGGCGGCCGGCGCCGAGCACGGAGAGAATGGGGGGCCGGCGCCGGAGCAGAGCCGGAACAGCACGCTGATCGCGGTGAGTGTGCGGACGGACGGACGGACGCCGTCGACGTTTGCTTCCAGAGGGCAGCATCATGGGGCAGAGTGTCAGTAAAATGCATTGGGGGGTCGCCCCGTGCGCTGTGGTGGTGTTTGACAACGGAGGAGCCGGAGCCGCTCGGCGGACATGTTTGGAATTCCAGCAGGTCCACTCCGGAACGCCGGGAATGTCTGCGGCTGAGCCGGTCACACATTCCTGGATGGGGGGGCTCCTCCCAACCCCACCGTACAATCAAATACCCATAATCCTTCAGCTGATGCGTCCTCGGGTATTTTAGTGTTCCAGCTGACACAAGGCCCGCCTCCTGCTCTCTAACGCTTTCTGCTTCAGTTGCAGGAGACGGTGAAGAGGAAGCTGGAGAGCGCCGGCTCTCCGCTCGGCAGAGAGCCGGCCAATGGCTACGGCGAAGGGTACCCCCCCAACAAGAAGCCCAGTCTGGACAACGGCGCCCCCAACGGCGCCCTGCTGGACTCCAAACGGGGCATCGGCAACCTGCTGAGCTTCAACGGGACCAACGGGGGGGCCGGCGGGTCTGCCGACGGCGTTCCGGAGGGAGACCTGAACTTCCACCGGAAGGAGATGAAGCAGGAGCCGGAGGACATCCTGCCCATCATGCCCCCGGTGGGGGGCAACAACAGCCTGATCCCCGACCTGAACCTGAACGAGCAGGAGTGGAAGGAGCTGATGGAGGAGCTGAACTTCACCGTGCCCATCGAGGACATCCAGGACATCCTCAACATCGGCTTCGAGGACCGCAAAGACCCTCTGGAGCTGGCCCCCAGCCCCCCCGGAGGGGGGGCCGTGGAGGGCGGAGCTGCGTCCAGGGGGGGGCCGTCTTCCAAGGGTCTGATCCCCCCGGATCTGGTCAGCGTGAAGGCGGAGTTTCCCCGGCGTCCGTGGCCTTTGAGCAGGACCCCCACATGGGCTCCCCCACGTCAGGTCCACCACCTCTGGACCCCCCCTCACTCCACCAGTTCCCCCGCGCCTCCTCCGCCTCCTCCCCGGCTCTTGTGTCCTCCCAGCCGGCTCCTCCCCCCAGACAGCACCACCTGCCCCCCCCAGGGCCCCCGGTGTCCAAAGACTTGTCCCCCGCCCAGCAGCTTCAGCAGCTGGCTGCACAGAGGACCCAGCACCTGCACGGCTCTCTGCAGCCACAGATGGGGGCAAAGTTCCACAACCAGGGTCACCAGTCCCACCCCTCCCTGGACTCAGATGGTCGCCCCCCCAGAGCCCCCTGGTGGATCCTTTGGTATGGAGAAGCCCAAGAGCCCGTCCACGTACTCTCAGGACTTCAACCCCAATGCCCCAAGCAGCTTCTGATGCCCCCCAGCCAAACAAAGGCTCTCCAAAGGCGGGGGGAGGCTACTTACAGCGGGCCAACGGCCCCCCCAGGATGATGAATCAGCTGAGTCACCCGCAGACCTCTGGATCTCAGGTCTCCTCCCAAATGCTGAACTACAGCAACACTGAACCTCTGAGGCACTTTGAGCCGCCCCCCACGGCGCAGCGGCCCCCCAGCACCCAGGGCAAGGCGGCCATACTGCAGCAGGTGCGGCAGCAGCACATGAAGCCCCCTGGCATGGGCTTCCGGCAGCATGGCCCCCACGCACAGGTACGGTCACGGGTACACACGTGTGCAGAACTACTCCACTGTAAACAAACATGGCTGCTGTTAGCATGTAGCCACGAGCTCGTTTCAAGGAGCAGGTTTGGTGTGAACTCTGAGTTCATCAACTCCAAATTCAGTCAAACTCTGAGTTTCCAGTTTCAGAAAGAGAGATAACTCAAACCCGTTTCATGAAGCGGGTTAAGCTGAACTCAGAATCAGTCACCATGGTAACTGAGCCTGTGAACGAAACCTGGTCTGGAGCAGGTTTCCTTCCTGCAGTCTCCGCCCCTTTTTGAAGTGAGAGATGTTCAAATCTGACTTCCTCATGGGGGGGGGTCATTCATGAGATTACTGGTTAAATGATGAACAGATCCAGAACCGTTCCTTAACCAGTGACAGAATAATCTTCCTGACATGATTATTTCTTCCTGAATGAACTGATTCAAACGTAGACGTACGCATGAAGATTCTCTCTGGTTTATCGCTGCAGATGTTTGATCTTCAGATGAAAATCTTCTGGTAATCTCAAATGCTTGAAGGAACTCATCAGTTTCTGTCACCATGAAGTATGAAACTCAGGTGTTTGTTCCTGTTGCCATGGTGAATCCTGCTGTCTTTGCTCCATTGATCAGGACTTTTAATGTTCGAGACCCTCTCACCTGATTCTGGTTCCAACAACTCAGAGTTGATTGAATCAAACTTTTTCAGCTGTTCTGAAACTGAAAACTCTAAGTTATAGAATTTGAGTCCAGTGACTCTGAGTTCAGGTTTGAACTCTGAATGTGTTCAACCTGCTTCTTGAACCGGGCCCAGGTGATTCTGGGCGTGCCTTTGTAGTGACTCTTTACATCATGTTCTAAACATGATCCGGGTTCTCAGTCGGTTCCAGATAAATAAAGGCTGATGTTATCATCAAGTCTTTCAGGTCCCACGTCTTAACCTCATCGTAATCCGAACCAGAACCCTTCCTCTATAAACACATTCAGCTTCCTGGACCCATGGAAGGGTTCGGGTCACGGACTCTCCTGTGGAGCGTACGCTGTAATGAAGCTCAGACATGAAGTCCGGATGGTTCTGCTCAGAGACTCGGAACAGCCGATGGTTCTGTTGGGCTCAGAAGTCTCTACATCTACACAACTGAAACCCAAGAATGACCCAGAATAACTTACCCACCATGGAAGCTTTGATCCGAGTGAATCTGATCGGATCAGAGTTTTCATGACACTTTTATTGTCTGACCCTGACTGACCTTCAGTCAGCAGAACCAGACAAACGTTCCAGAACCTCTGGAGGTTCCATCATGGTGGCGGTCCAGTCCCGCTCTGATTCAGACACTGAACCCAGAGGAAGGTATGTTCCTGACAGAACAGGTGTTTCACGTCAGACTGCAGCTCGTGACTCACCTGCTCGCCACGAGGCTCAGAACGTCTTCCAGAGGAACAGGATTTTTGGGTTTCAGTGAACTCAGCAGAAACCTGTTTCCCTCTGGGGGGTGGTGGGACGCTTCCCGCTCAGAACCCCCCCAGAGACGTCTCTCTGACCCGGTCCTGGAGCAGTGCATGCTGCTGAGTCAGAACTTCACATGAACACTGCGTAATCTTCCAGATCACATTCTTGATCCTCCAATCACAGTGAAGCTCACCGACTCCCGTCTGACCAACAGGACCAGAAACACTACCCGGCTCCTCCCATGACGTCTGTGTCCGGGAACAACCCCTGCGCCGCCCAGCCCGCTGTGAACTCCGCCGGCGGTAACCATGGCAACGCTCCCTACCTGAACAGCCAGGCGGCGGTGGCGGCAGCTCTGAAGCAGCAGATCCTGGAGCAGCAGAAGAAGCAGCAGATCCTGCAGAGGCAGCAGCTCATGGCGGAACAGGTACGAGTCACCTGCAGGTCCTGTGAGCTTCAGGTCCTCTGAGCTTCAGGTCACTTCAGCTTCAGGTCCTCTCAGCTTCAGGTCCTCTGAGCTTCAGGTCACTTCAGCTTCAGGTCCTCTCAGCTTCAGGTCCTCTGAGCTTCAGGTCACTTCAGCTTCAGGTCCTCTCAGCTTCAGGTCCTCTGAGCTTCAGGTCCTCTCAGCTTCAGGTCCTCTCAGCTTCAGGTCACTTCAGCTTCAGGTCCTCTGAGCTTCAGGTCACTTCAGCTTCAGGTTTGTTGTTTGTTTGAATTCTTACGAGGCGTTTCTTCTCCTGAAACTCCTCTCTAGGGCTGGCTGATATGTCGATATAATGGATTCATTTGAATTTTACGTTTTAGACGATTCATTTTTTTGAAAATCTAGATTTTATTTTCCCCGCTCTCTGCCCTCTTGGGCTTCCGTAGTCCGGAGTAAAGTCAGCTGTTGTAAAGCGCAGACATGAAAGCTGCAGCAGAAGAGAGAGAGAGGAGAAGAACCTCGTTCCTCCCTAAAAACACCAGAACTCCAGGAGAAGCCCCGACCCCGCCCACCACTCCTTTCTGGGCGTGGTCTCTGTGTAGCGGTTAGCTTTGGCTGATGCAGCAGCAGGACATAGAGCTATTCTCCAACAGATCAGACAGAACTGGAGGATAAAGCTTTAGACTCTTATGTTTTCTATAGAAATGTCCTGATCAGGTTTAGACAGCAGCTGACTGAGAGTGGAAGCCAATCACAGGACTGTGCTTCCAGTCCCAGACCAGTCTACACGTCCGCCGCTACGCTGTGACCTCTGACCTCTGCTCCAGCATGAAAACCTCCTGTTCTTCATTGTGGATGCAGTTCTCCGGTCAGCCAGCAGAGGGCGCCATCACTGAAGGAGCTCTGAGGCCTTTTTTTCTGTTTGTTCATCTGGTATCATTTTCATCAGCCTCACCTGTGGAGCTAACGATAGTCCTTTTCTCTTCACACACTAGACATGAAATCCTGCAAGAACTGGAGATTCTGGCAGAAAACATCATTTAATTGGCTGTGGAAACCCTGAAACTGTTCAACAAACCGTGTTTAAAACTTAGTAGGAAAGTTTCATTTAAAAAAAGAACAAATGTTTTCAACAAACTAACTCACATGATTTTGAATGAAAGTGGTGAACTCCTGGAGGAATTCACAGATCTCTGAGACACAAATGTCAATACTTTCTGTTGATGGAGGAGACCTCAGACTCTCATAGAACACCAAAGAAAAAGGTTTTTCTGGATACAGTGATCAGCTGGATCTCAGGTGTTCTGCTGGAATCTGCTCTCAGGTGGAGGCGTGTCTAACCACGTAAAGCAGTGGGCGGGGCCTCCACGGTGAACTTCAGTGTCTCTGTGATCTAATCGCTGTTGCTCATTCTAGAAAAATTCCTCCAGAATAAAACCCAGATTGGTTTCCTTGCTATTGGTTCCCTGATTGTTGATGGATAGCTCCGCCCCCACAGCGGGTCCTCTGCTCCACCGTCTGATTGGCGTTCATCTTCCACCTCATTTATTAAAAGAAGAGATGTAATAATAATGATCATTTCCTCTCTTTTATTCAACACACTCTCAATCACACAACATTCAAATAAGGTAGTTTTATTTTGATGATGTCACAGCTTCTCAGCCGGACGCCACGAGGAGCCGCCGCTTCCAAACGGTTAAACCCACAGGAGGCAGGTCTGGTCCTCAGAAACGTGTTCTGAAACACGCCTCTGATTCCTCGTGTTTGTGTGTGCGTACAGGAGAAGCGGCAGCAGGACCAGCAGCTGCAGCGACACCTGACCCGGCCCCCTCCTCAGTACCAGGATCAGTCTGGACCGCCGGCCAATCAGAACCCGTTCCCTCAGCAGCAGGTCGGACAGTTTCCAGGTGAGGTATTCTGATCAACTGGGAGAACGTGGAACCAGAACCTTTAAGCTTTCATTTGGTGCTCAAAGTGAGTGTTCTGTTTTCCCATGATGCTTTGCATCAGTGTACGTCCAATCGAGAACGTGATCAGATTCAAGAACTTTGATCATTTCAGAGTTTGGCTTCAAAGCTGTTCAGGTGACTCCTCTGTCTAAAGAACCGATGATCTGTCGCGTCATCCAGAGGTGTTACAACCACCAACAAGAGGCCCCGCCCCCAACTAAAGTCTGCACTCACCCTTCAGACCAGAACAACTTTGGAGAAGATTTAGGATGCAGGACGAGGACCGGTCCAGATGGAACGAACGAGGACCGGTCCAGATGAAACGAACGAGGACCGGTCCAGATAGGACGAACGAGGACCGGTCCAGATATGACGAGCGAGGACCGGTCCAGATAGAACGAACTAGGACCGGTCCAGATGAAACGAACGAGGACCGGTCCAGATGGAACGAACGAGGACCGGTCCAGATAGAACGATATAACGAACAGGACCGGTCCAGATGATAACGCGGACACGTCCAGATGAACGAACGAGGACCGGTCCAGATGAACGAACGAGGACCGGTCCAGATGGAACGAACGAGGACCGGTCCAGATATGATCCCGAGGTCGTCCAGATGATACGAACGAGGACCGGTCCAGATAGAACGCGATGGAACGGTCCAGATGATAAGAAAGAGGACGGTCCAGATATGGGACGAACGAGAACCGGTCCAGATGTAACGAACGAGGACCTCTGGCAGGTCCAGATAGAACCCAGATGAGACGCGGTCCGATCCAGACGAACGAGGACCGGTCCAGATATAACGAACGAGGACCGGTCCAGATAGATCGAACGAGGACCGGTCCAGATGAAACGAACGAGGACCGGTCCAGATATGACGAACGAGGACCGGTCCAGATAAACGAACGAGGACCGGTATAACGAGGATGTCCAGGAACGAACGAGACCGGTTCCAGATGAAACGAACGAGGACCGGTCCAGATGAAACGAAAGAGGACCGGTCCAGATATAAACGAACGAGGACCGGTCCAGATGGAACGATGGAGGACCGGTCCAGATATGACGAGCGAGGACCGTCCAGATGAACAACGAACCGGTCCAGATATAACGAACGAGACCGGTCCAGATAGATGACGAGGTCGACCCAACGTCCGGTCCAGATATGACGAGCGAGGACCAGGTCCAACGTGAACCGAACGAGGACCGGTCCAGATAGATCGAACGAGGACCGGTCCAGATATGACGAACGAGGACCGGTCCAGATATGACGAACGAGGACCGTCCAGATATAACGAACGAGGACCGGACCAGATATAGACGAACGAGGACCGGTCCAGATATGACGAACGAGCGGTCCAGATATCGAACGAGGACGGTCCAGATGAAACGAACGAGGACCGGTCCAGATATGACAACGAACGAGGACCGGTCAGATATGACGAACGAGGACCGGTCCAGATAACGAACGAGGACCGGTCCAGATATGACGAACGAGGACCGGTCCAGATATAACGAACGAGGACCGGTCCAGATATAACGAACGAGGACCGGTCCAGATGAAACGAACGAGGACCGGTCCAGAATGACGAGCGAGGACCGGTCCAGATATGACGAACGAGGACGGTCCGATATGACGAACGAGGACCGGTCCAGATATGACGAACGAGGACCGGTCCAGATATGACGAACGAGGACCGGTCCAGATATGACGAACGAGGACCGGTCCAGATATGACGAACGAGGACCGGTCCAGATAGATCGAACGAGGACCGGTCCAGATGAAACGAACGAGGACCGGTCCAGATTGACGAACGAGGACCGTCCAGATGGAACGATGGAGGACCGTCCAAATGAAACGAACGAGGACCGGTCCAGATATAACGAACGAGACCGGTCCAGATATAACGAACGAGGACCGGTCCAGATATGACGAACGAGGACCGGTCCAGATATGACGAACGAGGACCGGTCCAGATAGAACGAACGAGGACCGGTCCAGATAGAACGAACGAGGACCGGTCCAGATATGACGAACGAGGACCGGTCCAGATGGAACGAACGAGGACCGGTCCAGATAGAACGAACGAGGACCGGTCCAGATCCAGTGGAAAGACTGCTGGCTGGTTCTGAGGGTTCCACTGACACACCTCTTGATCCAAAAGTTCCTTCAGTTATTTTGAGCCTTTATGATGCTGCTGCGACAGATGTTTGCTGCCGCGACAGACAGTTGTTGACACGACAGATAGTTGCTGCTATGACAGATAGTTGCTGCTATGACAGATAGTTGCTGCTATGACAGATAGTTGCTGCTGCGACATACAGTTGCTGCCGCGACAGATCATTGCAGACGTTCAGATAAAGTGGAGAAGCATTTGTGTGCTCCTGCTAACAGGAAGTGAGCTGAATCTCCTTTGACTGGCAAAGCAGCTGCTAAAGTTAGTAAGTGATCTGAAAATGCTTCAGCTCTGATGGAACATCAGTCTCTCACCACCAGTCCTTCATGACTGAAACTCGTCTGTTTCACAGGAAGCAGAAAGATGAAAACACTGAAACATTTGAGCCTCTATAGACAGAAAACAAACATGAAGGAATGTTGAGCTCCTAGTGGTTTAGAAGAATCAAAGTGATCCTGAAGGTTCAGAATAATCCTCTGTCAGAGCTCACACCTCATGGTTTATGGGGAGATAATGTTAATATTTAAGATAGGATCCACCTGTTTAGCTCGGATCTTCAGAACAACCAAACATAAACCTGAATGTTTGCATTTCTGTGGAAGATTTGAATGGTGGGCCTGAAACGGTTCAGAGGTCTGACAGGGTGCAGCAGAAACCAACATCGCATTCTGGGTTACGTCCGTCTGAAGCGGTTAGAGTCCGTCTGAAACGGTTAGAGTCCGTCTGAAACGGTTAGAGTCCGTCTGAAACGGTTAGAGTCCGTCTGAAACGGTTAGAGTCCGTCTGAAACGGTTAGAGTCCGTCTGAAACGGTTAGAGTCCGTCTGAAACGGTTAGAGTCCGTCTGAAACGGTTAGAGTCCGTCTGAAACGGTTAGAGTCCGTCTGAAACGGTTAGAGTCCGTCTGAAACGGTTAGAGTCCGTCTGAAACGGTTAGAGTCCGTCTGAAACGTTAGAGTCCGTCTGAAACGGTTAGAGTCCGTCTGAAACGGTTAGAGTCCGTCTGAAGCGGTTAGAGTCCGTCTGAAGCGGTTAGAGTCCGTCTGAAGCGGTTAGAGTCCGTCTGAAGCGGTTAGAGTCCGTCTGAAGCGGTTAGAGTTCGTCTGAAACGGTTAAAGTCCGTCTGAAACGGTTAGAGTCCGTCCGAACGCGGTTAGAGTCCGTCCGACGCGGTCGAGTCCGTCCGACGCGGTTAGAGTCCGTCCGACGCGGTTAGAGTCCGTCTGAAACGGTTAAAGTCCGTCTGAAACGGTTAAAGTCCGTCTGAAAACGGTTAGAGTCCGTCCGACGCGGTTCGAGTCCGTCCGACGCGGTTCGAGTCCGTCCGACGCGGTTAGAGTCCGTCTGAAACGGTTAAAGTCCGTCTGAAACGGTTAGAGTCCGTCCGACGCGGTTCGAGTCCGTCCGACGCGGTCCGAGTCCGTCCGACGCGGTTCGAGTCCGTCCGACGCGGTTCGAGTCCGTCCGACGCGGTCCGAGTCCGTCCGACGCGGTCCGAGTCCGTCCGACGCGGTCCGAGTCCGTCCGACGCGGTCCGAGTCCGTCCGACGCGGTCCGAGTCCGTCCGACGCGGTCCGAGTCCGTCCGCGAGCGTCCGAGTCCGTCCGACGCGGTCCGAGTCCGTCCGACGCGGTCAGAGTCCGTCTGAGGCTGTCCCATCTTCCTGACGGCGAGCGTTTCCTCTTTCCTCAGCTTCCTCCCAGCCGATGGGGAACGGCTCCATGGGCGTTTCCAGCAGCGGTTCCCGCGTCTTCTCCCAGAACCAAAGCATGATGGGAATGACCATGGGGCAGGGGGGAGGCCCCGGAACCACCGTAGCTCCACCCACAGCTGCGAGCCAGGCCGACATCAGTCTGCCGTCATGCGGAGGAGGAAGCGGCGCCGGCGTGGACCCCCTGTACAACAACCTGAACCTGCAGCACGGCCTGCAGCGCCAGCAGATGGGCGCCATGAGCGCCCCCTACAGGCAGAGCCTGCTGGGCCAGCAGCACCTGAAGCCGCAGCCCAGCGTGGCCATGTTGAAGCAGCAGCAGCAGCTGGCCGCCGCCCGCATGCCCGGCGCCATGCAAAGCACTATGGGAGGCGGGTTGCAGGCTCAGATGCAGGGGGGTCAGGGCGCCACCTGGCAGCAGCAGCAGCTCGCCACCCAGCCGGCCTCTGGAAACGCCGGCCTGCCCCCCAACGTCTTCAACAACCCCCCCAACGCCTTCCACATGCCGCCGCAGCGCGTCCCCAAGATGGCCCCGGCCCCCGTCCCCTTCGCCAGCAGCCTCAGCGGGCTGCCCATTAGCGGCCTGAACCCGGGGCAGCAGATGATCCAGACCAACATGGCCCCCAGCAGAGGGCCCGCCCCCGCCCCAACATGGGCCAGCAGGCTCAGCAGCAGCCGGCCAACCAGAACCTGTCGGACATGGTGGCCTTCGGGCAGCAGGTGAGCGGGCGGCCGGCGCTGCAGTGTAACCAAGGTTACCAGATGAGCAGGACGGCCAATCAGCAGCAGCAGGTGTCCTTCGGCTACAACGCCGCGGCCGGGAGCTTCGCCGCCGAGAGCGAGCTGGTGGACTCGCTGCTGAAGGGGCAGGAGTGGATGGCCGAGCTGGACGCGCTGCTCGCCAACCACCAGTGAGGGTCCACGCCGGAGCCGCCGCCCACTTCCTGCTGCCGGCGGGAGTAAATGTGGGCGGGGTTTGGCTGCGACCTGATCTGTGGATCATCTGTTTCCCAACGCCAAGATCCAGCCAGCTGACCCGACCCGTGTGGCCCAGTTGGGCCCCGGAAACACTGAAGAAGTTGGTACAGGGGTCCCCACCCGGGCGGGACGTCCCGATCCAGATGGGATGTCCTGCAATGGTCTCTGGTTTTGTTCCCTGAAGGAGATCGCTGGAGGAGAGCCTAGTCCCATCAGCCCGTGTGGACCTGATGACCCGGTTCTGGATCAGCTGGCACTAAGACTACTCCTGAAGCTCCGGCTCAGCGCTAAACCACTGTATTGGCCCCACAGCGCCTCCTGCAGGCTGGCAGGGCATTGCAGCCAGACGACCCGTTTGAACGTTCTGATGAGGGAAGTCGCTCTCAGCCCAACAGGAAGAAACGGAGGGGGCGGAGTCACTTTAAAGGACCTGACCTGTGAATTCTGGAGTTTGCTGTTACCAAGTTCAGGGATTCTGATCCAACATGGAGGACGAACTCTGAGTCGTAAAGATAAACAGGTCCTTTAAAGTTTGACTCACCTCCTCCCGTCCTCCTGAGCACGTCCAGAACCTCAGGCGGTTCTGAAGGTGAAGGGAGGTTCTAGTACACCACTCTCCACCTGAAAACCCAGAACCCACCTGAGCGTTCAGCTGTCAGCACCTCAAGCAGAAACTCATCTGGACCAGAACCAGAGTCCGGTCTGTCCTTCAGACGAGGTGAGAGCTGGCTCCGCCCAACATGAGGGGCTGGTTCTGGTCCGGTCCTGGTGGGCTCAGAGCGCCTTCAGCCGGCGGGTTCTGGTCGCTTTCTGCTGCTGCCGGTTCTGTTGGGCGTGGCCGCTGTGGGGATCTGTGTAAATGCCTATAAATATGTTTGTATGTCGGCCTTTCCTCAAACCTGCAGAAGATAGAAGTTATTTTTATATATGGCAGCAGATTTTTGTAAGTATTTTATACTTTTGATATGTTCTCTGTAAAACAAGAGTATTATGTCAAATATAGTTCTTTAGAAACACCACGCCTCCTCATTCCACCACAGGAAGTGCGTCCTCGCCATCAACAAGCTCAGCGCCGCGCCGGCTCCAGCGCCGCGCCATGAAAAATGCAAATGTGTGCGTAAATGCAACCCCCCCCCCCCACACACACACGCACCATCAACTCTTCATCTGTGATCAGAGGAGCTTTAGGAGAGGCGGCGTCTGAAGCGGATCCTCGGGGTCAGAGGTCACCAGATAACTGGAGCGTCATGCTAACAGGATGTTCAGCTGCGTTTGCAAATGAAGCTCAGAGACTAAAAATGGAAAAGAATTTGATTAAAACCAAAGCAGCAGAAGCAAATCTGCATCATATTTTCCTATCCAGAGCAGAAGAACATCCATTCATGAAAAAGATGGTTTACTGATCAACAGCAGCTGAAACCTGAAAAACAATAAAGTCTTACTACATTAGAGGCTTTAAAACAACAATTCTGAAAAGACAAAAGTTTGAATTTCTAGAAAAGCTGAAAACGGCTGAAGATCGTTCTGATGAGAAAAACTAAAGTCTGGAGAGTTCGGCCTCCATGAAGGCGGGCTCTGTCGGCAGTGGCTCCGCCCCCCAGAAGGTAAGCTCTCTGCTCTCTCACCTGCCTCAGTCTCCACCTCTGCAGAGATGATGGAGGACGCCGTCTGCCTCGGCGCCGTCACCCTGCTGGGAGTCCTGGAACAAGGTAGGAGGTCCGGACTCAAACCGGGTCAGACAGCAGAAACGCCAGAGTCCAGATCTCTGTGTAGTTTCAGGATGAAGAGGCAGAACTTTCTGACACAACCGGGTCTCTGTTCCAGCTTACTTCTCCTTGCAGGTCATCTACGCTCGCAGGAAGTTCTCGGTTTCTCCTCCCGACACCGGCGGGCCCCCGGAGTTCCAGCGGGTCTTCAGAGCTCAGTCAGTATCTTTGGTCTGAGCAGTAAACCACCGGAGGAGGATCCGGTTCTGGGTTCTGGTCTCAAACATCTGCTGCTGCTCCGCAGGGCCAACTGCTCCGAGTACTTCCCCATCTTCATCACGGTGCTGTGGCTGGCTGGAGTCTTCCTTAGCCCAGGTGAGGGCTGCAGGTACCTGAGCCGTGGTGCTCTGGCGCCCCCTGCTGTCATTCTGTGTGTGTTGCAGGCCTGGCCTCCGTCTGCGGTCTGCTCTATCTGCACGGGCGTCTGCGCTACTTCTGGGGATACTCTGCGTCTGCGCAGGGACGGTAAGTCTGACCCGGGTCGGACCTCCAGAACCCTCTGTTGTTCTGCTCTCAACACACAGAGGAGCGGCTGGTCTGGATCAGAGAACTGTACCGAGGAGTCCAGTTCTCTGATCCAGGAGCTGGTTCTGGTCCGGACTGTGTAGTCGTAAGGGCAGATGGTTCTGTGTGGTTCCTGGATGTCTCAGCTCAGTGTTCCTCTGCAGGCTGGCTCCGCTCTACTTCAGCGCCAAGGTTCTGTGGGTTCTGATCGGCCTCTCGGCAGTGGGGGTTCTGCTGACGTTCCTCCGGGTCTACCTGAACGTGGACCTGCTGCAGGAGCTCGGTTCCGCCCTCAGCCCGCTCTGAGATGACTCTGTTTCTGTTATGGTTCTGCTGTTGAGTTCCATCAACAATAAAGATCCGGTTCCTGCACTGTTGTGACGCGTGTTTGTGAAGCTCATGGCTCCGCCCCCTTTCAGCTGCAGCTGTTTCCATAGCGACTGAGAGGAGCAGTGTGTTGGAGTGCAGCTCGAGACCTGAGCACCGCCTCACCTTTGACCTTCGGTCCTGTTGGCCAGTCGTCCCTGATATTTGAGATCAGAACTGCTGAGCTTCATCGGAGGTTCTGCTGGGAGGAGAAAACAGGTGAAGAAGAGCTCCGCCTCTTTCCTCCTGATCCCAGAGAGTCTAAACCTCCAAATAGAGATAAAACCTGAAGAAACGAAGAGTTCTAACTTTAAACCAGGAGAGAATCTCCAGGATCAGATCTGGAGAAACACAACCTGCATCTGAAAACACACAACACACTAACAAACAAACTAATAACACACACTAACAAACACACCCAACAAAAAACACACACTAACAAACACACACTAACAAACACACCCCAACAAAAACACACAACACAAATTGACAAACACACACTAATAACACACACTAACAACACACACTAACAAACACACACTAATAACACACACACTAACACACACAAACAAACACACACTAATAACACACACACACACACAACTACACACACACAACAAACACACACTAACAACACACACTAACAACACACACTAACAAACATACACTAATAACACACACTAATAAGACACACTAACAAACACACACTAATAACACACACTAACAAACACAAACTAATAACACACACTAACAAACACACCCCGACAACACACACTAACAACACACACTAATAACACACACTAACAACACACACTAACAACACACACTAAATAACACACACTAACAAAACACACCCCAACAACACACAACACAAATTGACAAACACACACTAACAACACACTAACAACACACACTAACAACACACACTAAAACACACACACAACACACACAACAAACACACACACAAACAAACACACACAACAACACACACTAACAAACACACACTAACAAACACACCCAACAAAACACACACTAACAAACACACACTAATAACACACACTAACAAACACACACTAACAACACACACTAACAAACACACACTAACAAACACACCCAACAAAAACACACAACACAAATTGACAAACACACACTAATAACACACACTAACAACACACACTAACAAACACACACTAATAACACACACACTAACACACACTACAAACATACACTAATAACACACACTAACAAACACACACTAACTAAAACACACACACTAACAAACACACACTAACAAACACACCCCAACAAAAACACACAACACACATTAACAAACACACACTAATAACACACACTAACAAATACACACTAATAACACACACTAACAACACACACTAATAACACACACTAACAACACACACTAACAACACACACTAACAAACACACACAACAAACACAACCAACACAAAACACAACAACACAAATGACAAACACACACTAATAACACACACTAACAACACACACTAACAAACACACACTAATAACACACACACTAACACACACTAACAAACACACACAAACAAACACACACTAATAACACACACTAACAACACACACTAACAAACATACACTAATAACACACACTAATAAGACACACTAACAAACACACACTAATAACACACACTAACAAACACAAACTAATAACACACACTAACAAACACACCCCGACAACACACACTAACAACACACACTAATAACACACACTAACAAACACACACTAACACACACACAAATAAACACACACTAACAAACACACCCAACAAAAACACACAACACAAATTGACAAACACACACTAATAACACACACTAACAACACACACTAACAAACACACACTAATAACACACACACTAACACACACTAACAAACACACACAAACAAACACACACTAACAACACACACTAACAAACACACACTAACAAACACACCCCAACAAAACACACACTAACAAACACAGACTAATAACACACACTAACAACACACCACACACTAAAACAAACACACAAACAAACACACCACCAACAAAACACACACACTAACAACACCACAATAACACACTAACAACAAACACACAAACACAACAACACACACAACAAACACACAAACAACCCCAACAAACAACAACACACATACAAAACACACACAATAACACACACTAACAACACACACTAACAAACATACACTAATAACACACACTAATAAGACACACTAACAAACACACACTAATAACACACACTAACAAACACAAACTAATAACACACACTAACAAACACACCCCGACAACACACACTAACAACACACACTAACACACACAACAACACACACTAACACACACAAACAACACCCAAACAACACACACAATAACACACACTAAAACACACACTAATAACACACACTAACAAACACACACTAACAACACACACTAACAAACACACACTAACAACACACACACTAACAAACACACACTACAAACACACACAAACAAACACACCAAAACAACACAACTACTAAAACACACACTAAAACATACACACAACAAACACACTAACAAGCACACCACAACAACACACACAAACACAATAACACAACACAAAACACACAAACAACCACACTAACAAAACACACTAATAACACACACTAAAACACACACTAAAACACACACTACACACACTAATACACACACTAACAACACACACTAACAACACACACTAACAACACACCAAAACAAACACTAACTAACACCACTAATAACACACACTAATAACACACACAAAAACACACACAAACACACTAACAAACACACACACAACACACAACACTAACAAACACACACAACAACACACAACAAAAACACACAACACCATAAACAAACACACACTAACACACAAACAACACACACTAACAAACAATACACAAAACACACACTAAAACCACACTAACAAACACACACAAACACACACATAACAAACACAACAATAACAACACAACAAACACACCCCGACAACACACACTAACAACACACACTAATAACACACACTAACAACACACACTAACAACACACACTAACAAGCACACCAAAACAAGCACACACTAACAACACACACTAATAACACACACTAATAACACACACTAACAAACACACACTAACAACACACACTAACAAACACACACTAAAACAAACACACTAACAAACACACACTAACAAACACACACAACAAACACACACTAACAACACACACTAACAAACACACACTAACAAAACACACCCCAACAAAACACACTAACAAACACACACTAATAACACACACTAACAACACACACTAACAAACACACACAACAAACACACCCGACAACACACACACACACACCACTAATAAACACACACTAACACACACACTAACAACACACACTAACAAACAGACAACAACAACACTAACAAACACACACTAACAAAACACACACAACAAAAAACACACAACACACATAACAAACACACACTAGACACCAAACACACACACTAACAAACATACACTATAACACACACTAATAAGACACACAACAAAACACCACTAATAACACACAACAAACACAAACAATAACACACACTAACAAACACACCCCGACAACACACACTAACAACACACACTAATAACACACACTAACATACACACACTAACAACACACACTAACAAGCACACCAAAACAAGCACACACTAATAACACACACTAAAACACACCAATAACCAACACACAAACACACACTAATAACACACACTAACAACACACACTAATAAGACACACTAACAAACACACACAATAACACCACTACTAACACACACTAACAACACACACTAAACAACACACCACCAAAACAAACACACACTACACACACACAATAAACACACAACCAACACACACTAAACAACACACACACACAACAAACACACTACAATACACACACTAACAAACACACACAATAAACACACACTAACAACACACACCAACAACACACACACTAACAACACACATACCACAAACACACACTACAACACCTCGCAAAACACACAACACACATTAACAAACACACACTAATAACACACCCAAATAACACTAACATAACACACATACTCAAACAACACTAATAACACACTAAACAAAAACACACTAACAAACACCCCCATACAAAACACACAACACAAATTGACAAACACACAACATAACACACACTAACAACACACACAAACAAACAACACAAACAAACACACCACTAACAACACACACTACAACAACACTAACAAACACACACTAATACACACACACAAACACACACTAACAAACACACACAAAACAAACACACACTAACAACACACACTAACAACACACACAAACAAACCACACCACAAAAACACACAACACACAATAACAAACAAACCTAACAATACACATACAACCAAACAACACTAACAAACACACCCCAACAAAACAACACAACAAACACACACTAATAACAAACCAACACTACTAACACACACTAACAAACACACACTAAACACTACCCTGCCCAAAAAAACACACCTAACAAACACACACTAATAACACACAAAACACAACACTAACAACACACACTAACAAACACAACACTAACAACACACACTAACAACACACACTAACAAACACACCCCAACAAAAACACACAACAACATTAACAAACACACACTAAAACACACACTAACAAATAACACAAACACAACACTAACAACACACACTAACAAACATACACTAAATAACACACTAATAAGACACACATCAACAAACCACACTAATAACACACACTAACAACACAACTAAAACAACACTAACAAACACACCCCGACACACACACCTAACAACACACAATAACATTAACACACAAACATACACCACACTAACAACACACACTAACAAGCACACCAAAACAAGCACACACTAATAACACACACTAATAACACACAATAACACACACTAACAAACACACACTAACAACACACACTAACAAACACACCCACTAACTACAAACACACTTAACAAACACACACAACAACACAACACAAGACAAGCACACCAAAAAGCACAACACACAAAACACACACTAACTAACACACACTA